>CM076586.1:14670000-15270000 GCA_038430175.1 Ficus hirta
CACCGACATAGAGAAAGAAGGTTGGATTTTTTAAAATTAATTTATTAGTTAAATACTACTGTAAAGTAAAATGCATGATAATTACCGTACACAAACAACATTTTAACCGTTTGATTACATCTGAACAGTTTAAAAATGAGCTCTATCGATAAGGAACATAAAAAAGACTTTACCGCAGATCTACCCAAAGAAATAGACCTTGTCTCTAATCCTTGTATTAAAACAAAAAAAGAAAAAAAGAAAAAACTTTGTATTTCAATTTTCAACCAATGAAATTGATCAACAAATAAAGTAATTAAATATTATTATTTTATATTTGTTTTTTGGTTTTTTGTCAAATTTCAAAGCAAACAGTAGGTGACGCAGTCTATAGTCCCCAGGAAAAGCAAGAGCAAGTCAGACACGAGGGGAGAGAGAGAGAGGAGAGAGAGAGGACAGGGTTTCGAAGTAGAAGAAGAAAATACCTGTCCGTAAAATCCCATCCCTTTCTTAGGCGATCAAATCCCGTCAAAGGAACAACTTTTCTGCTCTTCTCTGCTTCTGGGTAAGCTCCGAATTCTTCTCTCATATTTCGTAATATAAATTCTTTATTTGGTACAATATGTAAACCAGACACATGATTTTTTTAATGTTGTTTTTGGTGTTCTGTTTTGGTAGTTTTCTCTGAGAATTTCTTTGATTTTTGCGGTTCTTGTGGGTGGGTTTTGATCAGTTCTTGGTCAACTTGCGTTCTAGAGAGAGAGAGTTTGTTTATTTGTGAAAAATGGAAGAAGAGGGTTACGGGAAAAAAGGGTTATCATCTTCATCATCATGGGCTTCTCGTTTGTCACCTTTAGCTCAGCCTTTTACCATGAACCACCGAGCTTCTGTTGGTCAAACTTCTGCCTTGAATTCGTTGACCAGCTTGAACCAGAAGCCCTTTACCCCTTCTCCAAGCAACCATCTTGACCCCTTTGATGATGCCTTTTTGCCCGATTCTTTTTCTAGTAATCTCACTTTGGGTCGTGATCAGCTTCTGCCTGTGTCACCTCCAACTTTGCCTTCTTTTTCTGCCCATCATCAATCTGATTCCGTTCCATCGGTATCGGCCTCCCCTCTTGACGATCTCTTGGAGTTCGGTGCCGAGACTTCTTTTTCACGATACCCATTAGAGGAATTCCATGGATATTTTGATTCTTCATCTGTGCCTGATGGGACCGAGTTTGATGCTTTGGTCTCTACTAAGTCCTCTGTATCCACTTACGCACAATGCTTAAGTTATGGGGGCAGGGGAAGGGCGGCGGATGGGAAGAAGTTTATTTTCTCGAATGGTGGTGGACCTTTGGCTTGTGAAGGCTTGCTTAAACAAGGTAACTTCTAGAGCACAGAAATCTTATTTTGGTGTAACCACAATGGACCATGTTGTGTGTTAAATTTATCATGTCAAGCTTATTATTGTTTTTTATGTACTAAATGTATTTTAAATGTAGAGCATGAATATATAGCAAAATAAGTGCTTTTGTCGTTCGTTAACGTCTTTGCTGTTTGCCCCTGTAAACGGATACTAAACACTTGGAATCTTGTCCCGAAAGTTTCGAAATTGGACTTGTGAAATACAATAGTTTTATCAATAGGAGAGGATCAATTCATTTTTTAATGTACGGAGAGGAGATGCTAAATGTCTCTCTTTTTCCATGGTAGATTCTAAGCTAACCCCTTATAAGGTTTCAACTGCATCAGATGTGCTATCTTTGTCAATGCTCCAAAATATTCCAAAAGGTAAGGTTTTGTATCCTGTCATTGTGTACTAGTTCTTTTCAGCAGCTTCACCAGTCTCATTCTTACAGAGTTTTTGTTTCTAACTCACAACTTCCAGTTCCCATGCTTGGATTATCAGCCAATGGGACGAAATTTCCACCGTCTAGTCACATTTTGTCAAAGAATGTGGAAGTTACAGGCAATTCCGTTGCAAATAATAAGAGTTCTTCTGGTAGGAATATATCGGGGAAAAGGGAGATTCACGGTCTGCTGAATGCTGACAGCAAAGAGGTTCACCAAGATAAAAGCCTAGTGGACAAAGGCAATGAAGTAAAGAATGCCAAATCTGTCCCTTCTAAGGTTTTGGATCCCTTGGCAAAAGCAAAATCTGAAGCGCAAGCTACTGTGGTTGATATTCTTGGCAATTTAATTCCAGAACGTTCTGGTACCTTGGCTGGTATTTCCACAAAAGCTTCTTCCAAAATGTTGGATGAGAACGAGTCTGATTTGGATTCACCCTGTTGGAAAGGAATCCAGAATTCTACAAAATCTCCCGGCATAGTTTCAGAGTCTTTGAGCACATGCTCTCTTCAAAATGAATCAGAGGCTGGTACCAGTTTGAACCCTCAGGCGCCCCAATTTTTTCCTTCTCACGCCAAAGGAAGTATAGACTACTTGCAGAACAATTTTGTTGGAGGTTTTCCGTCTCTCGGGGATGGTGAATATTCTGCTTTTGATTTATCATACAAAGAGCAACCACTTATTGATTCCTATAAAGCTGGATCAAAGAGTCCTGGATCGAGCAATGCAGCTGGCTATCAACATTCTAATGATGTGAATGAACGTGGACAAGAATCTGCCATGCTTAAGAACTCAAAAAATAGTTCCACGCTAAGTCCGCCTCAGATGATTGAACCTTGTCTTGTCAATGGATTCTTTACATCAAAAGGTATGCCAGTTAAAGGGGTGAATAATGGACCCTTTGCGGACGGAATTGTGGATGCTGCAAATCAGAATCCATCAAATCTGTCTGTCCTTGCAGCGGAGCACATCCCAAACTTATCGTCTTCTGGAGTTGGTGCTCTTAATGATTGTAGTGAAATACTTCAGAGTCTAACCCAATCCCTGTCTAAATGTCCAAAAATAAATGTTGCTGTTGTGGTTAATACAATACGTTATCTGTCAGATTTGCTTGTTCAAAACTGTTCAAATGATTTAGATTCACTGAATGAGCATGAACATGTTATGATCCAGCACATAATCAATAGTCTTTCTAAGCTTGTCAAACGTAAGGTTGGAGAAAAGACTCCAATGCTTGATTTACTTCATACGGGCAGTCTGGACTATCGTGATAAGTCGACGGTGACCGATGAGGTAGGAAAGTGTGTTTATCTGTTTGTGTCTGACTTGTAGGCAACATGGAACTTTGTCATACTTTTCTGTTAGGAAAAAAAAAAAAAATTACATCTCATATTTCCTTTATTCTTCTATTTATATATATTTTTGCTCACTATTACAGTTCACTCGACTCTGAGGTACAAAATTGGCCAACTATTTGAAGACTAATATTGTAATTCCAAAAGTGTTTTCGGTTTTACTGTTTAAGGGCTTTTTTCTTCATGTACATGCGTTATTTATTAGATCTTGTGCATTTTTCTGCTCCTGTGTGTGTGTGAGGGAAAAATATGTTTATAGATTAGTGGATTGGTATATGTCATCTATCATCATCGTCATCTCATTACGAGGGAGGGTAAGGGGAAGGGTAATTTGCTTGCCGCTAATAGGCACTGCCATTTTCTGCATGTGTATAGAAGAGTTACTGTATATTCTGAGAACTTTAATAATTTTTTCAGCATTCAAACATGGAGTTCCAAGTTATTCCAAGGACAAATGATCTGGTGGTTCGTCAGGAGCTAGACGGTTGGAGTGACCTTGCATGGAAAAAGACTTATTCTCATGTGCCCACGCGGAAAATACAGGACATTGTTCCTTCATCTAGAGACACAGGCTCTTCTGAGAGGGGCAATAGTGTCATTCCGGTAAGATTAGGGGTTATGATGTGGACAATATTATTGTCTTTACGCTAATATGGATGCATACGGGGAAAACAAAACATAATTTCTTTTTCAATCTAAAATTCAGGTTCTTAGGAATGCTCTGAAAGAAAACCAGCAGATTGATGAAGAGATACAACCGCAAGCTTTGTTAAATTTATGGCTTGAAGCGGAAGGAGCTTTGTGCTCCATGAAATATGAGAACTACATTTTACGCATGAAATTACAGAAAACTGAGCAAAGATAAGGTTAACTACTTCCCCTCCGGTCTTTACTCTTCATTTTCTTCCATTCTTTATGTGATCTCTTTTCCTCTACTCTTTAGGCGTCGGGAGAGCTTTTAAATCTCGGGTGCTGATATTGGCTTTAATGCTTCTCCTGAGAGCTGACACGGGCTATTGTTGTAAATGAAGCTGCAGATTGTTAATGCTGTTATGCTTGGCCACGGAATCATCTGTATATAGGACTTGTGACAATGTTTATACGCAAAAGCAGTCTACATTCTATAAGATCTTCTCTTTTGGTAAACCATCAGGCGAAAAGTTTTTTCTGGGATCATAGAAACTGAAAAACCTCTTGGAACTTTTTTTTTTTTTTTGGGAGGAAGATTGGAAGACTAACTGCAATGTCACAGCTGAGTATGAGCTGCGGAATCAGAGTTTTTTGTGCGGCAATAGAACTGCATGTTAGTTAAGTTTGTCAAGCATAACTGTAGAGAGTAACACATTTTAAAGAGCGGCCTGGAGATCAACTGTTGCGGGGTGTGAGAATACCATCTATCAACATGGAGGCACGGGGTACTGCGAAGAAGTCAGCATCTAAAGATTCTCAAACAGCAAAATGATGCTTTTAAGGTGTCGGTTTCTGGGAGGTAAGCCTGTGCCTTCTTTCAGTGTTTTTGGTCATCTCAGACAAAGTATCTGATGTTGTTATTCAGTTCGATGCCGTTTTTTCGCTTTAATCTGGCACATGAATTATACAGTGCAGGAGATTCTGTCGATGTGCTCTTATGTTGTATGTGCCTATGTGGTTAAGGAAATCTGCAGTAAACGCTGCATATATAATAGTACAATTTTTGGCTCCTCGTTACTAGAAAATGGAGTTAAAACTTGAAAGAGACTGTGGAAACTGTGTTTTGATTCTTGGTGTCAATTTTTATTTTATTTTATTATAATTTTTTTAAGCAGAGATTGAAATTTCTTCAGTTGCATATGAACGTAGGATTCGAACACAGAACATTGTCCTATTATAACTAAATCAACTTTGATGACTTTGAAATCACCTATTACAAAACTTTATGAGGCCTAGTATATAAGAGCAAGGCCGAAACTTGAGATTGGCTTTAATTTGATACTGGGAAATTGGTGTATTCCAAGTAAACCTTAAACAGAGAAAATATATATATATATATATATATATATATAGCTGTTCTTCCAATGCATGTGGAGGAAAGAGAAAAAACTGATAAAGAAAAAAGTTTGAAGGACTCTATAACAATCCCAAAATCTTGGTAACCTTAAAAGACACGAAACCATGTCAAACTCTTGTCAAGTACTTCGTTCGCCACCTTCCTATTTATGTTGTCTTCTTACCCATTTTCACACTTGAATTGGGGGAAAAAAAAAAAAAAAAGGATAAGAACATTTAGGGGGAGTTTGATATTTTGGTTTAAACTAACATTTTTAAACTTTTTTTTGTCTTTTTCTCAAAAAGTTTTTGTCTTTTTCCCAAAAAGTTTTTTGTCTTTTCTGAAAATTCAAAAAAAATTACTATTAAACTTTAAAAATTTCAACTCAAACTCATTCACCAAACAAATCCTTTAAAAAAAAATTTCAAGTTTTTGCACGTTTTTATTTAAAATTAAAAAAAAATTAAACAACTTATGTTTATTAATTTATTATTTTAAAATTATTATAATGATTAGTTTAATTTTGATTAATAATATGATAATAAAAAAATAAATAAATTATTATTTTTTATTTTGAAAAAACACAATTATTAGGGGATATGTAAGTAAATTTAAAACAGTTCATGAATGCATGAGGAAGATTTGTAAGTGACTCTAATTTCAAATTTTAGAATCAAGTAAACAACTTATTCGCCGTAAAACCCTCGCTTCAAATATTGTGTACTTCGATTATTTGTTATTTCCTGCTAGTGTTTCTCGTTCATATATTGTTTTCTTGCCGGAATATCTATAGTGAAATAGTTACTTAAATCTAGATGAGCAAACTGCAAATGTTCTCAACAACAGCCTTATTCCTAGATCCAAGTCCCACCTACTACCTTTGTTATATACATTCCTTAAGTAGCATATTAATTAGATGCAAATGCGATTCAAATTTCTTTACCTACAAACTCTCAAGTTATAGTCATTTACCCAAAAAAAAAATAAAAATAAAAACACAAAACTCTCAAGTTATATGGGTCCGTTTGGTTGGTAAGTTTGGTTTAAATTAAACTGTACTTTTTTCATCATGTTTTTTGTCTTTTTCCCCAAAAGTTTTTTGTCTTCTTTGAAAAAGTTAACAAAAATTACTATTCAAACTTAAAAATCTCAACTCAACTCAAACTTAACTTATACACCAAACACCCAAGTCTCTAATCCATGCATAGATTCACACACATATCACGTTCACTATTTGACGTAGGAGTGACAAAATCACTCCTCTCAAAAGTTGCAAGTGATTAGAGAGATGCAATCAAATATTTTAAACATCATTCAGGATTAGACTTGAGAATTTATCCTAAACACTATCTGTTTTGGGTCTTACTTCTAGGAGTCCCTTACGAATCCGTAAGTACCCAATAAACTGGTATAAACAATTTTTTACGGCCCAAGTAACACAAATCGCATCCCAAGTTCAATTATATGCTCCCACATCATTCTCTATTTCTTAGAAAAATGTCTCCCAAAGATCAGACCTGAAAACCCCCTCTAAGTATAATCCATTTAGACCTTATTTTCAAAGAGTCCTTTATGAATTTGGCACACCTAATAAACGGATTCAGGCATTTCTTTAAGGCTCAAACTACATAAACTATCTCCTAAGTTCAAATACACTCTTGTATCACTATTGTCGGAAGTTGTGTATATGGAACGATGTTAATAAATGATTACCATCGCCAGATCAGGAGTCAATACAAAACGCTGTACACACACACACACACACACATATATATATATATGTAAGTGTAAATTTGAGTTGTATAACAGATTTGAAACGGTAATTAAATACAAGGGTATACCTTGTCCCATATTTACTATATGTAGGTGTGGTACCACATCAAAGATGGCATTAAATTACAGTACAGGCTTATCAGGTGCGTGCCCAATTGGATGTACATGGACAACCCATATGTAATGTAACCACCAAGACAAAAGTTACAAGTCAGGACACAGTGGGGGGACCTTTCTCTTTGCTCTATACATATACATAAACATATATATATATATATATATTTATATATTTATATATTTTCCTTTCATCTGCGGTAACCTCTAAGCATATATTCTACTTTGTTACCTACTGGATAAAAAGATTAATTTTAAAGAAGTACAAAATTTAAGAACTATTCGACCTATAGTTTCAGGGTCTTAAAAATGATTTTTTTTTAAAACTCCTTTTAAGTTCTTTGGAAATAATAAATCAATATTTTTAAACCTTTGGGTCGAGGGGATCTAACTAAGGTACCAACCATATTTTGATACCGAGTGCATTAATAACCAGGACCCGGTTTGGCTCCATATTCTCTCTGAACGGTCTCTGCCATATGATTCACATGGTCCATATGGTCCATGGTACTACATATATATATATATATGTATATATTGATGCATGTATATATCCCCACCGGCTCACAAAAACTATACTTGTACATGACACATGATGTCACATACAAATAATTAATACGAAATAAAGCAATCTAAAAAAGAAGACGGCAAGGCATGCAAATGCAGGTAAGCTAAACGATGAAAAAGAAAATTAATAATTGGTTTTTTTTTTTTTTTTAAATAAAAAAGTGGGTTAGCTAGGTGCATATATAGGAGCTATATATATATATATAGAGAGAGAGCTAGGTATCTATCTAGAGTGCAAACAAAATATGTGGGGGATATAAAGGAGAGACTAAAAGGGAAAGGCGTAAGAGTACAGATATATAAATATATATATATATATATGTATATCTCTATATATATCAGCAGCTAATTAGGGGATGGGGGGCGGGTGGGGGGCAACTTAGGGGGCTAGCTCATTGTGTGATCAGCCTGCTGTGCTGGGCGTAATCGGCATTGAATGAGGGAGAGCAACAGTCAGTATATATATTGTTCATATATACATGTGTACATATATATATATATATATGTATCTAAAACATGTAAATATATGCTTATATATATACTTGTATGGCTATTAATTCACCATGTGAATCCACAACTTTAATCCAGATATTCTATCAAATTTCGGTGTGTCGTTCAGCTCTGCCCAGCCATTGTTTTCATGCTAAATGTATCGTCTGAAAAATGAAAGGTATGAAAAAAAGTTGATAGAACAAGTCATGATGATGTGAAACGAACACATTAACTGAAAAGAGAACAAGATGTTAAAAACTATACAAAAGAATAGACCCTCTACAATCAGTGATGGAGTCGGGAATTTTGTTATCAGTGGGGGCTTATAACTAAAACAAAATTAAATAGGGTTATAAGATCAAATTTTTTATGCTTAGTGGGGGCTATATGTATAATCATATTATGAAATACACATTTTTGTATACAAATTTTTTTAACAAACATTAGTTATGTGGGGGCTCAACCTTGTATAGCTCTGTGTATGCCTACAATATTAATAGTAAATTTTATGTTCGATGAAACTACTAATTATTGATAACTAGTTTTAGGTAGAATTCATTCTAAAAAATTAGCTCAAAAAGAGAAGGTGTTCAATTCATGTATAAACACCATAATTGTCTATAATGTTGGACAAATTCAACTTCTAACTATTTAATGAGCTTCAATAGAATTTTCGAGAAAGTACCTAAATCGCATATAAGTACCGTAACAGACCAATAACTTAGCGATGTAGGACAAATTCACAACCTAACATTCTCCCTTATAGCTAACGTATCATGCAAATGGGTTGGGGTTAAAACCCACTATCTCTTGTAAAATCCGACTTTAATACAATATGAGAGATACCAAATGCAAAATAGAGGAAAAGAAAAAAAAAAAAAAAAAAAGATAAAAGGAGGTTCTGCCTCTGTTACCATGTTAAATGAGTTTGGGTAGAACTCATCCTCAAAAGTTAGTTTAACTCAAGGGAAAAAGATGCTCAATATATATAAACACCATAGCAGTCCAATAATTTATTGATATGGAACAAATTCATAATCTAATACTAACAACTTCTAATGTGCCATGAAGGTGAGCTGAAAGTTTGACTCTAATATCATGATAAATAAATTTGGATAGAATTTATCTTCAAAAGTTTACTTAAAAAAAGATGGTGTCCAATAAATACAGAGATACAAATAATATAATAGTATAATAACTTAACTATGAGATAAATTCAACTTTTAATAATTATATCATATTGTTATCATATAACCTTCACTTAGAAAAAACGATAAAAGTTACAAATACATTTCAATGATTATTTCACACACACATACACACTTGACATGTTAAATTTCAACAAGTTGAAAAGTCACACTAGTAAGATATAGCATATTTTTAGGTATATAAAGAGTTTTCCAAATATGAAATATCCCTTCTCTATCTCAAATCTCAAATCCCAAATCTCATCCCATCCTATCCAATCCCATCCAGGTGGGTCAGAAGAAATTTCTGCAGTCAGTCCCCCACCGCTGCCTTAATGCCTCTCTCTCTCTCTCTCTCTCTCTCTCTCTTAATTCTCTCTCATCATGCCCTTTGTTTTGTAGTAAATTGTAGGCCGGCCTGTCTTGTTCATCCACATACATATCATAAGCAATAAATACGTACACATCTATATTTCTATATTTCAATATTTATGCAATATATAATAATATTTTTACAAACACAAACTTTACGGCTGGTTGTGGAGCTAAACTAGCTAAAGGAGTATATGCTGCAGCTCCATGAATTGTAACTGTCATTTCCCCCGGGACCCCCCAACCCCCTCCCCTCCCAATTCCAAAATTTTTTACACTACTATTATTGCGGTTGTTTTATGGGATCCGCTGCCCCTTTTGCACTGTCGTTGTTAGATGCTCTGTCACCAAGTATATATACGCATATATATATATATATATATATATCGGATCCCTCTATATATGTATAGCTTATATATGACTGGACCCCACACCATTAGTTTTTATTTATTTTTTCTCTCTTTTTACTACTCCTCTTCTTCTAGCTTTCTGCTGCATGAGTATTAGGAGTGCTCCTAGACTCATGAAGTTAAAAGGAATAAAGGAAAACCCAGTTCATCACAGCCGTTCATTCTCTCTCTCTCTTTTTTTTTTCCTGACTAGATCATGATCATCAGAACTCAAACTTTTTTATTTTATTTTATTTTATTTTAATTTTTTGGAACTTTTGGAACGTGGGAATGTTGAGTTTGGATAACGGAGAGTAACTGGAAAAAAGATAGGAAAAGCATGCATGCCATGATACAATTGATACTTTCTCTCTCTTCTTTCTCTTTCTCTCTCTCTTTCTCTCATAGTTTGAACTTTTGAAATTCTTCACTGATATACAATAATTTTCACCATGAGAAAAAGTCTTTCAGAGTAGAGCCAAAAGAACTAAGATAACGTCTTTTTCTCTCTCTATAATGTGTGAACAGAGAAAAGAGAAAGATGAGAGAGAAAGAGAGGAGAGATAAAGAGAGAAGGTATATCACGGGAATGTGGTGGCATTAAGACTATAAATAAAGAAAGAAAGAAAGCAAGAAAGAAAGAAAGAAATATCAACGTGGTCCATGCATGTCTTAAGGAGTGGGAGTAGATTGCACGCGTCCTGAAAGTTTGGCAATGTTGTCTTTTTTTAGAGAGAGAGAGAGTTATAGAGAGAGAAAGAGAACTTAACACGACGAAAACTACTTCTCTCTTTTATTTTTGCTTCTTTGATTGTCGACATTCATTACCCCTATTAACACCTAAAACCTACTGCCTCTGATTCTGAACTCTCATTTGTAGAGTGGGGACTTTTTAATTCTTCTCTCTCACTCTCTCGCTCTCTCTCTCTCTATATATATATATGTATTTAAATAACATATATGTACGTGTATATATACGCGTATATTGACATTAGTTCAGGGTCGTTGGTGAAGGAATCTTGTTTGGGTCTTCACTTGTTTTTCCGTCAATCATCATTCTTTTGTTAACTAGCTTGGTTACCAGCTGTTATAAGCGGTGCCACTGTACTTCCATAGGAACAGATTTTGACAATTATTTTTCACTGGAAGTCTACCGTTTCCCTTCAATATATAAATTCAGCTAAAGAGTTTCAACTGTACATTTTTACACCACATTAAGTTATTTTGGTTGCTTAGCACAAGACAGAAAAAAAGCTATATATATATATGTATATATGTAAAAGATTCTCTCTCTCTCTCTCTCTCTCTCTCTCTCTCTCTCTCTCTCTTTACGCATATGTATATATGTATATAGATGTATATATATGAATCCTTTATTCCAAAACGACTGTACAGTACTTGCTCGTCTATTCCCCAGATGATATTTTGTTTCTTCTCTTCTGATGTTTGACCTTGCATTATACCCACCTAACTTTTTGTATAATTATTAAAGACTACACGTCTGAAAATTGGGTAAAGCAAATCAATAATTAATTTAAATTAATGTCGATCATGTATATATATATATATACATATCTATATATGTATAATATACTTTTCTAACTAATTAGCCAATTGATTTCGCTTGCACTATTTTGTGTTACAATTTTGAATATATATACATTTATATTTATATGTTGGAGAATATTTAAAACACAAGAGACCCTGATCAGTTTTGAACAGTACTTTTTCCAATAATGATCTGGGACCTAAAACTTCTTATTGACAGAGAAAGTTAATTAATATATATTGGTACTTCGATAAAATAAAAGTTGTTGTAATTACAAGTTGACTTAACAAAATTCAGTACTAAAAAATGATTAAAAAAAAATTAACCGTGAAATTAGCTAGATAACAGTAGTTGCACAGCAACATAGAAGTAAAGGTGTACGTTTTGTCTCAGAAACATAGATCAAAGGGAAATAAAGGCCTGAGAAAGAAAGGAGTGAAATTAAGGAAAAGTCATCAGAGATGATGAGCTCGCGCAGTTTTTTGTGGTAAGTGATGATCTGATATATAACTGTTTGTACATATATATATGTTATATATATATATATATATATGTTGTGTGTGATTTGGCCAACGTTAATCTCGTTAGGGTTGTCTTGTCTGCTATACTGGATTCAGTAGAGTAGAGTGCTATATAAGCAGCCCTATATATGTATATATATACACTGAGACGCAGTACTAATACATACAATATTGCTGCTGCTAGTTGCTAGGTACTGCTGATTATTTACTGACGGGGCTGTACACTACACAAATGCTGCGTCTGCCCTTGCTACGTCTAGATCACTAGATGCCAAAGCCATTGCCCCCCCGTAGGGGCCCAATTTATGGCATACCTACAACCGCCATCACTCCATTAATATATATATATATATATGTATGTATATATATGTGTGTATGTATGTATGCATGCACACACACATATTCGCACCGCAAAAAACCTAGGTCGCGTCATAGGTTCGAATCGTCCCACGACGATAAGACGTAGACATTAATTTAAAAAGAAAGTTCTCCTGTCATGAGCGGCAGTTATTATTTTAGTTTGCATCTTGTAACTAGTAGTTGATTTATTTACAATCTTTTTTATTAAATCTTGTAACTGATTATTTAAAATTATTATTGTAAATGACAAGTATCACAACAGTGTTGTATTAGAAATAGCTAATTGTTATAATTATGCACAAAAAAAGTTATAACTGTTGTTTTGTATGGGTGTCGCACAGGAAAGTTCCTGTAAATTTTATATATCACAGAGTTATTTGTAAAATCATTCCCTTGATTTATTTTCCTTTTGAATTTATAGATGGGAAATTTAAGTACTATATTTTATAGTGGAGTCACATGTATAATTACCGACCATGTCAGAAAAAAATCTTTATAAAATCCATATTATACGTATACGTACATACATAATTTTTTTTGATGTACAAATACCTATTATGATTATTATTTCTTTTTTTGAACTTGAGTATTGGGAATTTAAACGCAACATTTTATGATGTAGTTAAGCGTCAAATTGTCGTTAGGTTATACCTATAATCATGATACTCATTTTTATGATTATTGTTGTTGTTATTGTTATTATATTATGCTAATCAAACTGACATTTAATAGTGCTATTGCCATACATATACGTTAAAAGTGGTATAAGTAGATACCTTTTTCTCGCCCCATCTTGTGTAAAATTTGGCCTAGCTTTGCCAAAATTAACAACATTATGGTATTCAAGGTATTAAATTAAGTTATCAACGTTTATTTTTCAAAAACCTTTTTTACCCTCCTTTTATTAGGGAAGTTTAAACCCAGTTGGACTAATGGAATTTTTCATATATGTGTATGGTTCTGCTTGTGCAGCAAATAATAAGCAATGAAATAGAATTCCACATGTGAAACAATACAAGGTGATTATATCTAAGGGTGTCACGGTGACACGGTGACATTAAAAACTTATGTAACAATTTAAGTGAAAAAAGGCATTTATTATTATTATTATTATTATTATTATTATTATTATTTGACTGATCTTGACATATGCATATACGTGTTTTTATTATCATCTTATAATTTTGTCATCATTAAGAAGAAAAAAATGTAATTATTGTGATTATAGGACTAACACTAATAAATGTAAAAGTATAGTGATAAACTTTAAATTTATGGCTAAAGGAAAAGTGCTACATGCTAGAGCGTAGTACATATATTGATCAATATATGTTTGCCTTGTCCTCATTTTACTATTACTTGACAACAGACTTCTATATAAATAAATTATTAGTTAATAGAATCTAAAGCTTAGGTTTTGTTTGGCGTTTTAGTTTAACTCTAACTAAACTGTATTTTTTCATCTCATTTTTTATCTTTTTCTGAAAAGTCAATCAAATTTGTAACTAGTTTTTGAAAAATTAACCAATTCCAACTTAAAAATTGTATCTTCAACCGACAAACCAAATGTAAATTTACTATGAAAACTAATTGTTCACAAAATAATAATAGTAATAGTAATAATAAAAAGGAAAAAAAAAAAATATGTCGGCCAACCAGCTAGTTACAACGAGTACACTTTGCCTAATTATTGAAGACATAAAGCTAAAAGTACAAGTTTGTATTGTTCTTTGTATTACATGGTGCAATAGTTTCAGTTTGATCAGAAAGGATTGCGCATACTTCCATTAATTTTTTTGGATACTTTTCCATTGATTCGAAAGGCCTCTTTACATGTTTTCACCATTATTACTAGAACGAGTGTGAAATCCTTTTGCAATACGTATTATTGTGTCAATTGTATACCAATAATTAAAATATAATATGAAAAGAATGTAAATTTAAGATACATAGTAATAGTATAAATTGTTTTAATCAGGATAAAGAAACCAAAAAAAAGAAAAAAAGAAAAAGAAAAAAGTGAAGGGACACATGGCAGTAAAATAGGAGTAGACGAATATACGGTAGAAGTTCCATTAGCACTTTTAATAATTTAAAGAAAGATAATAATGCAAAAGAAGATATATGCTTTTATTTACACTAATTGTATCCGAACAATGAAATTACTTTTTTTTTTTTTTGGGAGGATTAATAATGCTAAAAAAATGATTGAAGGAATTTAACTGAGGAATTTAGGAATAAAGGCGACCTAGCTAGTGATCCACCTTGTAATGCATCTCAAGGGGGGAAAAGATCAGAAATAGCAACTATATATGTGCAATTTAATTAAAGAATATATATATGTACTTAGCATAAATAATTGGAACTTTGTCCAATATATATATTCATATATATATATATATATTTATATATAAATGTGGAATATATACGATCGTTTTTGCTAGGATTATATGTACAACCGCATATCTAGACATGACTATATATCGTAAGAACATGCATTTACTAGCTAGCTAGCTTAATTTGAATTGAAAATTTGTTTTCCCAATTGTGGAAAACTTCAGGAATCCTTCTTAAACTAGAAACAGGGAAATGAAAGTGAAATAAAACAATTTGAACTCAACACAAATACCTTAGAGAAGAGCCTCTCGAAGTTTGAACTCCAACAAAAAATCTAAGCAATATACGTATATGTATATATGTTCTATTCATTCAAAAATTTATCTATATTAGAATGACTCTCTATCTCTCTATTAGCATGAGAACATTGCTGTAGAGGACTGGTCATGGAAAATTAATCAATGGCTTACAGCTGAAGTTACTAACTTAGCGTCCGTTTGGTTCGACGGTTAGAGTTAAAATTTTTAAGTTGAACTACTTGGTTGAATTTTCATAAATTAGTTATAATTTTTGTTAACTTTTCAGAAAAAGACAAAAACTGAGATGAAAAATTTGAGTTTGAACTAAGATACCAAACGAAGGCTTAATTTCTAATTAAATACTAAATGATTTCCACATTAGAACTAGCTTCTGCAGATTAAATTAAATGATGCACCTTATCGTAATAAAAGCAAATATATAGATAGAAACTGGTTTAGGTATAAATATGGTCAGATATATACCATTTGATACCAAGCATGTGCAGCGAAAGTTTTTGCATATTTTCAATTAACGTGGCAATTTGAAAACTATGTCTACATGCTAAATAGGGTAAAGAAAATCTATAAGCATAATATTCTCATCAAAAGTCTGGTTCATTTTTATACTATACAGCCTGTTGGCCTTGTAACATTAGTTATCATTTTAATATTAATTAGTACTCTCAACAGACAGCAATACTCTTTATCCAACATATTTAAAGGAAAAAAAAAAGAAAGAAATATCCGACAAATCAAACTTATGTATTACGTTATCTATCAAATCATGTATTAATTATCTCATGTTTTAAAATTTTTTTTTTTGAAATGCATTTTTAAGTTCTTATATATTATATACATATGTTGTATATATATACACGTATGTATGTAGAATGCCGTTAATCCTACATAATATGATGCAACATAATAAGTTATACTTATATGCATTGCATTATTGCAAGAGTTACACAACAAATCAAGATTAGTTATGTATCAAAGTCTATTTATATACAAGGGTCTGAAATATGAGGAATAAAATGAGCTAAAGCTTGAAACTAGATGCATGGCTGGCTAATTACTTGAAATATATCAGACTGGTTGGTAGAGGTTTCTAAAGCTGTTTTAGGCTTTTTTTTTTTTTTTTTTTTTTTTTTGAAGTTTAAAAGTTACTTTTTGAAAGTGTTTAAATGATCTGATTAGTCTCAATCACATTTCGAGGATTGAAAAAAAAAAAAAGAAAAACTCTCATGACTAGCTTTAAGTAAGATACTATATATGAACTTCATTCTAACACTATTATTAATTTTTAAGAAATTTTGATATCATCATTTTGACTTATTAAGCTAATTTGAAATGTGGTTCAAACACTCACTTAAAAAGTCAGACTTTGTTTCTATTCTTCTACCGAGTAAAAACAAACGTAAAAGCTCTACCAAACGGATTATATTCAAATTTCATTTCTTCAATTATCTTTCTATACTACTAGCGCTAGAAAGTACCATTAACTAACTACAGGCATTAGCACCATTTGTTGAAAGACAATATTGATAAGGCAGGCACACACACACACACACACACACACGTCTATATAGGTCCTCAAATTGATCTTAAACTTTGTCTGAAATATTAAATAGAGAAACGAACTCATTTTGGAATCCCAGCCTACAATTTATACAATACAAATCCTAGCTCTTCCTCATCCTGCAAGAGTAAGGACTCTAGGAATGCGGATATATATACACACACATACACACACACACACATATAGCTTAGCTAAACCCTATGAAGTAGATTGATGAAGAGAACACCAAAAAATCTCATGCAGGCCAAATAAAAGAAGGTTAATTAGTTCGAACTTTCTTTTCTTAATTTTTCATGAGTGAGGAAGATTAATACATAAGGTGTCAAGCTTTATATATAGGTGCAATTGTTCAAAGTTGGTGGCCGAAAATTTTTTTTTTTTTTCTGGGGATTTTTTCGTTTTGAGATTTTTGGATGTGACATGTTATTCCAACTTCAACCAGCTGGATTAATTAATCTATTTAAAGGATATAAAGACTAACATACCTTTTTATATCCTTTTAATTGAATCATATATCTATTTTCATTTGTCTGATAAAATTAAGAAAAATCTGGATATATTAATGTAATATTTCTTAAAATTCTGTAAAACACGAAGTATATGCTACCTAATTAATGGCAAGTAGAAAGGATATATATATATATATATATATATATGATCAATCAAATTACTAAATTCTTTTACTTATACTTATACCTAACTTAATATATGTTCTGGCATTATTATGGCTATTATACATATATATAATCTACATTTATTCTTAGTATTACTGGGTACATTTTCATGTTGCCCTATAATTAAACATTAGTACAAATCTCAGTGAAGCTTATGGGACGTTGTTAATTTTTGTTATAAGAAATTTTAATCTCGAAAGAGTACTGTAACTATCACATTAATGACTAAGAAAGAAGGAAGAAAAGTAGCTATATATACATACACACATACACATATATAAAAGCTGGTGAGAGTTTAATTACTTGAGCCCAAAGATATTAATTATACACAAGGTAAAATGAAAAAAAATACAAATATTATTAATTACGTATATATATATAAATAGGGATATATATCGAAGGAAAAAACAAATAAGTTAACATACCTTTTTACGGTCTGCAACTTTTTTGTCTGCAAAACCTGCGGGGGTGTCCCCAACGAAGCAGCGACAAGAACAACTTAACCTAACAAAGGTAAATTACAAAACTGCAATAAAACATTATCTCAGGTATCTACGACTCCCACTACTGTACTCAGTCGCTGCTGAGACCAGTCAGGAACAGATTTATATATATATATATATATACATATATATATGTATATGTATATTGAAAAGCTTGCTCCCATTTACTCAAAACAACATTGGAGAGAGATAGAGAGAGAAATTATTCAAAGAGTCAGTCCAATATCGTTAGCCAAAGAGAATCTAGGTGAAAGATGATGTTGGAAGGAACGTAAATCATTGGGAAGCCAATGGTTAGAAAAAAAAATTTGGACGCATCAAAAAATTCATATATGGGAAAATAATTATATCTAATCCAAAACAATAAAAAAGGTTTGGGGGGTAATGAGGAATTTATATTTGTATGTAAAACATATGAATGTACTTAAATTCCTCTATGATCTGCTATAATATCTATATATATATCATCAAATTTGTATTATAAAATTATTTGTACACAAGAGTTAAAATTAAACTAATAATAAAAGAAGACACGAGTTTCTCTTTTGCTAATTCTTCTCCCCCCAAAAAAAGAGAAAAAAAAAAAAAAAAAAAAACAATTCTCCAACCTCAATTCTTTCTGTACCCATAACTGAAAGTAAATCCCACATCCCCAATTCTGTTATTAGAAGCCATTTCCCACATTGCATGTTTGGTAAAGTAAAAAGCTATAATAGCATCAGGAAAAGTAGTACCAAAATGCAGCGAAGAATTTGGTGTCGTTTTTTGTTTTTTTTTTGTTTTTTTTTTTAAGCTGTGTCATGCTAAACTTTGCTTTCTCTATCTTCTGCTCATTTTTTGTTTGAAGTTGGCTCATCTTCATGGTTTGCATAAAAGTCTTCTTCTTCTTCTTCTTCGATCTTCTTCTTCTTCTTACGCTGGTTGTGTAGTGTCATATGTCAAAATTGAGGGTCATGGAAGCCTTCCCCTTGTTGAGGAAATCGACGGTCGAAATCCCGGGGATCGGCGTGCCGTTGTAGAGCCTCAACTGGCCGAGAGGAGGTTGTGAATTAGGAGAAGAAGAAGAAGAAGAAGAAGAAAGCCGAAGAGGCTGCTGAAGATGATGATGAAGAGACGACACCGCCGCCATTGTCGCATTCGACGACAAGAGCTCAGGATGATGATCACATGACGATTCTTCGGATTCCGATTCCTCCGCCGGACACTCCATGTTCACGCCGAATAGCCGCAGCCTCTTCCCCGCCGCGGCTGGCTTTCCGTGCACCACCGGCACCGAATCGAACACCTTCTGCTCCGCCCCTCCGCCCCCACCCCCGCCTCGTTGCACCACCATCCCGCCAGGCTGCTCCTCTTGCGGTGCTGCAGCCGGGGCCGATGACCTAAGGTAAATAACCGGCCCCGCCGAGGGAATGTGCCCTCCGAAAGCGTAAGAATTACCACCGCCCCCGCCGCCACTGGGGACGTAGCTATTCCGATAAGGATATTGATGGTGGTGGTGAAGACTAATCGCACCGTAATTCACCACCCCCGCCTGCGGCGCCGTCAAGTACTGCAGCTGCCCCATGTCCCTCGGCGGCGGCGGGTGCGGCGGCCGCATTAGCGAGGGGCTCCACGGCACGGACCGGAAGGAGAAGGCCGTCGCCGCCCCTGGGTAGTGGTGGTGGTGGAGCGCAGCGACCCCGCCGTGGAGGTGGTGGTGGTTTTCAGGCGCGTCAGGGCGGCGCCGCCAGTCGATGAAAAGCCGATCCTTGCCGAGCTCGCCGACTCCGCGCTGAAACGAGACGACATCGCCGGCGTCGAGCTTCTTCTCCTTCACGAACCGGCTCCAGCCCTTGGTCATCACATAGCTCTGGCTACTGTTCCAGTAGGAGTACCGGAACCGCCACGGCTTCCCGTTCCGGTCCTCGAAATTCAGCAAAAGTCCCTTCTCGTTGGTCGACGAATCGAGCGGAAAGTACTTCTCCGCGTGCTGCTTCGGAATCACCAGCCGGTTCAGCTTCCCGACGTCGCTCGGCGTCACGACCTTGTCGAACATGTGCTCCCTCTGTATATTCTGAGAACTCTCCGCCGCAGCCGCCGCCGCCGCCGCTTCTTCGCTTTGGGGTGAGGAGTTCATGAGCTCCAGCTTCGTGTCCAGACCAGTACCACTACTGCTCAGAGCTATCAGAGAAGCCGACGACGACGGAGAAGAGGAGTAAGGGAAATTAGAAATGGATATTCTTGTATTATTATTGTTATTGGCTCTGACCGTTGTTGTTAGGTGCTCATCTTCGGAGAAAATCCCCTCTCTTGAAGACCCAAAATCCATGATCCAAGTAAATCAGATCTAGCTTATTTGGAGATTTTTCCCCCACCAAAAATTCAAGTGGGATTTTGGATTTTTCTTTTTTTCCCAGGCAAAACTACGCGGAAATTGAACACGGTTTTTTCTTCTACACGCTTCTCTCTCTTGGTAGGGTTATAGATTTTGAGTGAGAATTCTTTGACCCCAGAAAAGAATAGAGAAGAAGAAAAAGAAGGCTGGTCTCTCAAAAGTATGAATTAGGACGGTGCAATTTTGTTTGACCCAGAAGAAGAATAGAAGTAGAAGGAGTAGTAGTGGTCATGAGACGCGAATAAACCACTTCTTCGCAATAACCCATGGGCGTTTCAAAAGACTTTGTGCCTTGCCTTTTTTTTTCCCCCCCCACCTTCTCTCCCACAGTCGCTAATCCTCTTGTTGTTGACCTTGTTTGGGTTTTTGATCAGTTTAGAGAGAGAAAGAGAAGAGAGAGAGAGAGGGATTTACGATGTGCTTATACATGTATATATGTGTGTAATATACATGTTTAGTTTACAATATACCAGCTGTTTGGTACTGCCTCACCGGAAGCTTCTCCAGTTAGGCGATTTTCTTTTCTTTTCTTTTCTTTTCTTTTCTCTTTTACTTTCTTTCTTTTTCTTTTTTTTTTTTTCCTTTTATTTTCTTCCATATGGATGAATTCTCTCTATCAGAAGAGAGAAAGGAAGAGAGAGAGAGAGAGAGAGAGATTATACGTAGGGACCCATGTATTATTTGGTTGGGCTCATGTGAGCTTGTCCCTATCGTCATCCTGGGTTTTTTTTTTTTTTTTTAATTTTATTTTGTTCTTATTTCTAACTTGTTTGAGATTTATTTATTAATTTTTTTTCCTTTTAAATTTTGTTTTTGTTATTGTTGTCTTTTAATAGAGGTTTTGCGATAAGGCCCAAAAAGCCAGCTGTTTTGGAGGGCACGAGCTATTTATACTATGGAATTGAATTATGCAACTAGGATTGGTGGACCATTTATATATATATATATATATGTATGTATTATACGTATAAATATTTTATATATTTACATATATACAAACTTTCCTTGGCCTTGCAATTCTTCTATGGAATTTCGTTTTCTGATATTTTTATTGCATTTCTTTAATGGAACACAAGAGCTATATTTTTACATGACGAATTAATTTATGGTTGTGAGTATCCAGTGAGTTGATCTTTTCTTTTTTCAGGTCTCTTGAATTATTCTTTATTTGACCTTTAATAATTTTTGCCTCTTTCTGAAAATTAATAAAATTTTTAATTAATTTTTGAAAAATCAACTAACTCCAACTTAAAATTTCATCTCCAACCAGCGAATCAAACACAATCTTAGCCTTTTCTTATTTTTTTTGTACGGAAATATATACCTCTAAATATACACATGTAAGTATATATATATATATATATATATCACTTTCTTAGATGGGCTTATAATTTCACTATCCCTTTGTTCCCATATTCGGTCATTTATATTTCACCAGTCGATGCCCATCTTCCACATGGACAATAATCCTTTTTGTTTCATTCCCTCCTTCGAGAGACCCACACAAAAAACATGGTTTTTAAATAGTTTTTTTTTTTTTTTTTTTCAAACAAATACTGAATATAAATACACAGCTGTTCTTTAGGTACATATGAATGGATGAGAAATTGATTTTTAATAAAGGAATTACGAAAAGAAAACATATTTATAACAGTTGTGAAATTATTTGTTCCTTAATTAGCTATGTAGTAGGTTTTCATAACACTAAATAGGCTATCCTTAAAATTTCTGTCCTTAAAATAGAATATTGCTTAGAGATACTGACGGGCTAAAATCAATATGTACTCAAGTATATATTACAATACAAACATGCATGCCCTTAAAGAGATATTTATATAATAAGTTGTTCAATGTTACAATATGAATATAGAAAGTTAATTAATATATAATCTGGCTATATATAGTTAGAACATGATGTTAACAAATAGTCAGTCTCATTTTCTCTCCACTTGACTATATTGTGGAATAATATTGCACATCTGCCTAGGATATTTGTCAGAAAGATTAATACCGTTTCTGATAATAGTCCTTTCAATTCATGAATATATATTTACATATTTACAGATAAATAAATAAATATATATATTTACATATAAATAAATAGAGATATATATATATATATATAGCTTTCACCAGCAAAAATAAAAAGTACTTTTGAAATGGCCAAAAATTGTGTGTTTTAGTTATTGTTATTGGAATGTATATACATACATATATATGTGGTACTACTGAAAGTAGGTTTAAATGAACTTTGCTATCAATTACAAGGGATGGACCATTTTTTAGTGCACTCAAACTGAGAATAAAGGCAACCATTATGTGCACATACCAAAGTCTAACTACCAATATATGAGCATTTAGTCACCTATAAGACCCACTTATTTTGGTAGTATATGTATTTCATTCTTGTTGAGGACTAAATATAATTAGAATAGTGCTATAAGGGCACTAACTCTAATTTTAATTTTTGATCAGTACTAATTTACGTGAAAATAAGTTGTCATTATTCTATTAGTAGATATAATTAATTAATTTGACAATTCTTTAAAAGCTTATCAATAAAAGAATGACAGCTCACATATCATATAATTAAACTTATAAATTAACAATTATATTATACTTTAAGATTCATCCTCTTTCACCACTTTCTACATTTAAGAGCCTTTGTTACGTGGATTAATTAGATTTTCTTTTTAATTAAAATTCTACTTATAGAGA
Organism: Ficus hirta; assembly: GCA_038430175.1. Classification (NCBI taxonomy): domain Eukaryota; kingdom Viridiplantae; phylum Streptophyta; class Magnoliopsida; order Rosales; family Moraceae; genus Ficus; species Ficus hirta. Next base: position 14,693,008 of record CM076586.1, read on the forward strand.
TACTATTGAAGCTACTTATAAAGTTTTTTTATTCTGAAAAAATAAACTAAAATAATTTGGTGAAGCTAAGTTGCAAATTCCCTTCCCCTCTCAAATTCCCACTATTTAACACAAAACATAAATAAAGGACACAACGTGAAGTAGTTAGGATTTGATTCATGTGTCCCTTTTTTTTTTTTTAGTCAAGTCCCTTACTAATAATCATCATACATTAATTAAAATATCATATTAATTAAAATAAATCATATCATATCAATCAAAAGACCTTCTTAATTTATTGACGTGTAATAGTATTATTAGAGATACACAAATGAGACATGAAAAATGGATATGATATGAGCTAAATTTTTGTGGTCTTTAATTTCCATATAAACTTTCCCCTTAAAAGTGTAATGAATATTCATTTCAAAAATAAAAAGTGTACTGAATATTTCAACATTATTCTTGATTAATCTTTACTGTGATATTAAAAACTTAACCAACTGAAACAATAGATACATTAGCTAGTAGAATCATTGATATCACTAGGTCAGTTTTCTTTTTCCTGCTTCCAAAAAAAAAAAACAAAACAAAACAAAACAAAACAAAACTTGACAATTGTACTTTTCTTAGCTTTCTAAAGGGTACTATTCAAAGTAAACAAAAATATGGTCGGATCTCTATTATAGAATTAATTTCCATCCTAATATTTTTGCCAGGCCTTGGCTAGTTGATATTAATAAACTCAGTTGATCGCAATATATATATATATATATATAATATCATTTAATTGGCTATTTTCCATTAGACCATAGAAAAGATTAAGTTGAAATTTAATCATACGTATCTCTTCATGAATCCTATGTGAAGAGCAATTAGATCAGAATCAACCTTAATCAATGCAATATAACCGATCAATTTAACGGGGTAGGTTTTATATGTATATATATATATATACATATGTGTGTATATATATATATCTCAGAACAATCATATTCAATATATATAACATCTATAGAGAAACATACAGACACCTGGACACATTAGCTAGCTATACCCAATAGGCAAAGTACGAGACAATATGGCAATGCCTTCCAATATTTAGGTTCGGATATAAAAGTTTATTAATTGATTATCCCTACCGCATATATTACCAATGATTGTGCACATAGAATTGACTGTAATATATGTATATTTATATATATAAATATATATGTCTGCAGATATTTATATATGTGTACACACAGAAATATAAATATGCATATATATGTACACACAGAAACAAATATTTGTCTTGTCTCAACATAGACAGACTGGGTATTGAATGAGCAATATTTGCAGAGTTGAAGGGGAAATATATAGATTGATGGAGTTCACCTACTCGAGTGCAGTGGATATGGAGATGCCTTAATACACGATTAGCATATAGATATATATATATATATATATGTATGTATATGTATGTATGTGTATGTGGGAGCGGTGTTAAGAATTTCCTTTTCGCAAAGTCTCTATCTCCAGCTATTTCCTTGATCAATTCTTAGGGACTGAAAAATATTCTCATATATCTCCTGCCAAGTCTTTAATTTTGGCTCTCTGTGGCGGTGGATATATACACTCACATATATATATATATATATATGTATATAAAGTAGTTAAGAGAAATCAATAATTACAAGTCTCGGTAATAAGTAGTAACAACCTGTATATAGGTATACATTATTAGGGAAAGTTAATAGCAGGGATGGCAATCACCGGGGAAGGATGAGAAGGAATGACAAGCATCGAGTGAGAGCGCTAGTGTGTAAAGATGGCAATCGGAGATAGTGTAAGAGTGCAAGGAGGATCAGGAACTCATTTGAGTATAATTACTCCATATAATATAAATAAGAAAGAAAGTGAGCTTTTTATTATTATTATTTTTTTTTATAAGAAGAAAGAAAGTGCATTTTTTGATAAATAAAAAGGTAAGTAAGTTAGTTATGCAAGATCTGCTACCGTAATAATAATTTAGAGAGTGATTAAAAAATTATGGCATAACTTTTTTCCTTGAATATGATGAACAAATATACACAATACAAAGAATTTAAATGTAAGTAAGTTTCCTCATTCAAATTTGAGTATGTTTCCCCTAAAACTTAAATTTAATAATTTTCGTTTGTTATCTACAAAAACAAAAGAAATATTAGCTGAAAACTGATAGTGCGTTTTGATGTTGTTTTCTAATATATATGTGTCCACTATATGTATTTATATTGTAGCTGTCTAGATATATGTGCATTATGTATATATATATATATATGAGCATGAAAATCAATTATATATCTTTTTCTAGGGGAAAAATATAAATATGTGTATGTACATATTTGTTTTTAATATTATAGTAGAGACGTAGTAAAACGAATTGGGGGGGGGGGGGGGGGGGGGGGGGGGGGGGGGGGACTAGACATCTTGAGTAGATAATTACATATATAAATCCGTGTGTTTGTGTGTGATCATAGGTATCACAACCAAATATTTTTATTATATCCTCAAATAATATTGTATATATATTTCGTTTCAAGCTACGTTGAGATATGATCCCTTTCCGTTTCAGATTTTTTATTTTCTTCTCCCCCGCTAATGTCCTTTTCGACTTATTTGAGAAATAATAAGAAAAGTGGGGTTTCTTTGATTTCCTTTTTTTTTTTTTTTTTTCTTGTTTTCCAATACGTATATAATTATACATTTATATATATACACAACACATAGAAAACTGAAATGATCAAGAGAGATAGATTATGCGAAATCAAATGTAGTCTTACTAGTTGATAACATGTCTGTCTTGTGGTTGGGTTTTATCTCCTGATAGCATGGAGTTAATGCAATATTGGACCACACTATACAAGAAGCGAATTGGGACAGCCGAACATGGTAGAGAAACTCACAAAATTTATGTTATATCTTTAGAGTACGTGACACACTTTAATCTAGAGATAATCGTTAATTAATTAAAAAGATGAATTAATATATAAAATTATCAATTCATATTAAGTTTCTATGAGTAAGACTCCTCTAAACGAAGCCACAGTTTAGACGCGCATCTTTCGTCATCACCCCCTGATTACAGTGACGTTTGCGTTTATTGAACTAATCAAAAAAGGAATCACTTTGTCATGAGATAATTAATTATATATTAATTAGTATAAGTATATGATTATTTTGACTTTGGATAAGAAAAACAAATGAGGCCCATAAGTCTCTCTCTTACTCCTTAATTAATTAACAAACCCCTAACCCCAACTTGCCTATTTCGCATCCCAAAATGCAAAGACTCGACTTAATTGTTGATGAACCGTCCGATTGACTTAGATCATCCCACTTAATTGTCTTTTAGCTTCCTTAAATTGAGCTTTTCTTATAACTGTTATACTATGATTATGACACAAGCAATACGAAGGAATATTTAATCTCTTTCCAATTGAAGCAACTTCCGCGAAGAAGACGTCTCGTTTGCGATATGTTTTAGTATTTTATTAGTACCTAACTATATCTAATTCAGGTAAATACAAAATTTAATAATAATTAACTTGAAGTTGTGTACTAATCTACTTCATACATCGTATATATATCTAACATTTCAAATGTTAAGATTAGCCAATTCTGGTAAACACAAAATATAAATAATAATTACCGCGTAGTTGTGTACTACTCTACTTGATACATAGTATAGATCTAATATTTCAAATGTTAAGATTAGCAATTTAAAAATGATCCTCTCCATCTTCTTACTAAACAAAAATAGAATATAAATTAATGTCTCTGTCTTTGTGTCAATCTAGCTATACACGAAAGAATATATATTATTATACACATAATTATATATTTATATATATATATATATATTAATTGATTCAAACAACTTCTTGTAATACATATTTGGATTGTAGTTTTTTAATGATCAACCAAAGTAAGTTCAAGAGTGCTGTCGACTGGGACAGAAAGGTAATCTCATTGGAATTCCCAACTTTAATTACTTTAAAGATATGTTCTTGTTCCTGTACAATAACATGAAAGGGTTTAGATATCTTGTAATTAACACGTTAAGAAAAAGAGAGTATGACTGTTTGCCCATATGGTAGAGTAGTAGGTTCAAATTTAATATATTACAGCTTGCGTCATTAAAAAATTGATGTGTATAGCATAATTAAATGGCCATTAGTAGTGTAGTATTATTTAATCTTTAGTTTTTCATCAAATCTCCATGTGATGCCTTCTTTATTTTCTATTAATATAAATTTGGATATGTAACCGCCTTTACGGAGGAAAGAGGAAGTGTTATTAGGTGGCTCCAAAGCAATGAAGATTATTAGGGAAATAACCCTATAACTTATTATAATATGACATTAGCTTGCAAGCATTTATATACATTTATATGTATATTTATGATTACACCATAAAATATCCTTAGGCATACACCTGAATCTCTCCCAATACCAATTTTTTTAATAAATAAATGATAAGAGAGAACAACTAACATCAGGAAAATTATCACGTTCCAATTAGATTGACACCCACTAGTAACCTCATCTCAAGTTAAGCTCCCCACTCCCCACTCCCCACTTATATTTTTAATTTAAAAAAAAAAGAGAAAAATATTATATTAATGTCAATAATCAAAATAAACAATAACTACTTATTAAGGAACAACCGAACAACCAACTGATATAGATAAAAACAAGCGGAATTTGATGCCCAAAGTAACAACCAAAACCATGCTTTTGTAAGCAAGATTCTAAAATAGACCTCATTAAAGCCTTCTTTTTAATACCAAAATATAAACCAGAGAAATATAGTATAACTTTTGAACTTATACAACTTTAGTCTCTGATTTTTTTTTCATAGCTAGAATGCCCCTAAACTATTAAAGTATTGATGTAATATTCATTTCTTTTAATTTTTGATAGAATTCGTTAATAATTTGGTCCAAAAGTGATGTTAACTAACGAATTTCGTCCAAAGATTAATGGAAAGAACTATTATAGTAACATTTTTAATAGTTTATGGTCAATACATTTATGAAAAAAAACAATGAATGCCCTTAAACTATTAAAACGTTACTAGAATAGTCGTTTCTGTTAATTTTTAGACAGAATCCATTAAAAATTTAACTAAAAAGTGATGCTAACTAACGGATTTCATCTAAAAATTAACCGAAAGGACTATTTTAGCAACGTCTTAAATAGTTTAGGGGCACTCTAGGTATTAAGAAAGATCGCACAAGGTTAAAAGTTCAAGGACCAACCCAACAATTTACCTTATTATTTGAAAACAAAATGATGCTAGATGATCTATTGTAATTTATTTAGTTACAGGTATAGTTTAACGATGATTTGATATTTTAAATTTTTGAATTTAGAGGTGAGATGATTCAAAATTTTCACCTAATAAATGAAGTCATATGTGAAATTACGATAAACTGTATTTGCAACCTCGATATTTGATATTTGACTCCTTCAAGGTATAAAAATTAAATCCTTCTATCTCAAATTTTGATAAATAAAAAAAGAAGAAGAAAAATTAATGTACGTTCTCTTTATGTGACAACGTTTTTCTATTTATTTTTTCGTCACTTTTTATAATCAAGATAAATATCTGTCGGCTACAATGTCCACTCATTTTTTTATTTTATTTTATTTTTCCGTTTCTTTAATGTTATTTTAATTGGAATAATCGAGGTTAAACTTTTAAGCAAAAAGAAAGAAAATAGCTTAAACTTTCTTGTTTACTGTTTATTGATGTAAACTAGAGAACTAGGGATATCATAAATTATTTGATCTGAATTTCTCTTTCGATTATTATTATATATGTGTATAAATATAATTGAGTAAAACATTTGTGACTGGAAACATAATTTAATGATAATTTTATATCTAATTCTATCGTAAGATGTAAAGTTCAAATATATATATATTTCCATCTGGTTAAACTAAAAAACAAATTTTTTTTTTTTTTAATATGCATGCTGCGGAAATATACGTTCTCTGAACAACGATGGTCTACTAATATATATATGTAATAGTTATTCACTTGAATCTTAAATAATTCTTATCTTCAAGAGGGGAAAGAAAAAGTTGTGTTCGAAACAACTAGTTGAAAAAACAAAAACAACTTATTAGTCTTACTACTAATTATAAACGAAATAAAAAAGAAGGGGAGAAAAAAAAATCCAAAACTTACTCTTACAAATAATTTGTTCTCCTCTTTATTAAAAAAAAAAAAAAAAAAAAAAAGTACTCCTCGTTTGAAATTCGCAAAATTTTTGCACTAGGTACTCTCCATTGACCAAGTTTTCATGATAAAGATCAATCCTTTGACCAAGAAAGTCTATATATATATATATATATATATACACATATACGTTTCATTATGTCCTGTTAAGATTCTTTGAGAAGTTTATATATATTTGAAGAGAAGTGGATATGGTCGAAACTTGAATAAGAAACATTGCAGGTCAAATTTAGAGCTGCTATTTAGCTGTGTTAGTAAGAAATAAGGAAGGAAAGGAAAGGAAAGGAAAGGAAGGAAGGAAGAAGGAAAACAAAAATTAGGGTGGGTGGTCCCTTTTTTTTTTTTTTTTTTTTTTTGAAAATTGGGTGGTCCTAATTTTGAACCATTCATTTTAAGCAATGACCAAATATTTTGAAAATCAAGGAAATATCTAAGTTTTAATTTTTCCACTATAATTTCGAGTCAGTGTCCATGGCAAGGAATATGCTAGAATTTATGTGTTGTTTTCTTTTTTCCTTTCTCTTTTCTTTTTTGATTAATTTGTGTGTTGTTTTCAAAATCATGAAAATCAATCAATAAATAAAATTTAAAGAAATTACACTCATTAAAAAAAAAAAAAAAAGAAGAAGAAGAAGAAGAAGAAACTTGCGACATTTATTAGACTAGATGTTAAAGCTCATTGTACTCGTTAAAATTCTACTTTTGATATTCACAGTAACTTTGAAAATAATTTAACAAACATCTATTTACTTTTAAACACAGTAACTTTGAACTCACAACATAATTATATCAAAGATTTTCTTACAGTTTGGCAATGCCAAACCAACCCTTACTATTCAAGAAAGCTTTAAAAGAGCTCGTCTTTGCACAAATCCCAAAAGAAAGAAAAAACTACAATAAAGAGGATTATTTCGTAATTTTCTTCTTTATATATGCGCGTGTGTGTGTGTGTGTTTAGGTTGAAATATTCGGGAAATATTTTGAACGATTAGGGAACAAGAACTCATGCAAATCTTATTTGGAGAATGTATATATTATACGAACCGAAATTATATGCTCTAAATTGGAAATAAATTAATAAGAAGAATCCAATAATAGTTGTGTTTCATGCATCTTGATTACGCAGTTGGGTCAAGACGATAATATAGATAGAAGATTTGTAAAAATTAAAAAAAAAATCCATAATTATCTAATTAATAATACTCAAATAGTACTTGATAAAGACTTTTAAAAACTAAAATGTTGTTTACTTATTTGGTAGTCATCACCCTGGTTTTTAGCTGGATTGAGGTTGATTTTGCATTTTCAAAGGAACAAATGGCAAATGGCAGGAGCAGATGATGACCTAGCTGTAGGACACAATACTTGTCCAAATCTATCTAATAAGGTTTAAGGAGTTAATTAATTAATTACTTAGGACGACTAGTTAAGATGCCCTTAATTGTTTTTGTAAAGTCAATGTGTACTTGTTGTTTACCCTACATGTTTCTAGGGTTTTTATTATTTTGGGAGGATTTTACTCCTCTCCCTTAGTACTTAAGATCATACTATATATTATATATAATAGCAACTTTCAGTTTCATATTAAAATTTATTTTATAGGAAAATTTGTCGATGTTTTGCACCATTCAACACGCTATAGCTCCTTGAACACTAACAATTTCTTCAAACTTATAAATCAAGTTTGCTCTCATTAGATTTCTATATTTTCTTTAGTTTTTTATTTAATATATTTTTACATAAAATAAAAAAAATGTTTGAAACTAAAAAAAAAACGGAACAATAAATTTTGTCTTGCTTAGATGGTTGCAAACATAATTTAACCGTAATTTCACATTCGACTATATCAGGTCACTCCATGCTTCAAAAAGAAAAGAAAAAGTTTGGTGTTTCTAATTAAGGTTACTATTTAACTTCCCTTATTTATTTAATTCTTTATTATTGTTCTGATTATTGTTATTATAATTATTCTCATATCTGCCTTTTGATTTTAGGGTCATCCCCACTTTATCATGTGAATTTTAACAATTCTCACTTACCGTCTGAACTTTGAATTTAATCTTAATTTACCCATTCTATTAGAATTTTAGTTCAAAACAGATGGGAAAAAAGTGATTTAAGTACGGTCATGTCCGTTTGCTTTTAGTAAAAATCCTAACATAATGGACTTAATAAGAAAAATTCCCCTATTTTTCCTTCTATTTTTTATTGAAATTATGATAGAAGTGAGGTTAAATTCAAAGTTCAATGACAAATTGTGAGTGACCCTCAACTGCATAGATGAAAATAGCCATTATTATTATTATTATTATTTGGAAAAGATCAAGATCTTTTGGCTGTAGTTACACCCTATAGCTAGCATGGCAAATGAACTAAAAATGAGAAGAGGGGGATGGGAGAGTGGACTGTGATGTTTCACCTGTTAGAGTTAATTAATATAATGGACCACTGCCTAAGTGCATTGAAAATATACATTGTATATATAGCTTTTAATGGATTTCCATACCTCTTTAATCTTATTGGTACGTTAGTCATGGTTTTTCCTTTATCTTCTTCCCCCCACTCTCTATCTTTGGAGTTTCGGTTTAGGGTTTCGGTATGTACTCTATATCTTAGGGTCACACATCACTTATATATATAAACACACTCACACATATATATATATATACACCCTACACACACACACACACATATATATATTAATATAGATAATATTTATGAGCATATACAGTTCATTTGCAAGGGAAGAGTGACGTCAAAACATAGATATATATACTACTGATGACTATGTATATGGATCGTCGTTCCATATCCAACAGTACTGGTTATGGAAGTATCTGCTGTATTTGATTTGATTTGATTTTTTATTTTTATTTTTATTTATTTATTTATTATTATTATTATTATTATTTTTTTTTTTTTGGAGATGGAGTTCTAGCTATAGCTAGTTCTGGTCTTAATACAATGTGAACAATTAGAAACCCATTCCCTGTCCCTATCCCTTCTTTCCAGTTTGAGGCGTGCAAATTAAGTACATATGGCACTAATGGGATCGAGGTGTCGGTTTGTATAGGAAAATACATGTCAATTATGTACATTTTCATGTGGTCGTAGAAATAAATTTTAAGAAATTATGACATAGTACTATATTATATATACAGACAAATATTTGTTGTTGATCAGATCTTAGCTAGTTAGCATAGATATACCAGTGTAAATATTACTGTATGGTTAATATGCAGAGGTTTTGAACACCAGGAACGACAAGCTAGGAGAGAAACTTGATAATCATACACTTGTCTAGAAAGAAATGGAGATCGTGGATCGTTTAAGATTTTGAGATCAATTAAAAAAACAATTAATAAGATGCAAAAAGACATAATCATTGAATTTGGCGGCGGGGTGGGGGGGGGAGAAAGATATCTATAAACTTCGTGTTTAAAAGGAAAATAGTTTCAAGATATATAAAAAATTCAATTTTAATTTGGATTTTTTCACCTTCTATGAAGGGTTGCTATTTTTTTTTTTTCTTATTTATGTTTTGTGCAGTTTGTCATTAATTAAGACTGTATTTCGAATTTCTTTTTTCTTTCATTTTAATAAATTTGAGCGGAAACTGTAGTTGCTCCTCTTTATTAATGCAAAAAAATAAATACATGGTTAAAAAGTTCATCCCATGTTTTGTCATTGTCTATTTACTATTAGAATTAAATTTGCACCTAGCGTTTTGAGCATGGACTGTTTAGGGTACTATCAATAAGGCACACACATAGACACCAGCACAAATTCAAACGGGTAACAAACAAAATATATACACACACTTAATATATGTATATGTTTACGGTATAAAGTTTACGAGTCTCACTTATAAAAGAAAAACAAAAACACTCTGATGATTCAAACCTGAGGGCTCTTCCCACCTAATAAGCTAGCCCCAAAGAAGATCTATATACATATATATATATATATAAATATATATATATATGCTAGGTTATATCATACTCCAAGTAAAATGATTATAATAACATATATGGTCAGTGAAGGAAGACTTTTTTGTGTGTGGATCAGGACGTAGGAGTTTAAATTGTCAAAAATCAATTGTAGTAAAATGAAAAAGAGGGGAGAAGAAAAGCAAGGAAGAGTATCAGGCAACAAATTGGTGCAAAATGATTCATGAGCTGTGTAAGTATAGTCATATACATATCGTAGAGACTCTAGAGAGAGAGAGAGGGTAGCTAGCTTAATTAGCTTTAGGACCACACCCCCACCAATGCTTCCAATGGACCACCATGCACAGTAGTACTAGTTTTACTACTACTACTACTACTGTGCTCTACTAACCTTGATATCGATCCAGTTGGCGGCTATCCTGTCTTTTTTATATATATATATATATATATATCTCAGTGTGTGTGTGTGTGTGTGTGTTTTCGACCTTTCGTCTATCAAGGGAAGTTAACAAATGGGTTTGGATCTCTGTTCTCATGACCTTCAAGGTTACATGAAGAGAGAGAAAGAAATAGAGAGAGAGAGAGAGAGAGATTGGCAATTTCGAGAGTATAGGGCTTTTCAAAGAAAGAAAGGAAAGTAATAAACACACAGCTTTTTCTATACAAGTCCGTAGTGTTTGTACATGTTCTTGTATGTATATGTACCATTATATATAGAAGAATCATAACTCTCCTTTAATAAACACTTTCAAATTTCGAATATAAAATTTTTATTCAAATCTCTCATCTCTCATCTCTCATCCACTCATGAACTAACACCAATATATATCACTTATTTTTAGTTAACCACTCATCGATATATAGATATAGATACATTGGAGAAAACACCATCTCTATACCAAAGCACAGCAGAAAAATAAACATAAATAAAGAGTAGATAAAAAATTACGTAGTTCGTCAAAAGTGTTTGCAGTTACGGGAAAAGGATAATAAATTTACTAACAATTTCAGAAGTACACACTTAACAAACTCACTTAACCTCTCTCTACGTACCAAAAGCCATGTCTATCTTTCTTATCACTTTTTCTCAAAAATAGGCACACTTTCTCTCTCTCTCTTTTATCTTAACCACACGTTACCCTAACCAAAAAGAAAATTACCCAAAATATGCTCAAACTAACAAAATAGAAAGTTATTAAAAAAAACAAAAACAAAACAAAAAATTTGAGTCATAAACCTAACGAGATGTATATATATAATTGCAGAGAAGTAAAACAAGTCTTGATCATTGTCTAGATGGTGTCCACATTTCTACTTATGATGTTAGGCCTGGAGGAAGCGCAAACACTTGTTCTTTAAGACGATTGAGACGTATATATAATGCGTGTATTTATACATATATATACAAGTCCCATATATAGCCTCTTGGGACCATAATTATGGATCAGCAAAGTGCCATAAAGTGGTATATATGCTCAGATCCAAATCTCGAATCCTATCAGTAAAAATTTTCATAGCCATTGCAATCTCCCCATACCCCTAAAAGATATCAGAACCTGCTTTATGCAAAAGTCTTCTCGTGCAGTGATATATATACATATATATGTTATAGTAATATTGTTCGTTATTCGAACTGTAAGTATGAAGCCCCCATTCAAATCGTAATTAATATATACATGATGATAGTATCAGATGATTCATTATTATATCGTGGTCTAATGGAGTTTTTACCCTCTGGATCTTCATAGTCTTCACCAAAGTTGGAATATTTAGGGTACGTTTTAATGCACCGGTTTGAAATAGAATTTTTAAATTGGAATTGGTTAATCTTAAAAAAATTTGAGAATGATTTATAATTTTTGTTATTTTTTAAAAAAAGATAAAAATTGATACGAATGATCGGCCAAAATGCATGCTTAGAAGATGTCAGGATCAAATGCCTCTAGCACGTTAGGAAGACTTGATTGGGCCGGGTCAAAGGCCCAACAGCTTGAGAACTATTTGTCACTGTGACACTTTTTCAAGGTTTGGATATCATCCTCTAAAAGTGCTAGCATATGTCCTTGTGGCCTTCAAAAGCCATAAGAAAAGGATTTTGTTATTATTATATATTTTTATTATTATAAAATAGTGCACACTGAAATTATACGTGTTGAATCATAACTATTTGCATAATAAGTAGACGACGCGTTATTTCATTTTCATTAAGAGCTAATGATTATTAAGTTGTTAATTTGAAAATAGTCTCGAGTGTAATGAGAAAAATGTCTTTATTGAATAATAACTACTTATGCTAGTAGACGATGCGTTATTTCATTTTCCTCAAGAGATGATAATCATTAAGTTATTAATCGAAAAATAGTCTCGAATGTCATGAGAAAATATAGGTGCTGTATCACAACTACTTATGTTAATAAATGATGCATTATTTCATTTTCATCAATAGCTGATAATTATTAAGTTGTTGTCCCTTCGGAGACATCTGATAATTGTTAATTTATTAATCTAAAAATAATTTCAAGCGTTTTTTATCACTATCTAACTGAGTATATCAAATCATTTGGGATTAAACTTAATATCATTAGACTACCACCTTAGTAGTGGAACAAAATATTTGGAGAATTCCACTTCACCCTACATACTCAATACAGTTAGGTCAATTAAATATTTGAGCATCATTGGAAGCCACCCCAAATGGAATACATGCCCTTGCTAGATTCTTTGCCATTCCTACAATTTAATTTGCAAATATGCATTACGGTCGTTATTATCCAATACTTCTTTCTGTCTCAATAACTTTTAATACCATTTAGGAGTTGTCTGATAGATCTCGTTAGAAATTGCTTTTGACTTTCTATGTTCAAACACTATTTCTAAAAGTATTTGAATAATTTATTAGAAGAACTTCCTCTCCTAATCAAAAAATTTGACTTCTAGAAAAAAACTCTTCTGAGTAAACTTTAAAATCTGTAACAAAGTTTAAATTACGCATTATAAATTTCATTTTAATACTTTTATTACTTATTACAAAATTTTAAAAATCATTTTAACTTTATAAGCTTTTGATTCTTAACACTAATTGAAATGCCACAGTTTTTTTTTTTTTCTTATCCTCTTCTACTAATTAAAAATAAAATAAAATCTGTGAAACGGGCCTTAGATGTATCAATACTTCGTAAACTTATAATAAAAAAAAAAAAAGATTAAAAAAAAACGAACAAATCACGAACAAATATCAACTTAATATAAATAAGAATAAGTTTGAAGTAAGAATAGGACTAAATTATGTGGCATAATTTTCATTTTTTTTTTTTTTTTTCAACTCTGTACACCAAACAAATTCACACAACAGTTGTGAACAACCTGTAAGTCGCTTTCTTTTTTCAACACCCCAATAAAAGAAATAAATGATCAAATGGGAGAGAAAGTGACTGGCAACCATTTGATTCCCAGGGTGTGCTCTGCTAACGGATTTTATTACATATAGCCAGGCCATTTAGTGGGTCGACCAAACAGAGGGCAACTATATATAGTATTTTTCAAACATGTCAACTAGCTGCAGGTATAAAAATTAAGTACTATTTGTTTATTCTGTCCCACTTTTATGCTGATAATTCCATATAATTTACATTGCATAACAAGTACCATATATAATCTTCAAAGTTATACAATGCAGTTCTTTTTTCTTTTTTCTTTTTTCTTTTTTCTTTTTTTCTTTTTCTTTTTTAACAATAAATGATTTTTCATATATTTTCGATTAGTGTTACAATAGGAATCTACCGGTACTACATGATGATGAGGAGGGAGTTCACAAGTCAGGTTTCAAAGCTCAAATCCAATGGATAGACTGAGCATTAAAGGTGCACCATCGCTATCGCTACCTGCAAATAAGTGCTTGTGTCCCACCTATTCGGCCCACGACCCATAAATGGCCTTGCTTAGCCCAGCTTGGCCCTACATCGGGGGCAAGTTGGACTAGGTCTATGGCCACTACCCGAGCCAAGTCATAGTTGTCTTTTTTATTATTTTTTTCATACGACCGAGCTATGACGATCTTTGTTTTTAAGGGAAAATATCTTAATAATATAAATTTAGAAGTTATTTTATTAGTCTGATATAAAAAATTAACACTAGATCAATGTATTATAAAATTAAACTAAAGTTAATTAACATTTTGTGTTATGTTAATCAAGAATAAAGAATTTGTATCGTATTAATCAATAGATTAAAAAAAAAGTAGTTACTTAGATAATTTTCTCAATATTTATTTGGACGAATATACTCTTGCCTGTTTTTGTCTTTGGGTCTGCATAGGCTAGACTAGGCAATCCATGTTTGCACATCTAATCACCACGAGATAACAGACAAGAATTGAACCTGAAGTAAGAGTATTAAAATCTTTAAGTGAACTTCTCTTAATCATTATATCTCCACCACCAGTGATACTAGTTCAGTTTAAAACTAATACTTTAAAAGCTGACAAGAAAAGAAATAGTAATAAACAATCAATTAAGCAATAACAAATTGGTGAAGCCAAGTCCAACCCAATTGTTAGTTTTCCTTTGAAATGTTTTCCGGCACAATAATTATGTTATATAGGACACAACCCTTTTTTTTTTATGTGTTGACATTCTTTTCTTTTTATTTTATTTTATTTTTTCCAAGTGTACGAACAAGTATCATAATTCATGGGGCATCTGAAGGAGGACCTAAAAGCAAACTTAACTTAAACGATGAAACCAAAATAAACAAAATTGTCGGCCCTATAACAAAAAGGAAAAAGGAAAAAGAAAAACACAACAAAACAACAAAATTGTCGGCGGAGAACAGACAAGCAAACGAAATGCAATGCTACAGTTTCGAAAGAGAAGTCTACGGTCGTGCATTAATAGAGTGGGCCCATACTTGGGATCTTGATTCTTGTGGACTGAAAAAAAGCCCAAGTGCTGATCCAGACCAATTGCCCAATATTAAAGATTATTGGGCTCGGCCATTTCTGATCCGGTCCAATTTGTCTGAAACAAAGAAATGGGCTGAGCCCAGTTTCTTTTTGGGCGGTGGAGAACCGGTTTCAACTCTCTGGTTCGTAAATTTCACTAGGGTTTTAGGTTAGTTTAGCGCAGGCAAAATCTGTTTCTAGGGTTTTTCGGTTCGAAGCTCTCGAGAAGAGAAGAGAAGAGACAGAAATGGATTCGTTTTCGTCTCCGTCGAGCGGATCTTCGAGCCAATTCAATTCCGATGCTTTCAAGGACCAGCTCAAGAACCAGCTCGCCCAGGCCTACGCCGAGGAGTTTCTTGAGGTACAAGTCATAAATCCCGAGTTTTTTTTTTCGTTTAATTGTTCTCTTTGGTACTGATTTATTTATCTATTGATTGTGAGGTTGCAATAAAATTCGTGGGCTTTAATTTGATTATTCCTGTGAAAAATCCCATCTTTACTGTAATTTGTGTATCATTTGGGTAGAAAGACTACTAATATGAATTTGGGATTTTAATGGAAACCGACAGAAATGTATTTTTCTAATTCACAGATCTTAATTTTTATGGTCGTTTCTTGGATAATTTCCCTTCGAATTAGGCTTTGTTTCTGGGATTTGACAATGGAGAGCTTAATGAAATCTTTCACTGTTTATTCTTTGTGCTTCTGTTTATTGAATTATGTTCTTCTTTTTTTTTTTTAAAAAATTTGTTTTACAGACATTGAGGTCAAAGTGCTTTGACAAATGTATCACAAAACCAGGATCGAGCTTGAGCGGAAGCGAGAGCAGTTGCGTCTCTAGATGCATGGATCGCTATGTCGAGGCCACGGGTATCATTAGTAGAGCCCTGTTTAGCGGGCCACCACATTGAAAATTTTTTGTTCCAACTTTTTCTTGAAGAATTAGAGCATCAAATTCTGATGAAAGAAGCTAGTTACACATGAAACTAGAGATTTTATGTGCTTCATATCATTGTCCCGAAACTTTTCTTTATGACGAGGTTATAGGTGTATTGTTTGCACATTATGCTGATTTTTGTACTTTAGCTTTTGCAAACCTTGCCTGACTTATCAATTTTTCGATTTGTTAACTGCTCAGAATCTTTTTCATGGATACTTTCATGCATGATGTAACTAGTGCAATGTTCCATCGAATAGTAGTAATCATCTGGATGATCTTTTTTTTTTTTTTTTTTTTTTTGAGGGAAAGATGATCTTTGTTTTGGATGAGAAATGATAATTATCTCCGTCTTCTAGCTTCCATATTGAGAAATTCTTCTTCCTCCAGTAGTGTAGGACTCGATTTTGGGCCATCAAACTCATGCTAACACTCGTTTCTTCCCCTTTGTCTCAGACCCTTCTTTTGTTTTGTCGGTCTGCATCTAAACCAATATTTAGATTTTTCACTTCGCCGATCCAAATGATCAGAATGGCCTTGTCCTCGATGAATGCAGTTTTTTCTAGTCTACTTTTTTGGGGAAAAAACTGATTTACTTTGTGCTATTCCAAAAAAGCACCCAAAGTCCTCAACCCTTTGTCACTGTTGCCTTGGCCGGTAGACTGGTTTTTTGACCTTTTGTTTGATGATAATTTATGACTTAGGCTCAAAAGTTCCAATCTTGAATGGCTTGTTCGTTAACGGTTTTACAAACTTCTCAGATACAGAGTACTTTTATATCTACAGATTCTGCTATTTGTCTGGCAACTGAGGAGAGGAGATTTTCCTCTTGGACATTTGAAGGGCTTTCATTGGCGCCCTAGCCATTGGATCCATATTTGTTGTTTGCCGGGAATTTTGAGCAGGTGAAGACCAAGGGAAAAGTGTTGGGCCTTCATAAGTGATGGAGAAGGCCCATTAAAGATGTTTGATTTTTTTTTTTAATTATTTTTTTTAATCTAAATGGAAACGAGGATTTGTGATGTTTTCACTTCTCACCTGGTGTCATTTTGAGAATTTACGAGAATTTACTGAATCACAAGTAGAACGGAGAGAGAACTAAGTCTATTCTCTAGTTAACTATCACTAATGCTATGTTTGGTAGGGTGAAAAAGAGGAAGGAAGGAAGTGAGGTAAGGGAAAAGTATATGGAAAATGTTTGAGTTGGTTGTTTGGTAAGAAGGAAAGGACAATGGAAAGAAAAATAAGGGGAGAAAACAATTATTGTGGGGTTCATTATTTTTAATCCTTCTAAAAGTGGGTGGAAAACACAAATTCATCCAAATATGTCCAAAAGTACTTTTTTATCCTTGTTTTTAAATTAAAATAATAAAATAAATGTATATTATCGTAATTTTACATATCCATTATTTTCTTTTTTTCCTATCTACCAAATAATTTTTAGCCTGTTTTTGGTAAGAATGAAAGAAAACTAGAGGGAACGGAAAAATGGAAGTGAAAGAAAATGAGAGGGAGATGAAAGATTTTACTTTTCATTTATGTTGTTTGGCATCATAGAAGGTTTATGTAAACATATTCTTTGACTTGAAAAGTAAGGGTAAAAAAATAATTTTAGTAGTTATAGGGTGGATTTTAGTTTTCCTTCTCCTTTTGAAGGAAAAAAAATATGTGGATCTCACTGTATATTTTTTTTCCACCCATTTTTCCTTCCCCTTTTCTCTTCCTTCCTACCAAACAAGCCAATCTAATATTTTCCATCCAATAATCACTCCCTCCACTTCCTTCCTTCCACTTTTCCCCCATACCAAACACAGCATAAAGGAAAACTAATTTCCTCTCAATCATTCAAATTTTTCATCTTTTATAAGTTATCTCTCCCACTTATTTAATTTCCTTCCTACCAAAGGGAGGGTAAAGGTCTATACAGTCTCATAATTTCAGAAAACCAAGGACGGACGTACAGAATCAAACATGTGATCATGTAACAATCATTGCCACTACTACTAGTGCCTAGTGGTAGCCAGGATTAAACCAGTAAGAGGTGATGATTTGAAACTTCAACAACATCGCTTGCAGGCTTGCAGATGACGTAAAACCGGGCTGCTTTAAAGTAAGGACAGAAAAAAAAAAAAAAAAAAAAAAAAATTCAGTTGTTGGAACTTGCAATTATATGTCCAGGTTAAAAATCAGGTAGAGGTGAATCCCATTCTATTGACCTCCATAAAGATTTATGTCTTCTCATCAATATAATCATTTACCATTCTAGAGAGCTATTTGAAAATGTTCACTCCGAGAGGACAGTCTTCTTGTACGGTTTGAACGAGAGAAAGAAGTAAAGAATCCTCTTTTCGACTCCGACTCTCCTGTTCAGGAGCTTGATTTCTTTCAAACTTAAGTTTTCTCTTGGATTATTACATATAGAATTCCTGAACATCTCTACTCAACTCAATCATCACTAATTAATAAATATTCTATCCAACAACATAAACATTGAAAACCTAACAGCGCACTATTCTCATTAGGATGTCATATGAATTTCAAAAGTCTGTATTAAAAATGCTTTCAAGGGTAAGAAATTTCTTCGTATGATAAGACACTGGTATCATTGACTTGCTTTTTTTTTTTTTTTTTTCTATATAACCAAAGATAAGAATCATACATTTTTCTTAAGTTCATATTCAATATTACGAAAATTACAGTAAATTACATTTTTATTGAAAAAAAAAAAGTAAATAATACGGTTTTAACTGGTCGAAGTAATTCCTTTGTTAGTAAATACTAAAAGAACATGCTATTTATTTTTATCTTCTTAGTTATTATGGTACATGTATGTTGGCAATAAGATCTCTAGATCACCAACTAAAATGCAACTTGGAAGAAAATCTTGGCAAATACCGGCTAACCGTATTATTATTTAATTTTTTCAACTTTTCCCAACATCCAACCTACTATTAGGTATTTAGAATGGGAGCCATGGGCCTTACAAGTATATTGTTTGTCAAAACAACTAGGATGACAACAAAAACGTGTCATCTTATCAAGTACTATATACATCAAGTTAAACATTTATTTCCCTAAATAATAACAAAAGCCGAAAATTATTTTTTATTTTTTTCAGTATGGTGATTACTGGACTAGTATGTTTAACCAACTAAAAAGAAAAAAGGAACGTAAACAAGTGGCGGTAATGTTATTGTTGGTTATTGTCACACGTAGATCCTAATCGTTTAAGCAATTAAAATGTTTTATGTATAAAATAATAGTATAATCATCATTTGTGTGACAGTTTACCTTATAAACTTATATATTTATAATGTGAAACTATTTGTATATACATATAAATTAGAAGGCTTATTTATATGAACTTCTTACATTTGAAAACGTTCAAAAAAATCTTGATAATTAACCCCAAAACTTCAAAACCTATTTCGATCAACCCCAATCGAAAACGGATTAAACTTTATGTGGTTTTCTTGCTTGTGGCTCACATGTAACCTTTTATCGAGGGCGACAACAGTCTTTTTTGTTTGAATTAGCTTTCATATAAATAAAACTCCGTCCCCTCCTACGATGATCCAATGATAACCAATCTTTTTTTTTTTTAAAAAAAGGAGTTTTATTCATTTTAGGTCTAATTAGAGTCAAAAAGACTTTTGGTAACCCTAAATAGAAGGTCATGTACAAGTCACATGCAAGAAAACTGTAGAAAAAAACAAAAGTTTACTCTCATTTTCTATTGGAGTTAATTTGCAATAGATTTTGAAATTTGAAGTAAATATACATACACGAGATAAATATGCAAAATTACGCTTTGTTGTCAACATAAGGATAAGTACCATAGATGAAAAACACATTAATATGAAAAAAATAAATAAATAAATAATTTGAAGTACTAATTCAAATACCAATTTTTAAATATAAATTTATTTTTTATAAATTATTTTTTTTTAATTAAAAGATATTTTAAAAAATTATCATATTAATTAATTATATTAATTAATAAAATGATTATAACTTATTATCATATAAATTAATATTTAAAAATTAAAATTTGAATCGATATTTCTGACATTATTTTTATGTGAACTGCTGGCAAATTTGTTTGTTGCAGTGATATGACCAGTGAGGCTGGGGAAGGACAGCGCTTTGTCAACAATGATGACATCAATATCAAATAAATTTGGCTTTTAGTATCTCATCGTGTCTCATTTTGTACATCATCCTTTTATCTAATTCTTTATATTATCTTAGGATAATTATAATTTGTTGGAAATTTTTATGACAGATTATGAAAAAGAAGAAAAAACACTTTTAACACTACATAATCTTGAATTGTCAGATCCTTATCAAGTTCTTATTTGGTATTATAGTTTTGAAATATTTATTTTAAGTATAAGATTTAATTTTAAAGTGTGAATCTTTTTAGAGTGGTGTTTGGAAGAGAGAAAATTAATATGATGTGGATTTTGAAACAGTAAAAGAGTTTAAATTGAATTAAAAATTTTGTAAAAAATTAAATTCAAAACTAGCTGTTAAATACATGTTTAATGGATTTCATATTATTTTGTCGTCATATATTAAGTTTTCAACCATAATTTCACATTGAAAAAGACCGACGTGACTATCACTTGTTAAAATAAATTAACTAATATTAGTTTCATACCTAACTTTATTAGAAATTAGAGTAATCAAATCCCAGGTTAAAAAACATCTAAAAAGAATCTTGATCTGACGCGGAAAGAAATTATTGGAATCGAAAGATAAATAAATAAATAAAATAAAAGTATCGACGTTTAAGGATTTGACCAGCGATATTTGAAAGTGAGTGCTTGAATACGTCAGTGGGAATGACGTTTGTAACGTGATCTATGGGCTGCACATTAAAGTCGAGGAATTCAATAATCAAAAAATAAATAAATAATTTGCATTTAAAATATGAACAAAAATCGCGTGAAAATGAACTATTATACAAAAATAACAATACAAAATAGGAATATGTAGAGTCCCATTGAGAAATGCTACTGATAATTACTGTTTTCACAACCGTCAAGAAGAAATTGGATGGTCAATAAGATAGAGCAACACATAATTTTAAATGCATATTTAAATATTGAATAAAATTTATAAAATACATAATTTTTTTAGAAAACGAGGGGATAAAAACTCATTATCCCAAATCAACCAACCCAGAAAACCCCCCACCAGCTCAGTTGTCACCCACACTCGGCCGCCGGAGAAGCCGCCGGATTGTCCTTGTGAGGACAATGGAACATGGCGAAGACGGAATTGGTCGAATCGGCGACGGCGCTTACTTGGGCTTTGAAGTTCCAAGGATAGGATGGAGTGGACGAAGCCGACGACGTTGCGGTTGCCGGAGAAATCGTAGAAGTGGAGTCCGGCAGCGGAATCAGAGCCTAGAGCTGCGATCACCGAGTACACTCGGCATATCGAGTTGATATGCTCCAAATGCGTACGGACAGTCCCGGTGTGGATCAAGCTCCAGTAACTCGATATCTTCCCGCCGTGGGCGATCCAGACGGAGTCGTCGCCGTTGCCGTAACTGATGCTTCTGATTTTTTATTTTTTATTTTTTATTTTTTATTTTTACAATGATCGGATTTTTGTTGGGGGAGCTTTGATGGGTTTGGTTCTGAGTTAGATTGATAGGGACGCCTAGAATGAGGTTTCCTTTTCTTTCTTTTTTTTTTTTTTTTGGTTCTGAGATTTGTTCATGTATTTTCATTCTTAAAGTTTGGTCCTTGTTTGTTGGCGAGAAAATGCAGGAAAATCTGGAGATGATAAATTTTTCAATTTTATCCTTAAAGTTGTTTCCTTTTTTGTGTAAACAAAAGATTAAGAAAAAGAAGCAAGAAAATTTTTTTGGTTCAGCTGACACCTAAGTTGGACCTGAGTTGCAATGCTATTCAACAAATCAATCTGCCTAATGGGTTTTCAAAAATAAATAAAAATTGTAAATCTGAAATGAAATGAAAGATTGGATGTACCTTATATCAAATTGTTTATTTAACCACATAATCATTTTTAATTGTTAGAAGCACAGTCATTTATTTAGTCACACAATCATTTTTAATCGTTAAAAAAAGCACTACTTATAGTGCTTCTCATTGGAGTTCTACCACATGAGTTGTTCCCTATAAGATAGAACCTTTTTTTTTTTTAACGAAAAAAACTTGCTAAAAGCTCCGCATTGTTTCTCTATCAATATTGTTATTTTAATTTTGATTAAATTTTTAATAATTTAATTTATAAGTGTTCATAATAAAAATTTGTAACGCCTAAAATTACTCCAGTTAAAAAATTAAGTTAATAACTAAAATATTAATAGTACCTCAAAGGGTAAAAATACAATTCCTTCTATAATTTTGTACCTTATTGTAATAAATCTCGTAAAAAGAATTATTAAGATTAGAACATCATTATTCTTTATTGAAATTAAGGTTTTGTTTGGTGATTTATTTCATTTAAAATTAAAAAATATTTTTTTTATTTCAATTTTTATCTTTTTCTGAAAAAGTTTTTATCTTTTTCTGAAAAATTTTTTATCTTTTCTGAAAAATCAATAAAAATTTTCAACTCAAACTTAAAATTTTCAAACTCATCTCATTCACCAAACAATCCCTAAAATTAGGAGATTGCATAAAAAAGATAAAGCCAACTTATGAGCCTGTCGGCCAACCATTAATTTATATTATTTTTTTGCGGCTTCATATAAACTTGGTTAATTGCGCAATGTCAACTATAAATGATAACCAGAGCCTAGTCAACCAAATAAAAACCAACCCAATGACGGTCAAATAGTAGTTGCTTTTACGCCAAACCATGTACGTGTGAACTTACCCCATACACACACACATAAATAATAATGGGTATATATTCTCTTTAATTTTTGATATTCTAAATAATATGTTTAATAAATGTTAATATACTACGTTATTTTAGAAAATTTGTAATGTTTTGTAATTGATTTTTCTCTATATTTTGACATCAAAAGTTATTTGATGATATGTTATAATTATATGATTAGTTAGACACTATATGATATATATCAAAACTAAACCGACGATCTCAATTTGGGTACATTATAACAACCTTTTAATTGGTTGTGATCTTCATGCCAAATTTCTTAAGTAAATATGGTTTCTTGATGAGGTGATAATATGACTAATCCATTGTTTGGTTTTTAGGGAAAATTACTTGATTAAGGGAAAGTGAAAACTTATTACCAAGATATGGATTCGACTTTTCTAATTGACATGATGATGAATCTTTCGCGGGAATTAATTAATAATATTCCACATAGACATAAAAGATTTGAGATTATTGCTTTAAAAAATCTTTGATTTATTTAAAAAAAAAAAAACCACGTCAAAATGCATAAAATAACAAAAAATTTTAGTGGTTCTATCTTTTATTTATTTTATTTTTTAATTTCGGGTCAAAGATTCGAATTATTCATCATCTTATGATAAAAACTATGTGTGGAATAATTATTAGATCATACTTGCAATCATGTTTCTTCTTTTATTCTTCATCTCTTTTTATCTTCCTCTTGTGGAAGGAAAGAAACATAAAGATGAAGAGTACGACAAAGAAAGCATGATAGAAAGAAATCTAGGACCCATGTTTTGCGAGTAGGGGCTATAGCCACTACTGAAATTTTTTGTTATTTTATTTTTTTCTAAAAATTTTATACTTTTTACAATCTTCCTTATTGAAATTAAAAAATTCTCACATAATTCTCACTAAAATTAATTCTCTAAAAAATGTTTATACTTTTACTGCTTTTCCCCACTAAAATAAAAATTCTTACATAAACCCAATAAAATTAAAAATTCTCATATAGCTTCCTCTAAAATTTATTTTATCTTGAAAAGAAGATATACATTCTCACTGAAATATATTTCTAACTCCACCCTTGTCGTGTCGTTTTATTTAATGGCCAAAATATGATACAAAAGGTTATGGAAAGTCGCCCTTTGGCTTGGTGTATGTTGCTTTGATTTGTCAAATATTGTGGATTTAAAATATAGGATGATTTCATTATATCGATGAATAATTATTGGATTTTTGTGAAGCCAACTATGACATTTTTTTAAAGTCTAATCCAATTTATTTAATTGATAGCCATGACCCAAAATGATTTGGACGCCTACATTAACAGCCAAATATTTGATGAGGATTTGTCACCATATTTGAGTGCGAAATATCTAGTACTGACAGTGACGAAGCTAGACATTATCAGAGGGGTTAATACTATGTAATAGATAATTAGAGGAGATTATATGCAAATTTTCATTTTTAAGGGAGGTTATTACGAAATTTTCTTCAAAATCATAAGGTATTTTTTGAAAAAGAAAAGTTGGTTGTGGGGGGGGGGGGGGGGGGGTGGTTGTGGGGTGTTGTTTAAGCTCCCTGAGGCCTTCTGTAGCTATGTCCCTGAGTACTGGTAGATGACCAGTACAAGTATGCTTCTTGAATTTTCAAATCTTGTAGGCTCGCAGTTTTTAGTTACGGGTTATAAATATATATACATATATATATATGTATATATATATAAGAAAAGAAACATTCATTAACAGAACATATATAATAATTAACCCGTTTGGTTAATAAATTTGAATAGCAAACTTATGAAAAAAAATAAAGTATATATTTTTGTGAGAAGAAAATACTATAAGAAAAGGTTATAAGTTATGAGTTCCAACATATGATTTAATGGACTAAAAATATTTATATATATATATATTTGAAATATATATTGAGAATATTTTCATCTTTTCGTTGGAGTTTTTTTTTTTTTTTTAATCCTTAGAAAAAATTTAATATTCGTCTGGAATTTATATGGTAGGGAATACCTACTGGCTACTACACTGGTATGGTATGTTTTCTAAAATTTGGTGGCAAGGAAACACCTACTCATATTGTTTGTTTTATAATACTTTGTATCAGAAATCAGAATCATATCAAAAATTTTGTACTAAAATCTTATACTTTATGAATATGATCACTATAGTCCATCAGTTTTTTAAACTCTTATCTGCCACTTTTGACGATGAATTCTGATGTTTGATGGAAAACAAACTTCTAAAATAATTTGAATCGGTACCCGAAAGTCGGTAGGTCTATACAATGTACATTATAGTGATTTTCATTGAAAAAGAAAAGTTAACAAAAACATGCCACATGGGCCAAAAATATATGCATATATATATATATATATATATGTTGAATATTATGATCTTGTAACAAAAAATAAATAAACAAAGTATAAATGTGATTACATACATAACGTAGATGTATTTCGCATTTGATTTTATGATAAGACAAAAATTAAGTTTAAATCTCCCACCTTTAAATTCAAATATATATATATATATATATATATTAAAAAAGGATAGTTATTCAAAGAAGTCTCTGAAGGGAATCTAAACCTTCCAATAGCATAAATATGCCAAAATAATTCAGGTATATATTTTATTTATTGACTTAAATAGAAAAATCATTACAACTTAAAAAAAGGCCTAAAAATTAGGGATAAATATTTCATGAGTCCTATAATTATCTACTGAATATTTCAAATAAAGAAAATCTAAAAAAACAAATACGTAGAGTTTGTTTGGCATACCAATTCAATTTAAACTAAATTATATTTTTTCATCTCAGTTTTTATTTTTTTTTTGAAAAGTCAACAAAAATTATAACTAATTTTTAAAAAGTTAATCAATTCAAACTTAAAAATTTCAACTCAAACCGTTTCACAAAACGGACTAGTAATTTCTTTAAAATCAAACATGGAATCGGAATATTACATACGCTTCTCTGTCGACTTCCACAACTATTAACGTTTTGGAAGTAGGAAGATAAAAGTGTTACATAAATGATAACTCAAAGAGAATTTCGAAACTAATTCTTTTTATGAAGGTTGTGTGACCCCACCGGGTGATCAAAATCAAAAGGTTTTGTATGTCTCTCAATTTGATTCTCATCTCTGCCTAAACATACTTTGGCATCCAAGGATGAGAATAAAAATAATATAATAATAGAATCGGTCTCTTATTTAGTATTAGATGATATTCAGTAATATGAATTTCAATTACTGAAAATATGAATTCATACAGAAGAAAATATAAAATAAGAGAAATTTATATTCATTTTAACTATATTTTTTTTATATAAAATCACATTTTTAACAATGAAATTTACATTTACAGTAACTCAAATTCATATTAGTGAATAATAATGACAGAAATACAATTATGTACATATATTTTTTAATTTTCTATTTTTTCCTTTCACTGAAAAGAATGATATGACTGGATCTGCATCTTATGACGTCAAAGATGCTGACGTTGCACCGTGACATCATAGTCTTTACATCATTATTACTCTTGCAACTTACTTAATTACAAAGTCGGCCAAAGCTTATTATTTTATTATAAGTCACCGTAGATATTAAATCCTAAGGGACCTACCTCCTATAAACAGCAACCATTATGTCACATTTGGAAACTCTTTTTTACACTCTTTAGACTCGGTTTAGGCTCCCGATTTCAAACGTTTTTACCTAAAAAAAAGAAGATTACCTAATAAAACAGAAGAAGAAAAGGAAGAAGAAGAAGAAGAATTTCAAACGTTTTTACCTAAAAAAAGAAGAAGAAGAAGAAGAAGATGATGATATGTATCTAGCCTAATTAGCCTACAGTCTCCTCACATTTTTGTGTTGGCACCAAAATTTATTCGTTTTTTAAATAGACATGGGCATCTATTTTCATCAGACAACGATGCTACATGGCTTCGGGTTTGGGGGGCTCTCCAAAACGCAACGATGAATCCTTAGCGTTGCGATCGGAGCTCAAAAGTGTTGTAACAATGCTTTAGTTTGTGAAGCCCTTTAGGTTAAAACACTTCATCAATAGTATATCAATAGTATATGTTTCTAAACGTTAGATCTGTTTAAAAAATACCCTAAAAAAGTGAGTCATACATTAATCTTCCACTGTCGTTCACTCACATGGGAACAAGTACTTAACACGTTTTTTTGTTAAAAAACAAATAACATGATAGTGGAGAAGATTTTATATATTTTACACCTTTACAAATTACCATCATTTAAGATCTGTAAGAGATTGTAGAGAATATTTTCGTGTTGAATTTAAAATGACACCACGAGTTTAGCAATAAACATTTATAAAATTTTAAATTGTGTGAAACAACAGAGCAAATTTTCATGGGCACCACTTGTTTGATAATTGGTCTCCACTAAAGTCAGTAATATCGTGCTGTTTCCCATAAATATATTACGTGTCTTCCAAAAAAAAAAAAATCTTCTATAAATTGTGTCACGCCACATGACATTCATCACACCAAATCTGAACTAGAACTCTTCATTTTATACTGTCTTTGCTATCAGTGACAATGGCTGCCACAAAGCTACTGCTTACCGACTTAGCGTCCGACGTTAAATTTGTGCCGTCGAACTACATCCGTCCTGTCTCCGACCGTCCGAACCTCTCCGAGGTTCGCACGTCAGGCACTTCCGTTCCTCTCATTGATCTTCAAGGCCTCCATGGCCCGAACCACTCCGAAATCATCAAACAGCTTGGCCAAGCTTGCCAACATGATGGTTTCTTTCAGGTATATTCATATACTTCTTATATTCTAGAGAGTTTCGGGATGAAGTAATAAATATCGTCAAATTTACGTACCGTTTGATTCTGATATGATTTCATTTTAATATATTATTTTGACTGATCGTTTTTTTTTTTTTTGTATTAATTTCTATTTGTAGGTTAAAAACCATGGGATACCAGTGGAGATTGTGAACAACATGATGAGATTAGCAAGGGAATTTTTCAGATTGCCGGAGTCGGAGAGGCTGAAGAGCTACTCCGACGACCCTTCGAAAACCACTAGGCTTTCCACTAGCTTTAACGTGAAGACTGAGAAAGTTGCCAACTGGAGGGACTTCCTGAGGCTTTATTGCTACCCTATCGAGGACTACGTCAACGAGTGGCCTACAAACCCGCCATCATTTAGGTCATCATCCAAGAAATACACATATAAATATTATATGTGTGTTTCTGAATATCAGATCATATATATATAAAAGAATCGAACTATATGCAAAATTGACAGAATCTGACTTTTCTTCTCTGCAGAGAAGATGTAGCGAATTACTGCACAAGCGTGCGGGGACTAGTTCTGAGACTATTGGAGGCGATATCGGAGAGCTTAGGCCTGAAAGCCGACTACATTGGGAGCGCTTTGGGCAAGCATGGGCAACATATGGCATTGAATTACTACCCACCATGTCCACAGCCAGATCTCACTTACGGATTGCCCGGTCACACCGATCCTAATCTGATCACAGTTTTGCTCCAGGATGATGTTCCTGGACTTCAGGTGCTCAGAAATGGGAAGTGGATTGCTGTCAATCCTATTCCCAACACTTTCATTGTCAACATAGGGGACCAGATGCAGGTAATATTTGAAGATAAACTTGTATCTCTTTGTTCCCAACACTTGCTCTTAAGGATGTAAATGGAGCTTGGCAGGACGGCTTTTCAGTTGACTCGCCCCATTTTCCCTTTAAATCATGTGTTCCCAATTCTTGTTCCTTTTGTTACCTTTTTCCTTTGCTTTTTCATTCTTTTTTATTTTTTTTTTCTTCACTTTTTTATTATTTTATTATTTTTTTTATTTTTTTGGGTAAAGCGGGTCAGTTTCATCATTCATGGGACAAGAGAGAAGCCGGTTCTGGGTGTTAGGAAGTTTGGTGGGGTTAGTAAATATGCATGGTCTTTGTTGCAATTTGGCTATAAATAATGGAATCAATTAGTGCGATTGTGACATGCACTTTACTTGAATTTGTACTCATGTTTCAAGAAAAAAAAAAAAAAAAGAATCTCTATACTTTTGTCACGGTAAAAAATAATAATAATAATTACAACACTGCAGAGTTAAAAATCAATTTATTGTGTGCTGAACCAAGAGAGTTGTCTACTAATTTTTTGTTATTTGCATCATGAATTAGGTAATTAGCAATGACCGGTACAAGAGCGTGCTACACCGCGCTGTGGTTAACTGCAACAAGGAGCGAATTTCCGTCCCAACTTTCTATTGTCCATCACCGGATGCAGTTGTAGAGCCTGCCAAGGACTTGATCAGCGACGACGAACCCGCGGTCTACAGGAGCTTCACTTACGCAGAGTTCTACCGGAAATTTTGGGACAGAGGACTCGCAACCGAGTGCTGCTTAGACATGTTTAAAAAAACTTGATTTGAGTTTTCATGCAATATTCGATCCTAGCTTTTGGTCAGGAACTTTTAGTACGTGCATTTAGGTAGATACATGTTTAAGTAAGCTTTAATCGGGTAGTATATTGTAATATTTCAAAAGGGTATGCTCTATTTTTCTTTATTAGACTTGTTTAACCAAGTATACATTTTCAAATAATGGCCGGGCCTAATAAGTCAGCCTGCAATATAGGTATCTTCAAGTGAAAATGACACAGGTTTTCAGGAAAATTCGAGTAGTGATAAAAATAAAATAAAAAATTATTTAATTTCAATAGAGCTCGCAAACTTGTTTCATGCTTTGGTTAAAAATAAAATAAACAAAACAAAACAATAGAGTCAACCATGGTGTACACACAATAAATTGATCGCAATTCCGTGACCATAAAGAAAAACGACTAGGCTTCTGAAGCCGTAAATATCTTTAATTCCTCCTCTTTAACCTTTGAAATGTCAAGCACAATTCAAATGTTAATAGTAATGAAAAAGAGAAATTCAAATATTAGTAGGATACAATTTTCTACAAAATTCTATTAAATTATCGTATATTTTTTTAATCTACTATAATTTTTATGTCAAATTATGATTTATTATTATGTGTTATCAGTATCTCGTATCCTAATATAATCTTTTTATTTAAAAAAGAAAAGCTTAGGAAGACAAGAAAATAGTCAAAAGTGGCTGCTTTATTTTTATATATATATATATATATTAAAGGTAATTAGTGGCTGCTTAATAACATCTAACTTTTTAATGAGTTATAAAAAAATAAAAAAAAAACCCTAAACTGCACAAGTTTTAGAAGCAACTTTGACTTGTAAATTCCCAACCAAAACATGAACACAACGGAAAACCAGAAGGGGAAACCCAGAGATGAAGAGGACAAGTCTTCCCAATATGGCATGCAACTTGCAAGCGCTTCTGTACTTCCCATGGTACTGAAAGCAGCTCTGGATTTTGGTGTGCTTGACATGATTCAAAGAGCTGGTCCTGGAGCTCTTCTATCACCTTCCCAAATTGCATCAGAGCTCAAGGCGCATAACCCGGACACCGCCGCCCTCGCTCTTGATCGCCTGCTTCGGCTTCTCTCCGCTTACTCTGGTTCTCACTTGTTCTGTTTCCCACAACCAGCCCGATGGGAAGGCCCTTCGACTTTACGGGTTGGCGCCGGTTTCTGACTACTTTGTTCCAAACCATGAGGGAGCTTCCTTGGCACCTTTACTGTTTTTGATGCAGGATAAGGTATACATGGATATCTGATAATTTTTTTCTGCTCATCTTTTAAAAAAATAATAATAATTCTAGTAATATGCACAAAGAAAAAAAAATTGTTGTCACATCAGATGAGATATATAGTATTGTTCTCTGTTTGCAAACCCCATTGATTTGATCAACCTTATGTACATTAGCACTGAAAAGTTCTGAATAACAATTAGGAGAATTCTACGATAGGAGTGAAATATACCGATGGTTCGTAACTGTGTCTTACTGATATAAGGTATTTTTTCATACTAGAGCAGTAGAATTCTCCTAACGACTAGTTATGTTACGAACGAGATTCACATGAAGCGTATCGTCGCTTGCGGTTTACAATTGAAGCAAGTCTTTCTGTTGAAAGATGCAATTGTGGGAGGAGGTCATCCATGGGAGAGGGCCCATGGGATGAACATGGTGGGGTATGTGGGGAAGGATGAGAGATTTGGTGAGCTTTTCAAGTGTTCAATGAAGGAATTTAACCCCATACTAATGAAGGGGATTTTGGAGATTAATCAAGGTTTTGAAGGCTTAACTTCTCCAGTCGAGTCGGCGGTGGTGACGGCGGTATCCTTAACAGGATCATCTCCAAGTACCCTACAATCAGGGGTATCAACTTTGATTTGACTCATATTTTGGACAAGTCTCCAACCTATCCCGATAAGAATTGAATTTGTTGAAACAAAATTCGTCATTAGAGATTTAACACTCATTTGGTTGGGAAGAAAAGCGTAGGAAAGAAAAAGGCGGAAAGATTTTGAGACAGAAAAGTAGAAAAGTAAGTTGTTTGGTAGGAGAGAACAGAGGAAATACGAAGACAGAACTGAATTCTTATCGCACTTAATTCCCTAATTCCACTTTCTGTCATTCTCGTTATCTATATCTTATCTTTTCTCTCGATCATGCTCTCTCTCTCTCTCCTACCAAACACGGCGTAAACTGCTCGATTTTGGTGGTCATTCAAGTTCAACATTAGAATTTGAACTACTGGCGACCAACTAATCAGTTTAGTCAATTTTTCAATCTTATTAATCTCTTGGATGATTTTGCTTCAGGTATTGAGCACCGTGCAGGAGATATGTTGGCGGCCATTTTTAAAGGAGACGCCATTTTCATGAAGTTCCTTTTTCCCTATAATTTTTATCAATTTTGATAATTTGAACACATATTCAGAGCGCTTAAACTGATCTGATGTTTCGAATGGAACAGTGGATTTTACATGCTTGGGATGATGAGAAGTGCTTGGTGACACTGAAGAAGTGCTACGAGGCCTTACCAGACCATGGAAAAGTGATAGTGGTGGATATGGTGATATCGGAAACCCCGGAAACTAGTCTTGCTTCCAGAAGCTTATATCAGTTCGACATGTTCATGATGAATACCAACATGACAGGGAAGGAGAGAACAGAAACTGAATTTCAATGTCTAGCAGAAGCAGCTGGGTTTTCTACTGTTCGTGTGGCATGTTCTGCTTTTAATTTTTCAGTCGTTGAGCTCTTTAAATGAGCATAAAATTCAGTTGGACTTGTTCTGTGAATGCTATTTAGAAAACGTTTTTGTTTTCGCACCTTAAAAGGCGTGCAAAATCATTTCCAAAAACATTTGGAAACAATACCAAACGCCTCCGATTTTCCCCTCCTCAATACATGCTCAAATCAGATATATGTCTTAGGATACATCAAAATACAAGAGGAATTAAAGCAAAGAGCTTGCTTAAACAATATTTCGAACTAAATGAGACAATATAAAGTTTGCGAGATCGACTCGCTAACTACAACACTCTACCAAAGCCAAATCTACTGACGCTCTATTTGAATTGTCACATGACTAATGTTATACTCTCTCCTTATGTAGTCTATGACATTCTCTAGTACCATGTCAGCATCGGCGTCCGGCTTAACTATAACATGGCAGGCCAGCAAGACCTTACCGACAGTAATGGCCCAAATGTGCAGCTCGTGGATGGCAACGACTTCGTCTATCTCGCAGAGACCTTTCTCGAGCTTTGTGGCGTCGATCTCTCTGGGCGTGCTCTCCATCAGAACCTCCAGAATGTTCCGCAGCATCCTGATCGTCGTCCCCAGCACAACTACTGAAAAAATGAGAGTGCATATGAGATCGATGATCTTCCACTCGGGCTTGTACCATATGATTGCTCCGCCAATCATCACTCCAACACTCTGAATAGAGTCCCCAAGTACGTGGAGATAAGCCCCCTGTATGTTGATATTCCATTGCCCTTTTGGTTTGGCTCCACCTTCTGCTTTGCTTTCACCTTCGCAGCAATTCTTAAGAAGAGGCTCGGTGACACCCGCTTCAGGAGCATTATGCTGCTCGTTATCATGTTGCGATGGCCCCTCTTGATGATCGTGATCGTGATCGTGATCGTGACTGTGACCGTCATCTTGAGGATGATTATGGTTGTGATGGTGATGTCTGGTAACACTTATACCATGGTGATGTCTATCATCATGATCCTCATGGCTGTGACCATGACCATGGCCGTGATCATGCCCATGGCCGTGATCATGACCCAACAAGATCGCCATGGCAATATTAACCACTAAACCAAATGCAGAGACAACAAACATGAGAAAGCCCTTAACCTCACCAGTGTCGTTGATGAGTCTAGCAATGGCTTCATAAACAAGGATTCCAGCAAGAAGCCATATCATTTGAATAGAAACAAGAGCGCCCAATATTTCGATCCTGAAGAAACCATAAGATTGGCGAGGAGTTGCCTCCCAACCCGATGCCCAGATTGAGAACAATGAAATTGCAAATGCAGCAACATCCGACAATAAATGTGCTGCGTCTGTCAAAATCGCAAGACTGTTGGCTTTAATACCTCCAACAACTTCCACAGTCATGAAAACTACACACATTACAACTGCAATCAAAAGTTTCCTCATGGATGCTGATCGCTCCTGTGCATCTTTAGAACTTGTTTTGGCGTCCGCAAATCCACAAGGTGCTTCCCCACAAATCTTAATCCCACGCAAACTTTTGTCTTCAGCTGGAAGCTCTCCACTCACTTCAATTATATGCCCGTGTTCGGAATTTTTCACTTCCATCTGGATACAAACAAGCACCAAAACACGTTTTATATTCAAAATTCATAAGTAAATATGCTAGCACATAATTCTCTCACCTGCAGCGAACAGATAAATTATGCAGAACATTTATACAACAAGAACTACACAATTCATAATAATTACAAAGATTCCAATGAGAAACGTTCCGAAAAACGAATTCAATCTAAACAAGCTCGCCAACCATGACAGGAAGGTAATAAACATATGAACAAGCTGATATCCACATCTGGGGAGTGACCGGTTAATATCATGATAATATGAAAAAGAAAATAAACCTCTTATTGCCAAATAAACTCAGGAACGTCTGCTTCCTAAAGGCAACCAAATTCACACAACACAATGAATAGAAACCACAATCCTAACTAATCCAGTCACCAAAAAATTTCAAGTATTTGAGAGTCATAGTGGCAAAAACACCGGATATATAGACTACTCAATCCCTTGGGCAATAAAAAAAACTCCTAATCCAATAAAACTCATTAACACAAAATAATGACACCAAAAACAGAATCCCATGTGATGTAGAACGCCAGGTGAGTAAATTATGTGTGTGTGTGTGTGTGTGTGTGTATGCATACATACATATATATATAATTATTGCATATAATTCTTCTAAACTCAGTTGTTGAAGCTTATCCACTTATAGTGTCTTAGCTGGCAAAGAATCAAAAGCATAAAAAATAAAAATAAAAAATAAAAAACCAACTCAATCAATCAATAATATCCACACAAAAGAAACCCCATTTCCTCAAAAATAGAAAACTCAATGGTTCTTTCAACAGAACTCTACTCGACACAAGAAACTGCAAGGAAAAAAAAATCTCCATGGAAAAAGAAACTGTGCACTTTTCCCAACAGAATCTTCCAAGATAATCATGAACGCCAAGCAATTACAGAAAGCCTCAAAATATATAAACAAAACAAGGTTCTTAAATTTGAATGACTGCTCAGAAAAAGGCAGATAATATTCTGGAAATGCGCATTTGAGAGTAAAATTAACCAAGAATTCAATTTCCCAGCAACGAAAACAAATTTAAAAAAAAAAAAAAAAAAAACCTCAATCAGAAAAATAAGAAGAAGAAGAATTTCTTTTTCCTTGAAAAAAAAAAATAAGAGTGATTCTGGAAACACTGAAAAGACAAACAAGTTCGAATTTTGAGCCACACCCATCTATCGAAAAAAGAAAATGAAAAAACACAAGATAAATCCAGCTATATCAACTCAGAAAGTGCCTTTAATTTGCACACACACACATATATATACATAACATGTATATACAAAAAGCAAATGCCCAAAACTAATCCATAATAACACCCACGAGGACGGGAAAAAGGGCTTATTTGAATAAAATATAAATCACTTGAAAAAAAGGGGATCTGCAAATTCGAAAAAGGGAAATAAACTATACAAAAATTTGAAAAAAAAAAATGAGAAAGAGAGAGAGAGAGAGAAGAAGACCTTAAAACAGAAGGCAGAAATATGGGTGTGAAAGGGGGAGAGATTGAAGCGGAGAAGAGAAGGAATGTTTGGGTATAAATTTTGAAGCGAAACGTTGTCCGGAGATTCTTCAAGAAATGCAGGCTTTATGATTATACACGTTCAACGTGTATATATATTTTCCTTATAGAGGCAAATATAAATATTTATAAAAGGAGAAATGAAAATTGGTAACGATAGTCAAGACAATATTATTTTTTTCATTTTTTTTAATTTTTTTTCCTTTGGCGGTCACATGGTGGGTGTCTTCGTCTTGGAATTTTTTTTTTTTTTTTTTTTTTTAAAGGAGAATCTCTGCTTTCCATTGAACTTGTAATTTGTTTGGTAACAATTTAATGGTGACAAGATTTTTTTTTTTTTTTCTGTTTTTACATTTTTATCTCTTTTAGGGCCAATTATGATTTTTTTTTTTTTGGACTCTTCTCATTCCTGGAGAATTCTTTTTCTCTCTTTCTCTCTCTCTTTCTTACACGTAAAGATTAGGATTTCTCAATTATTTCTCTCTTTTTAGACCAAATTCTAGTGGCGATCTTTGCCTTATCTCTAATTTTTCAATCCTAGAGATAAATGTGAGAATCATATAATGAGGGTATTGATAGAGACGAGCCCGTAATAAAAGGATGGGTGTTGTAGGAACGAGCAAGATATGAATGAGACAGTTGGTGGTAGTACATGATTGTCACATACCGGAGAGGTCCTACAGCAGTTTGATTTTGATAACCCAGTTTCTTACAGCAATGTGATTCGTTTTATTGGCAATGACTCTTTCTATGTGATTTTATTTTTTATTTTACAGTTTGCAAGTTTGTGTATAATAATGATGTTATTTCTAATAATGAGGTGGTTTCTCCACCTTCTGCATTGGATGTTTATCTATAATATCTAAGTCTTGATGGTGTTTTGATTATTCTAAAGTTACTTCTATGTGAAGTTAGTAGTAGCCCTTGTACTACTGAATCTTGGCCCTCGATTGATCAGGAAATTCCATCAACTGTCGTTGTTTTGTCAAAAAGAGCCTTACATGTGCTCAATTTCAGTGTGTCGAAGTGTATACTTGTTATCGGGTTTCAATCATATGTCTTTCCCTTTGAATGTCATTAGATTTCATTAATGGATCCGTTCTTACTTAAGGATTTTGTCTCATGTAATACATGGTTTGTTATATTCAGTATTTTTTTAATTTTCTTAATGGGAATAATGAAATTTTTCCTTTCAATAATAATGATAATAATAATAATAATAATAATAATATATAAAAGAGTAAAAAAGGTCTCTATTTTTTTGAAACATGTAATTCCATCATTTTCTTTCTTTTTTGTTTTTCAATTCTCTTTCATTATTTCTCTTTTTCTTTTTCTCTCTTTCTTTTTTTTTTAATAGCCAATTTTTTTTCTCCTTTACTTTATTTAAAAAATTATCTCATATAAATGTATACTTATTATTACTTTTTTATGATCATCTCTTATTCTCAATTATTATTTTTTGTAATATTTAACCTTAGTTAAATACTGACTCAGATTTTATGAACATTTTAATATATATATATATATATATATATATATTCTTTTTACTCTTAAAATTATTGTTCATTTTCATCCACATACTAATATATTCTTTGTTTGCTTTCTTTCATTATTTTTAATTTTAATTTTTCATTTTTTTTTTGCCCATACTAAAGTAAATTTTTTGTAAATGTATTCTTATGTAGACTTTTTTTTTTTACCATCTCAATTATTATTTTTTCATAGCACCACCCAATTAACTTTCTACATGATTTGCTAACTCCTCTCTAATATATTGCTACTTAATTATTTTCTCCTCAATATTCTATGAACAACTATTTTCTAATAATATCTCTAATTTTTTATTTCACAAATTGATTAAACACGTGTAGTAAAAGCCAGAATCGATTATCTATTTTCCATAAAAACAAAAACAAAATAAGACTATTTTATCCGTATAATATAGTATGAAATAAAGACTGCATCATCTTTAGAATGCATCTTACCTTCAAAGAAAAACAAACAAATATGTGAGAATTTTATGATGGGATATCGAAAAAAAAAAAATTATTGATGAAGTTTTGCTTTTAAATATTAGATCTGTACAATGTTTTTATCAATGATATATAAATTTTTATTTTGATGTAATTTTATTCAGATCAAATGCTTAGTATGTGCACTTATGATAAAAATGTAAGATGTAGGATTTTAGTTATTTTGTATCGTACAGTTATGATAAAAAGAATGATATAGGTTATTTAATTTTTTTAAATAGTTATTAATTATTTTATATTCCATATTTTAGGTATATTACAAATACATTTATGCAATTCGATATTTGAGCTTTTAAATTTTAATAATTTTATATGAAATCTATGCATTCTCTATTTTGGTGAATAATCTAAAGCATTCTCTCGATCAAATGCTAGTTTTGATCTCTTTTTTTTTTTTTTAATAAAAAAATAAAATGATATATATATATATAGAGGTTTGACCATTTAAATGACAGTTTTACTAGTTGTGAGGTCTGAAGTGCTAAGTTAGTGAACATTAATATTTGAAAAGAGTAAAATCCTCATTTAATTAGTTAAAATCAACATTTGACCACCACAAAGAGGTATAAATATGATTTTAAAATTAATAATACAACATTGAAAACATTAAAAAAAATATGTGTTTACCTAAAAAAAAAATGTTGAATTTCTCATTAAAAGAAACTTGAAATACAAAGTGAATAATAGCCTAAATACTATAAACAAAATTTTTTTTTTTAAAATGTCAACAAGTGTTTAAAAGAAATACCAACAATTACTAAACCACTCCATGGACGTCCTCATAAGTACTAGTTTCTTGATCTTTAACAGAATAAAAGGGATTTTATATAATTACTACACTAGTTTGTAGTTGCTATAGAGAGACCTCTATATGACTAGTGTAATCGAATTTTTTTATAATGTGAGGTCAAACTTCAAAGTACAATTTGGTGCGCAATAGATTTTCTTTTTCTTTTTCTTTTACTTGTTCAATGGATTTTTTTTTTCCAAAAAAGGTAAATGTATTTCCACTCTAGTAGATAGCCCAGATTTGGTTCTCCATTTCAAACTAAAAAATTCCAATTCAGTTTTTCTATTTTATTGAAAAGTTAATAAAAATTTTAACTATTTTTTTAAAAAATCAACTAACTCGGACCTAAAAATTTCAACTCAAACAGGTGAACCAAATGAGGCCACACGACCTAATGCTAATGCTAACGTGAATGATCTCAAATGCATATTAGGTTTTATCCAATTATGCTAATTTTATGCTCAGAAATATATGAAGAATCATGAAAACACGTAAAATTCCCACCTTAATCTAGCTCCCAAATGAGAAAACTCATACGCAATATTTTAAGTGGGAATAAATAGAACCTCTTTTAGAAGCCATATATTATTTTTATACTCTTATATAACAAGCAATATATCTATAATATTTACAGAATATATCTGCTATTCCCTAGAATTTCCTCTTAAAAGAGAGAAAAAAAAATTCAATTCCTAGAAGTTTATT
This sequence comes from Ficus hirta, assembly GCA_038430175.1. Lineage (NCBI taxonomy): Eukaryota > Viridiplantae > Streptophyta > Magnoliopsida > Rosales > Moraceae > Ficus > Ficus hirta. The sequence goes on from CM076586.1 coordinate 14,731,797, forward strand.
TAACAAAAGAAAAATATCTACATGGTGGGGAAAAAATGTTCAAAGTTGCAGTGATGCAGGGATACACGTAGGTACCACTAAAAGGCAAAAAGATGCGAGTCTTTTGTCACTTTTGGGAAAGGAATCCAACTTTATAGAACAAAACAGAGCATATTATTTATTAAAAACAAAAAAAACATTATGGTTAGTTCGGCAGATGTGGGACTTTTTCTACCTAAAAAAAAAAAAAAAAAAAGATGTGTACTTATCATATTCTTTTTCAGCAGGATTGTGACAATTTATAATGAGAATTCATGGGAAGAAAAAAAAAAGCGTCCGGATAGAATTTTGTTTTAAACCATTATCAATATATATTGCTTTCATGATTTTTATTTAATTTTTTTTATTTTGATTAGATATAATAATTAGAAACATATAACATCGGTGTATTTTTAACAGTGAATCTATTTTATTGCGAGGCTACTTTTCTTGGTCTCTTTGGTCAACTGGTCGGATTTGTACTGATGATCTAGCTGTATTATTGAGTATGTATCTCCTTTTGGTGGTTGTTTATTTTTGATAAAAGCGATGTTATTTCCGCCGTACATATGTTTTTTATTGGTATTTTTCTGGTTTGGTTTTGTAAGTTGTAACAATGGAGGTGCTTCTCTTGATCTCTTTAGTCAACTGACTGGATTTATACTGATGATCTAGCTGTGTTGTTGAGGATGTGTCGCCTTTCGGTGGTTGTTTATTTTTGATAAATGCGACATTATTTCTGTCATGTATGTGTTGTTTATTGGTATATTTCTGGTTTGGTTTTGTAAGTTGTAACAATGGAAGTTGTTTTCATGCTGTCTTATTTTCGTTTACGTGTCTGATTCATTTAAGTTGTTTCTCAATAGTGTTTTTTTTGTTGGTGTACCGTTAGATTTGTTTTTATGCAGTGTAGTGGTGGGTCTTAGTGCAACAGTCTACAGGCTATTGACTCTTAATTAATCAGAGGATTCCAGTGATTGTAGAAGTCTTGTCAAAGCGAGCACTCGTTATTGAGTCTCAGTGTACGTCATTATATCTAAACTTTATCAGATTTTATTGATGGATCATATATTTTATCTCGTATATCATATGATCATTAGCATTAGTGTTTATATGTTTTTTTTTTAGTTGAACATGATTTTTTCTTTAAAAAGAAAGGGGAAAAAAAAAAATGCATAACGGAGAAGGACACAATAGAAAGCTTCAACTTATAAATGTTATTGAAATTCCAATAAGGTGAATACTAATATTTTATTACAACATATTAACTTCTATCTCAACGGATCTAGTGCAAAAGCCTTGCAAAGAAAAGGACGACAAGGACCATGCATGTGCACAAAATGATAATGTATGGTGGAGGACAACCTAAGATTCCATCAAGAGAAGGCCTCTTCCAAAGGAGATCCTCCTTTTTTTTATTTTTCACATTTAAATGTATTGGGAAAAACAAAATGTTTTTTTTTTTTGTTTGTTATTTATATATATATATATATATGTTATATAATATAAAGTCAATAGCATCATTAAATGAACCGTTTATAATCAATGGATTATATTATCATTTCGCATAAATCATATATTTCCAAAAAACAATCATTCCACGGCCGTGTATTACCTAACCTCAGCTACACTAGTGAACCTGCAATTTCTTTTTATTTTTCCTTTTTTCACCTTAAGAAAAGGGATGGTTGATGGTACTTCGTCCCTTTATTCATTTGATTTTTAAAGAATTTCAAGACCTATTAATGAAACGGAATGAATCTAATTTAATTATACTCAAATGATAGATTAAGTTTTCACTTCAGCACCTTGAGCCCAATGTTGTACAACCAATTGGCTAGGTAGGACATTAGATGAGGTTATCAAGTATCGAACTAAGAGAAAAATAAAAATTAATTATAATTTTTATTAACTTTTTAGAAAAAGATAAAACTTGATATGAAAACTTTAGACTTAAAACTGAAAGCCAAACATGATATTACACTCATAAAACATATATCTATATATATATATATTATATGTGTAGCATGCACTCTGTTGTGCAATAGTGTTGAATTGTTTTTAATAAGAGAAAAGAATGTGCAGGCTAGCAAAAGATTTTATAATTTAATTTTGTGTTGTGGGGGCTGGTGAGTGTTTGGAAACAATATATATACACACTATAATACATAAATCCTAAATAAATGCATGATAGATCTGCAGCCAACGAGTAGTCTTTATCATAACTAAACATGAGACTAAGTTCACAAACCTACAAAAATATGATGGCTCAAGTTCTGTATTTTTTTATTATTTTTATTTTTAGCTAATAATCACGACGTTTAGTTGACAACTCACTGTTCGTATACAGCATATTTCGAGTTTCCAATTTGGCTGCGGAGGATTTAGGATTGGACATCGTAATGATCCGAAAGACTACTCATAAATAAGAAGAATGTTTGGGGATCATGTGCTAAATGTCATCACTAATAGAAGATGAAGTGGATCTCATCTGTGAGTCAGATTCTTTTTTTACTAGCGGGTGATGCTCATTATCATTTATGCTTGTAGCATTGGTGTGTAAGTTTAAGTTAAGATTTGTAAGTTTAAATAGTGATTTTGATTGACTTTTTCAGAAAAGATAAAAAACTTTTGAGAAAAAAGACAAAAATTAAATTGATGATGATAAGTTTAAACTCATCACCCAAACACCCCCTAAGTTCAGTCCATTCCCAACTCTAATTTGACAGTCTCTTTCAAAACTGTGACAAGTAAAAGCTAAATCAATGTTTTCCTTATCTATTGTTAGCGGCTGGTTCTCAAAGTCTTTCATTTCCCTGAAACATCATCAACAGGTGTCCTGACTCCTGAAGAAAAATCCAAATCTAAAATGGACAGGTGTTCTGGGTTCAAATCTTCTAGACATAGATACTAATTTTTCTTACAACTTGATGGAGTTTTGAGTAAGAGGGAAAAGTGGGAGAGAGAGGTGAGAAGATTAGTAGAAGAATTTCGGAACCTATTTAATTAGCGGGGAATTTTAGATCCCTCAGATAACCTCAATTTTAATCTCTCTCGGTATGAAAAGATTAGAGGAGGAAATCCATACTACACATAATAAGAGAAAGGCCGTCCTCTTACTCCATTTTCTCACCTAGGTTTTATTTAACTTTCTTTTCTTCCCATTTTCTTTCCCTCTAACCAAACACAACCTAAGGCTTAAGCAAGCTCTCATAGTCCACAATCTCATCTACACTAACTATCTTTTGGCTTCTTCTGTTTATCTTTTATTTCTTGGAAATTAGAGGGCATTTTACAAAGAAAAATGTTTAGACAAGGGTTGAGTGCTTCTCTAACAGAAATTCTACTCAGAAATTATGAAGAAAAATTTACACCCAAGAGGGAAAGAAATGTAGGCACTACAAGTTGGGATTTCAGTTTTATCAGTCTTCTTTGCACTCACTGTGGTGATTCTAGTACAATGGTAAAATTACAAGTTTAGAAGGGTAAAAAATCAAGGAGATTAACTGGGTAACTAGAGAACTTGCTTCTGTTTGGGTTCGAGAACTGGAGGATCAACGTCTATTCCCATATTAGCTGCGGTGCCCGCTATAATTCTCATTGCAGACTCAATGGTTGTGCAGTTCAAGTCAGGCAACTTTTCGGTGGCAATTGCTTTCAATTGCTCAATGGTGACCTTTCCAACTTTCTCCATCTTTGGGTCCTTCGAACCTTTCTCCACTCCTGCATACAACAGAGTATAATTGGACGATGAATACCATAGAATTCAAACTAAACTCGAGAAAGAATTTACAGGCAGTCTTAATTGGCACGACAAAACCCAGTTCTAGTTATGTAATTGCTAGTGATACGTACCATAGTTACAGATTAACAAACTATGTGAACAAGACTAAAAACTTTTTGGCCTCCATCAGCCATTATTAATAAGGATCCCAAATTTGGGCTAGTTCAGGACTAACAATTTTCCAAATTTCAACAGAAAATGGAAATACTTCATCTGTTAGACGTGTCTGCCGAAATAATCAAAAGAAAATTATACTGCATAAAGATAGTTAGGGCATGTATCCTTGGTTATCTTTTAAAGAAGTCCCACACGGTTCAAGATGGTAAGATAACATTTCCAAATCTCATATCGAATTTTGTATCATTGCCACAACCATCAATACGTCCATTCATGCTTCAATTTCATGAGTCGGTATGTGTTTTCAAATCGTTGAAACAAATATCTTGAACACACGGTCAAAAGAGTGTTAACCTCAAAATGGATGGATAAGGATTGGATATGTTTTACAAGCAAAATTCATTGATGGAATCTTCACTTCAAATAACTAGATTAGGTGAAAAATCAAGAACTGAACAATTTATAAGCTTAAAAATTACATTGGTTAACTTTCTTCCAGCTACAGGATCAAGTAAATGTGTTTATGAACTATCACACTTCACTTGAAAGAAGATACACTTCACTCCTTTGACGCCGCACCTCTTGTAATGACTTTTTTTTACACAAACTAATGTGGCAACTGAATTATATCCTTCAGTGAGTAATATACAACCTTAATAGACTTTAAAAATATATATCATCTTGAATAAAAAATAATCTCACACGTAGTTGGTGTACAAAAGTTAGCACAAGAACTGGGAAGTATATCATTATTGAGCAAAAAGTTGTATTCTCAATACTAGATTTCATCACGAACACCCACAGCGCAAACCAAAATGTTGATAATATCTTCAATACATCTCATCATTTGACACAATGGTGCACTTTATCTTCAAGTCAACAATTGAAATACATAAACACCCACATCACAAACTTTCAGGTTGATACAACCTTCTTAATTTTCAGCTTAAACAACGGAGATTCTCTGGTGGGATGCTTACATACATACATACATACATACATACATACATACATATATATATTTATATATATATATATGCACATAAAAAGACTAACGCTAGACGTCGTTTTAAACGGTTAGATTTTCATCAAGTTTCATTTATCTATAATGCATTTTCTTGGTCTAATATGAATATGATATGATCTAACTGTACCAGAATTCTCTATTTCCCTTCAACTAAAGCAATAATTTGATAAAGGAGCTCACCTGCGGCTTTAAGAAGCAGAACCGAAGCCGGCGGAGTCTTTAGAATGAAAGTAAAACTTTTATCCTGAAAGAGAAGAGAATTCAAAACACAAACAAAGAAACTGAAGTCAACGAGACAAAATCACATACAGAATAAAAGAAATTCCAAAAGCTAACAAGAGAAACTCACATCGTAGACGGTGATTTCCACGGGAATGACATAGCCGGCCTTATCGGCGGTTCTGGCGTTGTAGTCCTTACAAAAAGCCATGATATTTACTCCCTTAGAACCCAACGCCGGCCCAACCGGCGGTGCCGGAGTAGCCTTTCCGGCCTCAAGCGCGAGCTTTATCATCCCCACCACTGCAAACCCAAATAGAAAATTCATACAATTTACGCGCGCCAACTGTTCGAAAAAATGTCAAAAAGAGAGAAAAACGACGTATACATATATACCCACATACGTATATAGATAAATACCTTTCTTGGCTTTGCCACCGGGCTTGGCCTTAGGCGGGGCCATGGCGACGAGGGTGAGACGCCGCGGGGGAGAGAGAAACGGAGGGTGTTTCGAATGGAGGAATCTGAGGGAGTTTTCGGAGACGGAAGAGAAACTGCTGATGGAGGAGCGCGAACCGAGGAGAGAAGATGAGAGCTGCTTGACATTGCTGTGAAGTGAACTGGGCTTGTTCTTCGAGGAAGTGTGAGAAGGAATCATGTTGTTGTGGTAGGTGCAGAGAGAAGACGCCATTGTTGAAGGTTGAAGCTTTTAGCTTGGGAGGGAGAGAGAGAGAGAGAGAACTGGGAAATGGATAAACCCCCCCACAAGGATGGTGTTACTGTGACGTCCTTCAATCTTTTCCCACGGTGCGTTTTAGAGATTGGGCTGGGTGTTTTACTAGCCCAGTATGGATTCCTTTCTCAAGAAGATTATAACCTGATTAAAGGCGTATTTGACGGAGCTTTAATAAAAAAAAAAAAAAAAAGGAGAGAAAATTACCTAAATTTAACTATTATTTATTTATTTATTGATCAACATAATACAAATTCGTCACTCTTAACTAACATGATATAAATTTTAGTTAATTTTAGTTTAACTTTAACTTTGTGTTATATTGATCTAGTATTTATTTTTTGTATCATTTTAATACAATAGTCTCTAAATTTGTGACATTCAAATGCTTTCCCCTTTTAGAAACTACTTTTGATTTTTTAGGTCTAAAAACTGCTTTTGAAAGTATTTGGATGATTTGTCAAAAGAAGAGATTGCTGTCAAAATTAGAAAATATGACTTCTGATAAAAACTCTTTTTGAATAAACTTTAAAACATATAACAAAGTTTGAGTCAAACGTCATAAATTTCAATTTAATATTATTTATATCACTTATTAGAATATTTTAAAATCATTTTCATCTCATAAATTCTTTGATTTCAAACCATTATTAAAAAAATCATAAATTTTACTTTTCTTATTAACTGATTAAAATCTAAAACTATGTGAAACGGATCCTAAGTATCAAAAAATTGGATGAAAAAGAAATAAATAAATAGAACTTTTGCAATAAATAATTAAAGAAAATAACTACAAATAGAAAAGTCTATTTTATCTTGTAATTTTGTTATTTATTGCCATATATTAAAGGAGATTATTATGGCCGGCTGAGGTAACGATTATTATTATTATTATTTTTTTTTGGCGACTAAACGTGTATTATATAACAAAAGCACAGGTGGTACTTTGAATTGTAAAAAACGTCGCCACAAGAAGTTCCCTACGTGTAACAAGTCCAACTCAATTTCTAGAAGCTCTTTATATATATATATATATATATATATATATATATATAAATAAACAAATAAAAAAAAAAAAAAAAGGAAAAGGGGGTGCCAATAAAAGGCAATCATATTCACCTGCTCTTCTCTCTCATTCATGGGATTTCAATCTCTAATGTTGCCTTGCCACTCTCAACACACCAAAATGAAGGGCCTTGACATTTTGTCAAACCTTTTGTACCCCTTCAAGTCCATAACCATAGCGTTGCTAGCTCATCTGGGTCTCCGACATCTATCGGAACCAACAATTCTTTCCGCAGAAGAAGAAGAAGAAGAAGAAGGAGAAAATCGTCCCAATTATCTTCTCGTCATAGACGGGGTCTCTCCTTTCGTGGTCCCGATTCCTCTCCACGTTTTGACGGCACACATCAAGAGAGAGCTTCCGATCGTGGAACTCGGCCAACTTCGAAAAGGTGGGGATCATGAGGAGTGTTTCTGCTCCATTTGCTTGGAATGCTTTGAAAAAAGCCACGAGGTCAGAGAGCTGTTCAATTGTGATCATGTTTTTCATAGAGATTGTCTTGATACTTGGGTTGATCAAGGCCAAGTAACTTGTCCTCTGTGCAGATCAATGTTGTTTAAAAAAGGAAGTGAAATCTTACAGGAAATTTATGGAAGACATGAGATAATTGTATCAGAAAATTTGGCCTCCAATTCTTGAGGCAAAAATTTTAAATTAAATAAATAAATAAAGAAGGAAAATTGAATTTAAAATCTTTTTAACAGAGGTGACGTTTTTAAATAGACGTGACTTTGAATATTGTTTGCATTTGCTTCATCTCATGGGAATTGTTGTTCTTTGTTCTTGTTTTTGTTTTTTCTTCTTTCTTTCTTTTTGACTTGAAGGATTCTCCAGCATTTGAATGGTCGATAGTTACAAAATTTCTCCCTCTATTTTCAACACATTTGACAAAAAATATTTTGTTTCTGAAAATTACAGTCCGATAGTATATTATTTAATTTTCTTTGGAGATTCCTCACCTGTCAATAGTAAGATTGGGGAACATGTGTTGAAGTTTCAAATTTACCCTTCTAAACCGTAGGACTGTAGGAGATATGAGACACCCATAATCTAAACTGCTAGAATCAGTGCATTTCCAAGGGATTAAAACTGAAGGTGTTTCGATTACTAGATTTATTTTTCATTTTTTGAAAAAGAAAAAAGAAAGCTCTTAGTTTGGAACGGGGACGTAGATCAGTATTATCTCTTTCATGAAGAAAGAAAAAAGAAAGCTCTTAATTTGAAACAGAGACGTAGATGAGTATTGTCTGTTTCAAGTTTATTTGGTTATTGGAGACTTGGAGTACTAAAAACGTTATCCCATAAATTTCAAAACTGAAGCATTATTTGTGGGGACAAAAAAAAAAAAAGAAAAGATAAAAGGGAGGCTTTTATAAGTAACTGTTATAACGAGGTTTTGCCAAACCCCCCATTATTGTACTTTTCATATTGAAGATTTAAGATGTTAAAGAAGTATTGAATTAATTAAGATATCTCGATCTATTTATTAATTTATGTTTTTTTTTTGGGAAAAGAGCCGGGCATTGAATAGTAGAATAAATTTAGGTGTTGGTTGGATAACAGTTTGTACCACAATTAAAACCTTTTAGGCACCACGTTCTCTCATGAATATTTAAATTTCTATTCAAATCTGTAAACCGAACGGACTCTAAAATTGAATATTTGGTTGGTGTTTAGATAGTTCTTAAAACTCAAAAGAGTTTTAATGAATAATTTGTTTAAGTTAATGAAGGTTCTTTGTTGGTTCGATCCATGGATGTAGGCACACAAGGCCAATCCACATTATCTGTTCGTCGTGCTCTGATTTTCTGCTCTTAATCTTTTAGGTTGTTTTGCTTGATTTGGTGAAAACAGAACCGACTTTGGACTCTGTTGCCAATATTCCTTCCAAAGTCGTCTAAAACGACCTTTCATGAGTGTCGTTTTTAACTTATTGACAGCGTACTTCTTTTCTCATATTTTCTTTCCTTTTTTTTTTGGTCCCCCCTCTTTACCAAACATTGCAACCCAAACACCAGTTCCTTTCTTTTCCCCCCTTCTTCCAAACAGTATTTTCCAAAAATCATATATCATCTTTATCCATTACTTCTCTTTCTGCCGTTGCTTTGTAACTTGTTGATAAATCAAAGTGCTCCTCTCCTCTTTCTTCTCTGGGTTTCACGGCCAAGCAATACATCAACATACACTTCAAAGTACTCTTCTTCTCTTTCTTGTCTGGGTTTCACGCCAAGCAAAACGACACTCTCTCTCTCTCTTCGTCTCTTCTTTCTCTTCCCCAAATTTCTCTTCGCCGGTTTCTTTGAATTTTTGAATATGCATGTTTTCCATATTCGGCTCATTGGTTTCCATTTTGCAGAGCATACGTGTGTGTATATAAATTTACAATATTAATGTTAAAGGCAACTTATGTTTTTTTTTTTTTTTTTTAAACCCAAATAGAAAAATGGGTAGTTGCATTCATGTTTACAGTCCTATTGTTTTTCCTCTTTCCTTCTTTTTTTCTCTATTTTGTTGGAAGGAAAACGTAGGAAAAGGAAGGAAATCCCGAATTTTTTTTTAAAATTATTTTCCGATTCATTTCTCTGGATCTATTACATTCTGGAAAAGGGTTTTTTTTTTTTTTTTTTTTTTTTAAATTACACTTGCAGAACAGAGGGTAAAACAAAAAATTTAGAATCTTTTTTTTTTCCCCGTTCTCGGTTTTTTCTTGAATATTTGTTTTCGGTTTTTTATTTTTTTAATTTTACAGAGTATACGTGTGTGTATATAAGGGGATGTTTGGTGTATAAGTTGAGTTTGAGTTGAGTTGAGATTTTTAAGTTTGAATAGTAATTTTTGTTGACTTTTTTATAAAAGATAAAAAACTTTTTTATAAAAGATAAAAAACTTGATGAAAAAAATACAATTTAATTTGAAATGCGTGTATATGCCAAACGGGCCCTAAATTTACAATATTAATGTTAAAAGCAATTTGCGTTTTTTTTTTTTTCTGACCCAAATAAAAAATTTGTTAGTTGCATTCGTGCTTATAGTCCTACTGTTTTTCCTCTTTCCCTTTTTTTTCTTTTTTTTTTCCTATATTTTGTTAGAAGGAAAACGTAGGAAAATGAAGAAAATCCTGAATTTTTTTTAAAATTCTTTTCGGATTCATTTCTCTGGATCTATTACAATCTGGAAAAAGGGTTTTTTTTTTTTTTTTTTTTTGGTTTTGTATTAAACTTGCAGATCAGAGGATAAAACAGAAAATTTAGAATCTTGTCTTTTTATTTTTTTCCCTTTGTTTTCGTTTTTTTTTATTTTATTTTGCAGAGTATACACAAGTTTTTTTTTTTTTTTTAATTATGCTATTACTTGATGTTAGGCTTCATTTGCTGGCATTAGTGAACACCAACTATTTACTTTTAGAATCAAACATGGCATAAGGAAAAACACAAAGCATCATCTTGTTTTATTTTTTTATAGTTTTTAACATTTTGTTAGATCTAACACTTGCCTCATCTTTTCGTATTAAATGCTTAGGCGACTTGAAGAGCATTCAATTAGTTTGAATAATATGGAAATTCAAGATAAGGAGTCACATGGTATAGATGACTTTGATGAAGATTTGACTGCACCAACTACAATCAATGAGGATGAAGAAAGAAGTAATGATAAAGGCAACAACGATAATTTAATATTGAAAACATCTGATAAAAAATAAGAGTTACAGAACAAGTGTTGTAGAATGTTGAATGGAGAAATCAATGAATTTCGAAATAAGCGACAAAAAGAGTTAAAAAGGAAAGAAGAAAATTGATGAAAGTACCCAAAAAAATTTTTTTTGATAAATGTTGTAGAAGAAATATGAGGAACTCGATTGAACATCGAATGATATAATTATTCAACAAGATATTCAAGGTGGAATTATAAGTACGTCGTTATTGTTTAGTAATGAACTGCTATTAATTATATGAGACATTTAAAACTATTATTTTTCAAAAAACTCACCGCAAAAATTATTAACTATTAATGTTTTTAACTTTAGATCCATATACATATAATAAACTAAATATATTTCATAGTTTTTATCGATCTATATTAATTATAAAATATACCATATTAATTACAATAATATGTATATAACATATGCAACCCATGTATATAAATTAGTGTGTGTGTGTATATATATAACTTGTTCATGGAAACTTAAGCTTACAGGAATCAAACAAAACAGAACACAAAAGAAAAATAAAGACAAAATAACATATCTTAATATCCGAATATCATTTCTAATTTCTTTAGAAACAGCAAAATTTGATCTAACAATTTTCATCTTCTTGTATGATTTGATTCCAGAAATCCGCAAACATGTTTGAATCAAAAAACAAGACTCGAGATTCCACAAACATCGACTCAATAAAGAGACAAAGTTCATTTCCACAAACCAGAGTACAAAAGAGAAAGAACAAGCTTTCGAAAACCTAAAGAATAAAAACCCTAGCTTGTACAGATTTGGGGGAGGGGCTAAACCTAACCGCCGAAGCCGTAGAGAGTACGGCCCTGCCTCTTGAGAGCGTAGACGACGTCCATGGCGGTGACGGTCTTCCTCCGGGCGTGCTCCGTGTAGGTGACGGCGTCGCGGATGACATTTTCCAGGAAAATCTTGAGGACTCCTCTGGTCTCCTCGTAGATCAGACCGCTGATTCGCTTCACGCCTCCTCTGCGAGCGAGTCTCCGAATGGCCGGCTTGGTGATGCCTTGGATGTTGTCTCTCAGGACCTTCCTGTGCCTCTTGGCTCCGCCCTTTCCGAGCCCCTTCCCTCCCTTTCCTCTTCCCGACATTTTCTTTTCCCTTTCTTTTTCTCGGCGACCAAACAAGTGTTTCGAATCTTTGAATGGAAGGCGGATAATGGATAAATGAAGGGGCGGGATTGGGTTTTATAGAGGCGCGACTTTTCGACTTTTTTGGTGTTTGTCTTTTTAACAAAGGCGCGGTGTTGGAATTGAAGCCAGTTTTTTGGATTGTTGCATTGGCCGATGGATGAGGCTTATCTACGGCTGAGAAGGTCGATCCGAGTGAAGAGGTGAAATTAGATGGCTACCGCTGATAGTGGTTCATCGGACGGATGATATTAGGCGAGAGAACGTAAGAGGATCGTCGGTGGCCTTTCGTTTGAAATTGGTAGATGATGAGGGGTATACTCTTGCTGCAAGCTCCACCTGTTTTCCTTTTTTTTTTTTTACCCTCAAAATGCACTCACATTTTTTGGGATGTTTGGTGCTCCAATCTGGATCACAATTTATAATTTAGTTTGTGTTTGGTTCGCTGATTGAAAATAAAAATTTTAAGTTGGAGTTAATTGATTTTTTAAAAATTAGTTATAATTTTTATTGATTTTTCAGAATAAGACAAAAAAGTGAGATGAAAAAATATAGTTTAGTTGGAGTTAAGTTAAAATGATAACGAAGCCTTATGTTTCGTTTGGTGAAATGGTTTGAGTTGAAATTTTTAAGTTTGAGTTGGTTGACTTTTTAAAAACTAGTTATAATTTTTGTTGACTTTTCAGAAAAAAACAAAAGCTGAAATGAAAAAGTGCAGTTTAGTTTGAGTTGAACTAACTCACCAAACAATGCCTTAATTTTTATCTTTTTCTGAAAAGTCAACCTCAGTTTTACTATTCATACAATTTTGTAACTCAAACTTTAAAAATCTATAACTTTGCATATACAAGTCCAAATTAGATATTATTTGTTTTTAAATTACATAGAATTTCGATACAAACGAAACGAGTACCATGTTGATTTTTTTTTTTCCGAACACATTTCAAGTTTGTTCACTTTTTAACTCTAGCAATTCAAACGCTTCACCAAACGTACAATTCGATTCAAACCCAAATACTACAATCCGAACCTTAGCATCAAACACATGCTTTGTGTGTGTGTGTGTGTTTTTTTTTTCTAAAAAAAAATTTTCAGTTAACTAAAAAGTCTTACAAATATCACAGATAATGCAGATAACTTTCTGGTACACAATCTAAAGCACTTGATAAAAATCTGCTCCATTGGTAAATTCTGATAAAACACAGGAAAAACGATACAAAGATGAGATCCAATATCAGAACAATTCATTCACACATCAATTTGAGTACACAAAAAGTTATTTTTAAAACCACTATAATTGATGAAAATTTTTGATCCGTCGAAAACATGTAACATATAGCACCAATGCCACAAAAAATCTCCCGAGACTAAAAAAAAAAAAAGCAAGTAGAAAAATAATTTAATATAACAATTCTTTTTTGTCTCCCACCACTTTTACTTTAATATCAATCAACATAAAGGAGTATCAAAATATTTGCTCGTATTATTTTCTATCTGTTTTATTTTCTCCCTCCCTCATTTTATTTCCTTATTGCGAAAGGAGTTCATTTTAATTGTTCAAAACTACAAGGTTAAAAAATGACCGAACTTTTTTTTAAGAAAATGATAGATATATATTAAAATAATTGATGCACTGCTTAATTAGATCCGATCACTTATTAGGACATTTATTTTTTTAAAAAAAATACTTATCCTTTATTTAATTATATCTGAAAACAACAAATAATGTCATGGTTTTTTTTTTCCTCATGAGTAAACAGAATTAATACATAAACTTTATTAACAAAAAAAATATAACATTTGCCACGTCATACATCTGCATATGCCTCATATCTAATCACACGTACGGCCACAGGACTCCTCACACGATGCTTACCATCTGTCCACGTCAGGCTCCCAAACCTGTAATCCCCATGCACTCTCTGACCCGAGGAGAACGCAACCTTAAACGACAGAACTCGTGTCGTCGTATTTCCGAAGCTCAAAACTTGTGGCTCAACTCGCATTTCCACCCCAGGAGGAGCCCGCACAACGGCACTGTACACCGATGCCGAATCTCCCACGTTGGTCACCGTTCTCGTCACGGTCACTGTCGTCGTCGTTTTGAGGTTTGGGATGGTGATAGAAGGGAGGTTGAGGTTCAGTACGACATGTCGTTTTTGGGGTGAGCAAGTGATTTGCGTGTCGATTAAGCGAGCAATGGAGGAGATTCTGTAGCCTAGGGAGCAAAGGTACTGAATGTAGTCGTCTGAAGTGATGTTGTAAATGAGGCCCGGATCCATTGCCCTGCTGGGCTTCACGTGCCCGCCTCCCATGTCAAATGGGTCGGCGGTTTTGCGGTTCAGGCCTCCTGCTAATATGTATGCTCCATCTGTTCCGGTTTGGGTAGCTGTAATTCAACATGTTTCTAAACGTTAGATTTGATTACAATCATAGTAAATTACTTTTTTAAAAATGTATAACTTATCAAACTTGATAAAAATCTAATGGTTTAAAACAATAACTTACAAATACAAATAAGGTAGTTTTCATACTACACTAAATAATTCTCAAATTACCAATTTTGAGAGTAGAGTAAATTTAATTACGAAATGTATCACGGTGATGTAAATCAATGTCTTCCCTTTGATATTTGTATTTGAACTTGCTCAAGTTAACGCTTTACAATGCAAGTGTTTGATATTGAGAAACCGTTTTTTTTTTTTGAAAGGGAGAGACCATTAATTATTCGTATATAGCATTTTCCATAAGAATTATTAGTATATTGCACGTAAGTTAGATCATAAAGACATGTTATCAAACCGTAAAGAAAAACAAATGAATAGAAATGGGTCATTAATTCTCGTTTTAGTGTTTACTTATTTAATAAAAAGAGAAAAGAAAAACAATTGAACTTCCTTTATAGTGTTTATTGAGCTTAAAAATCATAAGAATTTTATTCATATAATTACTTGTAAGATGTCCTTAAAATCAAATAATTATTGAATTATATCATGTGAAGTTATTAAGGGTATATAAGTGAATTGGTATTCATTTTCTTTATTTAGGAATCCATATAAGGGTGCAAGAATTAACATTCTTTTTCTTCATTTCTTAAATTGTGTGATTGTGTAGAGACCAAATTAATTTCCGTTAGTAATTTTGTAAGTAAACACACAATTAAAAGGGAAAGGGAATAACTTTTTCTGTTTTTTTCTTCCTTTTCTTTCCCCTTGACGAAAGTAAATGCACCTAAACATATTATAAGGCTTGCTTATCAAGTTTCTAACCAAGATTCTTAATTCAACATGGTGGTCTTTTCAACACATTTTTAGAAAGAACAATGCTAAAAGGTATCAATGAAATTTAACACCATACACAGAATCCAAAGACTTCAACATCAGTTAGTTTCAAAATTTTTGGTTTTTTTTTTTTTTTTTGGTTAAAATTACTAAAATTGCTGCTTCTAATGTTACGCAAAAGACAATAAAAGTACCATGTTTGCTAAGCATAAAATGGTGAGATTTTTTGTTTGTTTGATTGTTTGCTTTGTTGGGGTTACATATTGATTGGCACGTTTTTTAAGTGAAAAATACAGAGAGAGATTCTTTTATGTTTAATTTAATTGACTGACCAGTGGTGACCAGAGCTGATCTAATGGCTGCAGGAGACCAATCCGGATGGACAGACTTGATGAGAGCTGTTATTCCTGCTACATGCGGACACGCCATTGAAGTTCCTGATAGGAATGTGTAATAACCCTCTCTTGGTTTTGTCTCTGATGGTGGAAATGCTGCTAATATATCCACTCCTGGAGCCGCCACGTCAGGCTTCACCGAAAACGACACAGTTGTTATTTACGACACACTTATGAAGAATTCTACGACAGAATATTAAAAAATTATGTTGCATCACAATCATATCGGATCAAGAAAGTGACATTTAATATTGTGTTATATAGATTTAATGGTTCAAAACTGTGTCTTCGTTAATATATAGAGAATTCTATTGATAACAATCATTGCTTAAAGATTCGAATTTTTTTTAATCTTTCTTTTACCTTTAGAACTGCTGGGGTCAGGGAACTAGGTCCTCTGGATGAGAAAGTTGCAACTCGTGGGGACATCCACTTGCCTATGACAGTGGTCGGAGGACTCAGCTTTGCAGTTGGAGACCTTCATACCCCAAAAAAAAAAAAGGGTAGTTTGTGTAAAATCATATTTTCTGTCTTATAACTTA
This sequence comes from Ficus hirta, assembly GCA_038430175.1. Lineage (NCBI taxonomy): Eukaryota > Viridiplantae > Streptophyta > Magnoliopsida > Rosales > Moraceae > Ficus > Ficus hirta. Next base: position 14,747,836 of record CM076586.1, read on the forward strand.
CGAGATTTGACAATAAAAGTGTTATTTTTTAGTTACAGGTAAGTTTAAATATGTATTTGGTTCTTATATGTAAATCTAAATTTTTCATTTCAGTTTTTATCTTTTTGTCTTTTTCTGAAAAATCAATAAAAATTAGAATTAATTTTTAAAAAGTCAACAAACTTCAACATTAAAATGTAATTCCAAACATACCATAAGCCTATGTTTGGACCATAAGTTTGAAAAGTGATTTTGAATAGTAGATTCAAATTATCACGAGAGAAAATAAGGTATAAAAAAACTTTTTGAAAGATGTCCAAAACAAATATTGAAATGGTATAAATTGTTAGATTATAATTTTTGAAACAGTTTGAGCTAATGGCAATTTCTAGAGTTAATAAAAAGGATAGTTCCTATTCTAGAAACTACCTAAATTACCTAGCTCTTCTTATGTAGGAAAGTATTTGTGTTCCCACTTCATAATCCACTTTAACACATGGAATGTCACAAGACTGAAGCCCATCATTGTGAAACTGTGCAAAAATGACCCCAACTCCTCCTGCTTCCTTAACAGCATTTGATGCAGAAGCTATGTCCTGCTGATCATCTATGCTTGAGAAACACACCACAATTTTCCCCGCCGCTAATGTCGCGTTAAGAGATCCGAATTCACAATCCTTGCTTGAAAATCATGTTCATTATTGTGAAAAAAACATTAGCTAGAGAGAAAAAAAGGGAAGAAGTTTTTCTTTCAAGTGTTTTAAGCCTTAGAAATAGAAGAGATGTCTTACGCGGAAGCATCAACGGAGTCTGCAGTAGCTATGCGCTCGGAGTATGTGATGCTGGCAAAGACATGATTGTGTCTTCCAGTGTCAAGAGATTGGCCCTGAAATTAAAGAAAATTATTGGCTTTAATAACTCGGAGGGAATACATACTGAAAATGGTTGATGAATTTACCCAGAAGGTGTCGTTGTTTGCAAGTGTAATGGCTGTTGGAAAAGCTCTGTCTATTGTGGTGGCTGCTACGGTGATGAGCCATGGTGCGGTGTTTGAAACAGTTTGAGAGGTGGGGCCGTCGTTTCCTGCAGAAGAAATGACTGTGATCCCTTTTGCGGTTGCGTGGAAGGACCCAATTGCAATGGCGTCACGGTGATCAACGTAGGAGAACAAAGGAACCGCGTTGCCAACGGAGAGGGATAGGATGTCCACTCCGTCGTGTATGGCTTTGTCAAATGCTTTCAGGAGGTCGGCGTTTGTGCAGCCTCCAATGCCCCAGCAAGCCTTGTAGATTGCCAGGTGAGCGAGCGGCGCTCCTCCTCTGGCCAGGCCAGCAGCCAGGCCTCTATAGCTGGCCTGCTTCACAAAATAGCCGCCTGCAGTTGAAGCCGTGTGAGTGCCGTGGCCATTTCCATCTCTTGGCGATAGAAACTCCCCGTATGCTGTCATGTTTATAGGCCTTACGATCTCTTCCGTGAATCCTTTTACGAACCAACGAGCGCCGATGATTTTCCTGTTGCAGTTTGTGGAGTTGAACTCCTCCCCCTCCTGGCAGATTCCTCTCCACCGCGGCGGGATTGGAGGCATGCCCTCGTCGTTGAAGCTTTCAGACTCTGGCCAAACACCTGAAAAGGCTTCAATTAGCATGATCTATAGAGCACATTTTCGACACATCGGTTCGCTTATTACCCGAGTCTATTACACCGATTATAGTTCCTTTCCCCATATTCTTTGTCAAGGCATTTTTCCGAGATTGTTGATGGATTCCAATGAAGTCCCAGCTCCTCGTTGTATGGAGCTTGTAAATGCGATTCGGAATCACTTGAACAACTTCAGGAAACTCTGCATTTTTGTGAATAACGTCCATTAATAATGCCAAGATGAATAGTTCAAGTTTTACATTTAGTACTTCTCGAATAACAATACCGGCAATAGATTCCGCCTCAGCTTCTGTTAATCTCGCCGCAAAACCTGAAAAACCATGTCTGTAGCTGTAGACAATATACCTCTTTGCAACTTCCTTGCTTCAATCACACATAACAGAAAGAAATAAGAAGAAAATGGAATTGAGTTTCATCATCTGTGCATGCAAATCACATGAAAAAGGAAGGGTATAAAATGAAAGTAAAACTTCTAAACCTGCCAAAAAAATCAGATAGCAATTTGTGGTGCGATTTTTTGGTAGTTTCTGAATCTTCATACTTCTTCCCTCCCAAGTACACGATGTGCACCTAAAAAAAAACCACTTCTCTCTTAATATCTAAATTGATAGAAAGAAACAGAAACTTGTGTATATACATATATATATATATATATATGTGTGTGTGTGTGTGTCTGTGTGTGTGTATATAGATATATAATGAAGTAGAATACACTCACACTACGTTTGGCCGCAACAAGTGATATACTGAAGTGGTGTTGAAACCAAAGTAGAGAAAGAACCAAAAGTAAGTGGCTATTTCTTGCACATTTCCAGTTTTTTGGGCTCATTTTCACAAAACTAATCCAAAAACACAAAGAAGTGCAGTTTGTTCTGCAGTTTTATAACCCAATCACACACCTTCTACAGCAGTAATTTACATTAGAAAGTAATTGAGTAAAGTAAGAAATCTTTAATTTTTTTTTTTCTCGTCATAACTTTTTTTTCTTTTTTCACTTTAGTGCTCAATCTATAAGGAAAAAGAGAGAGAATATATTTTGGTGTTGAGTGGTTCTGGAATGCAAAGATGCTGGGACAAGATTTTGCATTCTTAAACCTTTTCGCATGAGGAATCATTCAATCCACGTGAGGCATATATAATTTTCCTGTTGAAATTTTTCTCTCTCTCTTTTTTCTTAAACTTTGGATTGATTTCTTCTATCCACTCTTCTAACCTTTTTTTTTTTTCCCTTTAAATTTCTTGTCAGCTTGAACGGTAGATCACAAATGTTTATGATGATGATCAGTGCTTCCTTAAGCATGGGCGCTCAAGAAAAGTAAAGAAAAATATAGTTGCAACTATTATGTATATGTCACATTTATACTAAAATCATCCTTCATGATCAAGCCACCGAAAACGCTATATTGTGACTGTTTTAAAAACGGTCATTAGCATAGGTATCAATGGTTTTCAAATCGTCGTAAAATCAAGAGTCAAGAAAGATTTTCACTTTTTATGATGGTTTTTAATTGTCGTGGAATGTGTGTATGGAAGTCGATTATATGGGATAACATGCAAACTTGTTCACTAAATATTTTTGTCACCAAAAGACATGGCAATTGATTTTGGTTTAATTTTTATTAATTAGTGTTGTATAAATCTATATATATATATATATATATATATAATGTGTTGTGACAAATGATGAGATGACACACTTGACTTGGTCTCAACCAGTGGTGCTGTATTCTGTGAGTGTAGGTCCCTAAATCACGTTTGTAAATGCCTTTTTCCCCAAAAGGGGCAGCCCCTAGATTCCCATCCCACAAGTTATAGCAGTGGGTGCCTTTTCTTTTGTTTCTTCATTGCCATTAGTATCACAGTTCTTTTTTCAAGATAAAAGAAACCTGTATGAGAGTGAATAAAAAAAGAAAGAGAGAGAGAGAGAAAAGAGGGGGGGCACTGTTCCTTTAAAGGGACACCATAATGCGTAAAAAGTCATATAGGAATGATGATGACGATACATAGTGTGGTGGAAAAGTTAGGCGGGTGCGGGTCTATTGACTACGCATGTTTTTTTTATCATTAAATCTGATGGATATCATATCAGAAAAAAATAATAATAATAATAAATAATTTTTAATATAAATTTGATGGTTTAAAGCGGAGTCCTATTGATATGTTATTTTTCCCATATCTAATGAAAAACCACGAATTCACAATTCACAATCAAGAGATGCTCACATGCATGAGGCAAATGGGGTTTGTCTACAATCCACATTTCAGTCATATTTTGGTTGTTATTTGGCATGAAGGGAGGAATTTAAACGTGTAAAATATATATATATATATATATATATACATACATGAAAGTACTTTAAATCATTAAATAATTTACAGATACGGGCTTCATCTGCTATAAGATATTACTAAATTAATTGTCTAGTAAAATGTTACCCAATGATTTATAATTTGTACCCAAAAACATAAGTGTTTAGATGATGCACAAAAAGATTCCTGTAATTATATTTATTTCCTTAAAAGTTGCAATGTTGGATTTCAGGGTACAATGAAACACATTTGGATTGAACACTGAAGCCTTCAATTTCATTAATTTATTAAATTGTATAAATATATTATACGTTATATATATAAACATATATTTCTTTTTAGCTGCGCATTGCATAAAAGAATAATTAGCTATCGAAGAAGATAAAAGGAATCTGTTCCCTGTCTTTCCTATAATATCCCCTGGTACCCTATCCTTATGATTACTATTTAATATTGATTGGACTTTTTTAATAAGATATTAAACAATTTTCCCCATGTAAAATTCTAAAATCTGTGTTATAACTCATATTGGAATAACTGATAGAATATAAGGGAATAATGCATTCCAATTTTTATGCAACTCAAATCTCAGTTATAGAATGAGGTTTAAAAACAATCTTATCAGCCAAAATTTGATCACTTTTCGATAGAGGTTTTTTTTTTTTTTAATTTTGGGAATTAATATTCATTTGTAGTTCCATATAATATTTTCAATCTCATTTTGGTCCCCAAACTTCAAAACATATTAGAATTAGTCCTCGAATTATAATAATTGTTCCTTTCAAAAATTGTTAAAAATTTAGATTATTTACCACATGAAAATCAAGTTTGTTTTGATCAGGATTAATTTCGTTATTGTAGTGTTAGAGCACAAGTGTTTTGAGAATTTTCAACTTCTAAAGTTAAAAATCCAAAATGCAAAAATGACAACAATAACCCACATTAGGGTAAGCACTATTATAGGACAGATTGATGATTCGGGGACTAATACTTGAACGTTTTGAACTTTAAAAACTAAACATTAAAATGAGATTGGACCTATAGTTAAGTTCATGGACTAAAAATAAAATTAACATTCTTTTTTCAATCAATGACTTCTAGTGTTTTTTGGGTTCATAATTCCATAACTTCGTGATATATTGTAGTTCTAACCAATAATTGGAGCAACTTCAGCCTCTGCCTTTTTTACTAGCAAAAAAATAAAGGTTAAAAATTAAAAATATTAGAAAAGAAAAACTGCCAGACTCCAAAATATTACCAGTGCTGACATTAGTGGGTGGTACAGACTGCAAAGCTTGACACATATATAGTCTTACCTACGGAGTTGAATTCCAACCTGTTCAGGTCTTTCTCCAGTTTCTTTTTTAAGGCAGAGTCTATTTCATGCCTCTTGTGTTTCCTGATTGGTGGGTTAACTTTGTTCAAAGTGAGCTACTTTATTTGAAACTTAATTGTAAATTTAGTTGACTGATAGTTCTAGTTTTCTTAGCCTCCGTTTGGTATTAAAGTTTAATTTTAATTAAAATTTTTTTTATTTTAATTTTTATCTTTTTTAAAAAATCAATAAAATTTATAATTAATTTTTAAAAAGTCAATTAACTCTAATTTAAAAATTTTATTTCTAATTAACTTACCAAACAGAGGCTTAGATTGAGAAACTGTTATAGTTGGGGGTTCCCAAGACCGGTGGTTTCGCTCCATTTCGATTTTTGGGAAGTATTATGATCAGGATAAGTATGGTTTAAATTATTTTTAAATGAACGATTTAAAGATCTATTGATTCTAACAACTGATCGCAGAGTTTATCATTCGGACTTTTCAATTCATAGATGTGGATCTTGGACCTATGAACGGGGATATTCCCGAAACTCACAAAGAAAAAAGGAAGTGAGTTCCTCTGTAATCAAACGGATAGTCTACCTTCTGCGGCGATCCCTCACAGGCTCTCCAAATGGATCCGTTTTCCATGCTGCAAAAGACAGTTGCATATTTTTACCAGTGAAAATAACGTGGCGAAAACCAATTACTAGAATAAAAAATCAATGCTTCAGAAGTCTGGATAACTAGTTTAGAGTAACCAGTTGTTACTAGTGCTGATTTTATAGCAGCAGGTGACCAACTGGGACATGTTCTTTGCAATTTTAGTGAACACATTTAGTTACACCAACATTTGTTTAAACTAAAGTTTTCGACAACCTTTTTTTAGTCCATGACATGAAAACCAGGAAAAGCTTTCGTAAATTTTTATGAACTAGCAGCTTTCAATGGTCATCACCACAAGTTTGAAACATCTCGGTCCTCACAGACAAAGGAATTCTCACAAAAAGCGCTTTATCTGTCCAACTTAAGCTCCCGAAGACGTAATCAGTGTTCATCTGATTGGTTGTCCAGATAGTAACTTGAAACGAAATCTTCGTTACAGTAGAGTTGAAGACCAAGACCTTAGGATTTACTGAAACCTTTGTGCCAGATGGGGGTTCTATTACTGCTCTATAAACGGAATTACGATTTCCAACATTTGTGACGGTTCTGGTTACTGTAACGGAAGAACCCCTAATGCTCGGTATGGTAATGGAAGGCACGTTAACGTCTAGAACGGATGGTTTTTGAGCCGGACACTTCGTGGGATGTCTTGCGAGGTGAGATATAGCAGAGTTGTTATAGTACATTGCACAGAGGTAGTGTATGTAATCAGCTGTCCCCATGTCGTAAACTAGACCGGGGTCTGCTGCTGCATTTGGGTTTACTATTCCGCCTCCAAAGTCGAATGGATCAGCCAGTTTTTGGGGAGATCCTTCTGCAAATATTGGTAAACCAGATGGACTAGTCCTCCACGCTGCATTGTAATTGTTAACAACATGGATAACTTGTCAGTTTAGTGTTCTTTGCTAGAAGTGCTATTTATCCAGAACCGTGTTTAGTATCACTACACTAGCGAGTTTTTTAGTCGAACCACATACCGTTATATGATATTAGATGTTTTTAGGAAATGATAACGTATGGGAAGTCCTACCAGTGGTGATGAGTGCTGACTTGATGGCGGCGGGGGACCAAGACGGATGTAATGCTTTCAGAAGTGCTACAATGCCCGCCACATGAGGAGTTGCAATTGAAGTTCCAGACTGCATTAGATATCCATTTTCTGCGGATGTGTCAAGAGGAGAAGTTGCTACTAATATGTTCACACCCGGTGCGGTTATATCTGGCTGTTGCACAAAGCAAAGAATGAGAAGACCAAAAACTTTGCGGTGACCTTCCTTGAACCCCAATTAGTTACCTCTATACTACATGTACTTGGACGTACGAGTGAGAAATTTCGAGTATTATGTAGGATATAGGAAGTTCTTTAACTGAACTAGTTCTAATTCGCAGATTTTTTTTTACTAGGAAAGTCGTATTTATATGTTGAAGAAATGGATAATCATGTCAACAAATGCAAAAGATCTAGTATCTGCAGTAAAAGCACAATACAAACCACGAAAGAAAAAGTTTCATCTACCTTAAGGATTGCAGGCGCAACGGAGTTGGGCCCTCTAGACGAAAAGAAGGCCACTTTGGGCGAAACAGCTTTTCCCATAACTGTTTTGGAAGGGCTCAACTTCACAAGAGGAAATCTGAGTAAAATATAAATATATCCCACTCAAAGGATTCTAAGAAACAAGTCATAAATAGATTTTGAACAACGGTTGTTATCTTACCTGGTAGACCTGATGTAAAAGAGGATTCGGGTGCCAACCTCGTAATCAACTTCAACACAAGGGAAGTCACCAGGGCATGGAAATAAGAGACTACTAGCTTGCTTGGCCACAATTAGGCCAATTCCGTTAGCTTCTCTCACAGCAGATGTCGCGCTTGTCGTCACAACAGCTCCAAATGCTTCTCTGGTGAAGCAGAGCACTACCTTCCCAGAAGCCTCGGTCTCATTAAGTGTGAGAGCTTCACATTTTCTGTAAGTGGTTTAACTAACATCAACACTGATACTACTTTAACTCATATATCATTCTAAGTATGAAAACTCAAGTATGTGGCGGATTTTACCAACCCGAATAACGTAGTGTCATGCCCTTTGGACTCGGGATATACCAAGCCTGTGAAACCAATCTCCTTCCTTGTGTACAAAGCTTGACCCTGCAAAAAATAATATGTCAATTTAACATTTTAGAAGCAAATACTACTAATAAGACGTATCCCGAACCCTATTGCAGAATTCTCCGATGTTACCATGTTTTCTAAGAGAACGTTGATCACTTCGATAAAAAAATTACCTTCAAAGTTTGGTTGTTTCCTAGAGTGATGGAAGCTAGAAACGCCCGATCTATGCTGTTTGCAGCGACAGTTAATATCCAAGGAGCTGTGTTATGCAGAGTCTGAGCCAATGGCCCGTCATTCCCAGCTGAACAAACAACACTAATCCCGTTTGCCACAGCATGAAAGGAACCAGTAGCAATGACATCTCTTTCATCGACATCAGAATACCGGGGAATATAAGACCCAATTGAAAGTGACAAAACATCAACACCATCATGTATCGCCAAATCAAAGGCCTTAAGTATATCCGCGGGCGAGCACCCCAGCACGTTCAAGCAGACCTTGTACACCGCGAGATGAGCATTAGGCGCACCACCTCGTGCTGTGCCACGAGCAAGGCCTTTGTAGCTGACATTGCCAACGAAAGAGCCTGCAGCTGTGCTGGCCGTCTGCGTGCCGTGCCCAGTTGCATCTCTTGGGGACAAATACTCTATCGCTCCTGTCAAGTTCAGTAGCAATCCATAGTCTGCCATAAGTCCATCGACCAACAAACGAGCGCCAATGATCTTTCTGTTGCAGTGCTGCTTGGCATTGAACTTTTCACCTGATTCGCACACACCTTTCCAGCGAGATGGCACCGGTCCAAGGCCTTCATCGTCGAAGGATTTCGACTCAGGCCATATTCCTGTTCCATTCCTTGACTTGAGTAAGTCCGGATGACACTAGAAAGAATTTTGTCTATAATTTGACTAAACGAAAGTTTTGTTATCAAAACAAGGCCGAAAGGGAGAGACCCGGAGATAAAGAGAAGAGAATGTAAACAAACCCGAGTCGAACACGCCTACAATAACTCCATCACCTTTGTTGCTCGTGTGAAGAAGATTGGAATGAGATTCAAAAGAGAGGCCAAGCGAATCCCAACTCCTAGTAGTTTGCAGCTGGAGAAGGCTGTTCGGTATGACTTGAACAACACCAGGCAGCTCTGAAACACATCAATCTTATACACGCATATACATACACTCCAACTTGTGCTTATATTGATTGAAATTGAACTTGACATGTTAACAATACCGGCAATCTTTTCGGCTTCGGATTCTGTAAGCTTGGCAGCAAAGCCAGAGAACCCGTGTTTGTAACTGTACACCATCAGCTCTGAGGCCTTTTGTTTGCTGCAACAAAGCCACTAACTCTACTCAAAATATAGGACAATTCCATGCTCTTGTTACAATTTTCTCTGTATCTATGTACTTACCTTCCCACTATTTTGGCAAGCAAGTCATGGTGTGAATTCGTGATCACCTCGGGATCGCTATGCTGCTTTTCTCCCATGTAAACAATATGAACCTGCTAATTGGAAAACAGGATTTAAGCACAACCCAGTTAAAACTTTTTTTTTTTTCTTGGATATTGAAGAAATAGATATCACTCACATTGGTTTTTTCCTCCACCATTTTTGACGTTCCTTGGACGTTGAGAACAAAGATGAGACAAATTAGAACAAGTAATGAACTTGGGATGTTCATATTGTCTGAGGTTTCCCAGAAATACAGAGATGAGGAGATATGAATATAGATCAAATTATGTGGATAAAAATCAAGGTAGAATTTTGTTTGCTGAGAGATATGAATATAATTTTAAGGACTTGGGTTAGCCTAGATCAAACTATGTAGATAAACATCAAGGTAGAATTTTCTTCTGAGCTAAAAATATATGATTTGGTATTTTCTGGTTATGGTAATTGTAAGACCAACTTTTGATTGATGAAGATTTTTCAAAATAATTAATAATAATAATAATAATAATAATAATAATAATAAAATAAAAAAAATTTTATTGATGAAGAAGGGAAAGGTACTGATAAATACTTTGAATTTATCCATAAGTTACACGTGCCAAACATCTAACACAGCCTTTAAAACCAAACACTTTCGTTTCATACGTTGACAAGCCTTGCATAAATTTTTACTTTCAAATTCCCTAGTGTATGCTAGGGGCAAAAAAAACTTTGTGGTAGAATGTTAAAAAAAAAATGCCTACCCCAAATAAGATAATATTGGCCCAAGCAAATATGGGTTCTTGGGCAAAAATTCTAAAAGATGTCTTCTTCATTTTTTTTTTCGGATATTAAATTTCATTAGAAAATAATTAAACCATTCAAATTTCTTGCCTTTTAGATGCAAAATTATTAATTAAAATCTTATTTTCAAGTTTAGGATTCAAAACTAAATAATTGCTCAAAAAACATAAAAAATAATAAGAAATAAAATGACTGTTGCAAAACACAAACAATAATTGACAAAAAATATATAATCTTAAAGAATATTGGGAATTTGAAAACTATTGACATAATATTAAAGAGTAAGAGGAAATATAAGTAAGATTGATCAGAGCTTTTTTTCGTTTTTCTTCTCTTTTTTTGTCAACTTTTTCTTTTTTTTTTTTAAGCGGTAAGGTAGATAAATGTGAAGTTCAAAAATAAATAAATAAATAAATAAATAAGGATAAATGTGAATGTATAGTTATCGGTGAATAATTAAAGACTCTTAGTTTTTTTTTTTTTTAATTAAAGACTCCTTCAAATTTTTTTTTTTAATTTATAAAAGCCAGTTCAAAATTTGTCAGTACTAACTTTTTTTTTTTTTTTTTAAGTACTTTGAAGCTAATTAGATAGAAATGGGGCCCTAATATTAGGTGGGTCTTCAGGTAATTGCCTAAGTGGCCTAAAGTAACGGCTGCCTTGATGTTTTTGAATTGTCAGATCATATCAAAATTACATTAAAAGTGTTTACTATCAGGACCTAAAATTTTCATATCAATTTTTATCTCTTTTCTGAAAAGACAATAAAAATTATAACTACTTTTTAAAAAGTTAATAAATTTCAATCTAAAAAATTTCATTCCTAATCCGTGCACCAAATACACCCTATGTTTCTCACTCGGAGTATACCCACTTCCCTTTATTAACAAAATCTCCCCCCGTAAGCTCGTACAAATGAAGGAAATTAAAAGAAAAAAAAAGTTTCATTAGGCAAAAAAAAAAAAAAAAAAAAAAGGCCTATATTATTGTCCATCTAATTAAACAGTAATTTATTTGCTTTGACATCTAAATTGGGATGGGAAATACATATTTCAGTTATCATCAGTATAGAAGTGAATTATCTGTGTTCTAACTGATATGGGAACTGTCACAGAATGCACACCATCCATCCAAGTCAGGCTTCCAAAATAGAATCCAGTGTTCACCTTGTGAGTTGTAGATACTTCAACTTTGAAAGACAAAGCCCTAACTGTGGAGTTGAAAACCAACCTCTCAGGTTCCACAACCACACTTACTCCTTGTGGAGGGTCTACAAGGGCTTTATATTCGGAATTGAGAGGTCCGACATTTGTGACGGTTCTGGTGAGAGTGACGGTGTTTTGTAGATTTGGAATGGTTATCGAAGGCAGGTTCACATCCAGAATGGAAGGCTTGGGACTCGGGCAAGTTGTGGATTCGCCAACAAGTTGAGAGATGGACGAATCGTTGTAGCCAACAGCACAGAGGTAGTTTGTGTAGTCAGCTGTTCCCATGTCGTATACAAGACCGGGTTTCGCTACCTTGTTCGGGTTCACAATGCCTCCTCCGAAATCAAACGGATGAGCTAGCTTCTGTGGTGATCCCTCGGCGAATACAGGCTCTCCGAATGGGTCAGTCTTCCAGGCTGCAAATGACAGTTGAAACAAATTTTTTTTCTTGCTTCATCATGAACAATGAAAGAAACGAAAAAGTCGATTATAAGAAGAATGAAAGAATTGGACCTCCGAAAGATATGTTGAGACTAACCTGTTGTTACTAATGCTGATTTTATTGCAGCAGGAGACCAACTGGGATGCAATGCCTTAAGAAGTGCCACAATGCCTGAGATGTGTGGAGTTGCCATTGATGTCCCCGAGTGCAACGCGAATCCTCCGTCCATAAAGGGATCAAAAGGAGAGCTGGCAGCCAATATACTAACTCCAGGAGCAGCTATGTCAGGCTGCATCAACGCACAAAACAATTTTTTTGACGGATCTAAAGTAACGTCGGTTTCAGTAATTCACACAGGCTAATGTCTTGAGATGTTTTACCTTCAAAATCGCTGGAGCTATGGAATTAGGCCCTCTAGATGAGAAGTAAGCAACCTTGGTCGATAGGGGCTTCCCCACCAGCGTTGTTGAAGGGCTCAGCTTTACAATAGGAGACCTTTGAACCACAGACAACAGATCGCCAATTCTCTTTGCATTAAAGCTATTTAGAAATAAACCTTCATTAGATTTTATAGTAAAAACGACGATACCTTGTGGAACGGATATAGAATCGGATCATGGTGCAGAGTTCATATCCACTTCAATGCTTGGGAAGTCATTGCTACACGGATCCAACACATCTCCGGGGTGTTTGGCGATAAATTACCCCGACTCCACCGGCTGTTTTCACCGCGGTGACAGCACTTGACACTGGAGCTCGATTGGCCAACGTTGTGAAACACAGGACCACATTGCCAACCACTGGTGTGTTATTAAGCGACAGGGACTCACATACACTGCAATTAAAGATTTGTTTAAGATTCTGACATGAGATTTTCATTTGATCAGAAGAAAGCCTCATAATGGGCAACAAAGAATCAAGAAACAAACCAAGAGAGGGGAAAATATATATATATATATATATATATCATGGAATCATACAAACTAAACTCTTTATTATGCATTTCTGTCCAGAAAAATATTAGAAAAAACAGAAATAATATGAAAATTACCCTGCTGCTGTGGGGAGAAGCCCTGGGTTCTCCGGATACACCAATCCAGTATAACCAACTTCCTTCCCTCTAAACATAGCTTTACCCTAGATTATGGTTTGTGTAAATAAATATGTAACAATCATAATATGTAACAATAATAAATATTGGTAATTACTGATGTTTTAATAGGTAGATTAATTCATTGTTTGATGCGGAAGTGTTCAGCTTAAAAATTTATAATGCATGAGGATTTACTTAAGTCATAAATCAAATCGTTAAAAAGTTAGTCTAACTGTTAAAATAATAAAAAAAATAAAGACTAATTACTTGTTTGATCCATAATCTTTTGTAAATTTATGATTTGATCTCTTTTTTTTTATTATTAAAAGGTCCCTAAACTCGTTAAAAGAATGTAAACTGATCATTTTTTATTAACACGATGTTAAAAATTTAACAAATTTAAGGGAAATTAAGAGTTAAAAAAAAGAGTTTAAGAATATTTTAATGATAATAATAAAAAAAAAAGATTAAGAACTAAATTACAAGGGAAAAAAAGGTTGGAACTTAGAACCAAACAATCAAGAGGTTATGATAAACCACAAACATTTTCATTTTGAGGAAACGACAAACGTTTTTGTTTTTTTTTTTTTTTAAAGGAACGACCAACGTTGCTATATCCGTAAAATTACCAGCATAGTGGCATTGTTCCCAAGCGTGATCCTCGTCGGAAACGACCCACCACGGTGGTAGCAGCCACCGTCAAGACCCACGGCGCCGTATTGTGAACCGTATACGACAAAGGGAACCCCCACAAACGACAGGAATCCCCTTAACCACCGCGTGAAACGACCCGGTAGCGATCCCATCTCGCTCGTCAACCTCGGAGAACAGCGGAATGTTCGTCCCGAGCGACACCGACAGGACATCGACGCCGTCGTGGATGGCCTCGTCGATGGCCTTGAGGATGTGTCAAGAGGAGAAGTTGCTACTAATATGTTCACACCCGGTGCGGTTATATCTGGCTGTTGCACAAAGCAAAGAATGAGAAGACCAAAAACTTTGCGGTGAACTTCCTTGAACCCCAATTAGTTACCTCTATACTACTTGTACTTGGACGTACGAGTGAGGAATTTCGAGTATTATGTAGGATATAGGAAGTTCTTTAACTGAACTAGTTCTAATTCGCAGATTTTTTTTTACTAGGAAAGTCGTATATATATGTCGAAGAAATGGATAATCATGTCAACAAATGCAAAAGATCTAGTATCTGCAGTAAAAGCACAATACAAACCACGAAAGAAAAAGTTTCATCTACCTTAAGGATTGCAGGCGCAACGGAGTTGGGCCCTCTAGACGAAAAGAAGGCCACTTTGGGCGAAACAGCTTTTCCCATAACTGTTTTGGAAGGGCTCAACTTCACAAGAGGAAATCTGAGTAAAATATAAATATATCCCACTCAAAGGATTCTAAGAAACAAGTCATAAATAGATTTTGAACAACGGTTGTTATCTTACCTGGTAGACCTGATGTAAAAGAGGATTCGGGTGCCAACCTCGTAATCAACTTCAACACAAGGGAAGTCACCAGGGCATGGAAATAAGAGACTACTAGCTTGCTTGGCCACAATTAGGCCAATTCCGTTAGCTTCTCTCACAGCAGATGTCGCGCTTGTCGTCACAACAGCTCCTAATGCTTCTCTGGTGAAGCAGAGCACTACCTTCCCAGAAGCCTCGGTCTCATTAAGTGTGAGAGCTTCACATTTTCTGTAAGTGGTTTAACTAACATCAACACTGATACTACTTTAACTCATATACCATTCTAAGTATGAAAACTCAAGTATGTGACGGATTTTACCAACCCGAATAACGTAGTGTCACGCCCTTTGGACTCGGGATATACCAAGCCTGTGAAACCAATCTCCTTCCTTGTGTACAAAGCTTGACCCTGCAAAAACTAATATGTCAATTTAACATTTTAGAAGCAAATACTACTAATAAGACGTATCCCGAACCCTATTGCAGAATTCTCCGATGTTACCATGTTTTCTAAGAGAACGTTGATCACTTCGATAAAAAAATTACCTTCAAAGTTTGGTTGTTTCCTAGAGTGATGGAAGCTAGAAACGCCCGATCTATGCTGTTTGCAGCGACAGTTAATATCCAAGGAGCTGTGTTATGCAGAGTCTGAGCCAATGGCCCGTCATTCCCGGCTGAACAAACAACACTAATCCCGTTTGCCACAGCATGAAAGGAACCAGTAGCAATGACATCTCTTTCATCGACATCAGAATACCGGGGAATATAAGACCCAATTGAAAGTGACAAAACATCAACACCATCATGTATCGCCAAATCAAAGGCCTTAAGTATATCCGCGGGCGAGCACCCCAGCACGTTCAAGCAGACCTTGTACACCGCGAGATAGGCATTAGGCGCACCACCTCATGCTGTGCCACGAGCAAGGCCTTTGTAGCTGACATTGCCAACGAAAGAGCCTGCAGCTGTGCTGGCCGTCTGCGTGCCGTGCCCAGTTGCATCTCTTGGAGACAAATACTCTATCGCTCCTGTCGAGTTCAGTAGCAATCCATAGTCTGCCATAAGTCCATCGACCAACAAACGAGCGCCAATGATCTTTCTGTTGCAGTGCTGCTTGGCATTGAACTTTTCACCTGATTCGCACACACCTTTCCAGCGAGATGGCACCGGTCCAAGGCCTTCATCGTCGAAGGATTTCGACTCAGGCCATATTCCTGTTCCATTCCTTGACTTGAGTAAGTCCGGATGACACTAGAAAGAATTTTGTCTATAATTTGACTAAACGAAAGTTTTGTTATCAAAACAAGGCCGAAAGGGAGAGACCCGGAGATAAAGAGAAGAGAATGTAAACAAACCCGAGTCGAACACGCCTACAATAACTCCATCACCTTTGTTGCTCGTGTGAAGAAGATTGGAATGAGATTCAAAAGAGAGGCCAAGCGAATCCCAACTCCTAGTAGTTTGCAGCTGGAGAAGGCTGTTCGGTATGACTTGAACAACACCAGGCAGCTCTGAAACACATCAATCTTATACACGCATATACATACACTCCAACTTGTGCTTATATTGATTGAAATTGAACTTGACATGTTAACAATACCGGCAATCTTTTCGGCTTCGGATTCTGTAAGCTTGGCTGCAAAACCAGAGAACCCGTGTTTGTAACTGTACACCATCAGCTCTGAGGCCTTTTGTTTGCTGCAACAAAGCCACTAACTCTACTCAAAATATAGGACAATTCCATGCTCTTGTTACAATTTTCTCTGTATCTCTATCCTTACCTTCCCACTATTTTGGCAAGCAAGTCATGGTGTGAATTCGTGATCACCTCGGGATCGCTATGCCGCTTTTCTCCCATGTAAACAACATGAACCTGCTAATTGGAAAACAGGATTTAAGCACAACCCAGTTAAAACTTCTTTTTTTTTTTTTCTGGATATTGAAGAAATTGATATCACTCACATTGGTCTTTTCCTCCACCATTTTTGACGTTCCGTGGACGTTGAGAACAAAGATGAGACAAATTAGAACAAGTAATGAACTTGGGATGTTCATATTGTCTGAGGTTTCCCAGAAATACAGAGATGAGGAGATATGAATATAGATCAAATTATGTGGATAAAAATCAAGGTAGAATTTTGTTTGCTGAGAGATATGAATATAATTTTAAGGACTTGGGTTAGCTTGAGATGAGTAGATCAAACTATGTAGATAAACATCAAGGTAGAATTTTCTTCTGAGCTAAAAATATATGATTTGGTATTTTCTGGTTATGGTAATTGTAAGACCAACTTTTGATTGGTGAAGATTTTTCAAAAAAAAAAAAAAAAAAAACAATAATAATAATAATAATAAAATAAATTTTTTTTTATTGATGAAGGGAAAGGTACTGATAAATACTTTGAATGTATCCATAAGTTACACATGGCAAACATGTAACACTGCCTTTAAAACCACACTGTCGTTTGATACGTTGACAAGCCTTGCATAAATTTTTACATTCAAATTCCCTAGTGTATACTAGGGGCAAAAAAAACACTGTGGTAGAATGTTAAAAAAAAAAAAAAAAAAAAAAAAAACCTATCCCAAATAAGATAATGGGAGATGCTGTAGTAGAGTCTCTCTCAGAGTAACTACCAATAGAGTTTTTTTTTTAAAATCGTTGAGATTTAATCGAACGGTCAAAATATTATTAGTGTGTCATACTTATCATATACTTTACCTCATATTACCATTCCCACTCCAAGTCTTCTCCGTCGCCGATAACCTTCCCGCCGCAAGCGATAGCCCCGACACCGGCGACCCACCCCCCGGCCCCCCCAACCCCAGGCCCCAGCCCCGGCCCGGCAACCCCCCAGCCCCCTCCCCCCCGCCGGCCCCTAGCCCGCCCGGTGCCCCCCCACTTCAGGTCCCCCCTCCCCCGGCACCTCCACCCCATGCCCCCCTCCCCCGACGTCCCCCCACCCACCCCCCCCCCCCCCCCCGGCGCCCCCCCAACGGGGACCCCCCACCCCTTCTCTCTCTCTTCTCGGCCCGCGGCCCCACCCCTACACCCCCGACGCGAGAAGAGAAAGAGAGGGGGAATGGGGGGTCCCCGTCGGGGGTGGGGGTGGGGTGGGGTGCCGGGGGCCGGGAGAGAGGGAGTGGGGGGGTCCCATCGAGGGGGGCACCGGGGGGGTGGGGGGGGGGGGGGGCGCAGAGGGGGGGCGGGGGGAGGCCTGGGGAGGGGGGCATGGGGGTGCCGGGGGAGGAGGGACCTGGGGTGGGGGGGGCGCCAGGGGGGCTGGGGCCCGGGGCCCGGGGGCCGACGGGGGAGGGTTGGGGGGTGCCGGGGCTGGGTGAGGGCGGCCGGGGCTGGGGCCTAGGGTTGTGGGGGGCCGGGGGTGGGTCGCCGGCGTCGGGGCTGTCACCAGCGGCGGGAAAGTCACGGGCGACGGAGAAGACTTGGGGTGGGAATGGTAATATAAGGTAAAGTATATGATAAATATGGTACACTAATAATATTTCAATCGTTCGATTAAATTTCAACGGCTCAAAAAAAACTCTACCGATAGTTACGCTAGGAGAAACTTTACCACAATTTCTCACTAAGATAATATTGGCCCAAGCAAATTTGGGGTCTTAGGCAAAAATTCTAAAAGATGTCTTCTTCATTTTTTTTTTCGGATATTAAATTTCATTAGAAAATAATTAAACCATTCAAATTTCTTGCTTTTTGGATGCAAAATTATTAATTAAAATCTTATTTTCAAGTTTAGGATTCAAAACTAAATAATTGCTCAAAAAACATAAAAAAATAATAAGAAATAAAATGACTGTTGCAAAACACAAACAATAATTGACAAAAAAAGATATAATCTTAAAGAATATTGGGAATTTGAAAACTCTTGAAATAATATTAAAGAGTAAGAGGAAACATAAGTAAGATTGATCAGAGCTTTTTCTCGTTTTTCTTCTCTTTTTTTGTCAACTTTTTTTCTTTTTTTTTTTTAAGCTGTAAGGTAGATAAATGTGAAGTTCAAAAAAATACTAATAATAATAAATAAGGATAAATGTGAATGTATAGCTATCGGTGAATAATTAAATACTCTTAGTTTTTTTTTTTTTTTTTCATTAAAGACTCCTTCAAAATTTTTTTTTAAGAGTATGTTTGGAAACCAAGCTCAAACTTGATTTTCAACACTTAAGTTTTGTCTTCTTTCTCAAAAGTTTTTGTCTTTTTCCCAAAAAGTTTTTTGTCTTTTCTGAAAAGTCAACAAAATTTATTATTTAAACTTCAAAAACTCAACTCAAACTCACGAACCAAACGAACCCTAAATTTATAAAATTGGTTCCCTAAATTTATAAAAGCCAGTTCAAAATTTGTCAGTACTATTTTTTTTTTTTTAAAGTACTTTGAACCTAATTAGATAGAAATGGGGCCCTAATATTAGGTGGGTCTTCAGGTAATTGCCTAAGTGGCCTAAAGCAACGGCTTACATCAAAATCACATTAAAAGTGTTTATTATGCTTGTGTTTGGACATCAGATCAGGATCTAAAATTTCCATATCAATTTTTATCTCTTTTCTGAAAAGACAACAAAAATTATAATTATTTTTTAAAAAGTCAACAAATTTCAATCTAAAAAATTTCATTCCTAATCCGTGCATCAAACACACCCTATGTTTCTCACTCGGAGTGTACCCACTTCCCTTTATTAACAAAATCTCCCCCCGTAAGCTCGTACAAATGAAGGAAATTAAAAGGAAAAAAAAGTTTCATTAGGCAAAAAAAAAAAAAAAGGCCTATATTATTGTCCATCTAATTTAACAGTAATTTATTTGCTTTGACATCTAAATTGGGATGGGAAATACATATTTCAGTTATCATCAGTATAGAAGTGAATTATCTGTGTTCAAACTGATATGGGAACTGTCACAGAATGCACACCATCCATCCAAGTCAGGCTTCCGAAATAGAATCCAGTGTTCACCTTGTGAGTTGTAGATACTTCAACTTTGAAAGACAAAGCCTTAACTGTGGAGTTGAAAACCAACCTCTCAGGTTCCACAACCACACTTACTCCTTGTGGAGGGTCTACAAGGGCTTTATATTCGGAATTGAGAGGTCCGACATTTGTGACGGTTCTGGTGAGAGCGACGGTGTTTTGTAGATTTGGAACGGTTATCGAAGGCAGGTTCACATCCAGGATGGAAGGCTTGGGACTCGGGCATGTTGTGGATTCGCCAACAAGTTGAGAGATGGACGAATCGTTGTAGCCAACAGCACAGAGGTAGTTTGTGTAGTCAGCTGTTCCCATGTCCTATACAAGACCGGGTTTCGCTACCTTGTTCGGGTTCACAATGCCTCCTCCGAAATCAAACGGATGAGCTAGCTTCTGTGGTGATCCCTCGGCGAATACAGGCTCTCCAAATGGGTCAGTCTTCCAGGCTGCAAATGACAGTTGTTTTTCTTGCTTCATCATGAACAATGAAAGAAACGAAAAAGTCGATTATAAGCAGAATGAAAGAATTGGACCTCCGAAAGATATGTTGAGACTAACCTGTTGTTACTAATGCTGATTTTATTGCAGCAGGAGACCAACTGGGATGCAATGCCTTAAGAAGTGCCACAATGCCCGAGATGTGTGGAGTTGCCATTGATGTCCCCGAGTGCAACGCGAATCCTCCGTCCATAAAGGGATCAAAAGGAGAGCTGGCAGCCAATATACTAACTCCAGGAGCAGCTATGTCAGGCTGCATCAACGCACAAAACAATTTTTTTGACGGATCTAAAGTAACGTCGGTTTCAGTAATTCACACAGGCTAATGTCTTGAGATGTTTTTACCTTCAAAATCGCTGGAGCTATGGAATTAGGCCCTCGAGATGAGAAGTAAGCAACCTTGGTCGATACGGGCTTCCCCACCAGTGTTGTTGAAGGGCTCAGCTTTACAATTCTCTTTGCATTAAAGCTATTTAGAAATAAACCTTCATTAGATTTTATAGTAAAAACGACGATACCTTGTGGAACGGATATAGAATCGGATCATGGTGCAGAGTTCATAGTCCACTTCAATGCCTGGGAAGTCATTGCTACACGGATCCAACACATCTCCGGGGTGTTTGGCGATAAATTACCCCGACTCCACCGGCTGTTTTCACCGCAGTGACAGCACTTGACACTGGAGCTCGATTGGCCAACGTTGTGAAACACAGGACCACATTGCCAACCACTGGTGTGTTATTAAGCGACAGGGACTCACATACACTGCAATTAAAGATTTGTTTAAGATTCTGACATGAGATTTTCATTTGATCAGAAGAAAGCCTCATAATGGGCAACAAAGAATCAAGAAACAAACCAAGAGAGGGGAAAAATATATATATATATATATATATATCATGGAATCATACAAACTAAACTCTTTATTATGCATTTCTGTCCAGAAAAATATTAGAAAAAACAGAAATAATATGAAAATTACCCTGCTGCTGTGGGGAGAAGCCCTGGGTTCTCCGGATACACCAATCCAGTATAACCAACTTCCTTCCCTCTAAACATAGCTTGACCCTAGACTATGGTTTGTGTAAATAAATATGTAACAATCATAATATGTAACAATAATAAATATTGGTAATTGCTGATGTTTTAATAGGTAGATTAATTCATTGTTTGATGCGAAAGTGTTCAGCTTAAAAATTTATAATGTATGAGGATTTACTTAAGCCATAAATCAAATCGTTAAAAAATTAGTCTAACCGTTAAAATAATAAAAAAAATAAAGACTAATTACTTGTTTGATCCATAATCTTTTGTAAATTTATGATTTGATCTCTTTTTTTTATTATTAAAATGTCCCTAAACTCGTTAAAAAAATATAAAATGATCATTTTTTATTAACGATGTTAAAAATTTAACAAATTTAAGGGAAATTAAGAGTTAAAAAAAATCACACTTTTTAAAAGAGTATAAGAATATTTTAATGATAATAATAAAAAAAAATTAAGAACTAAATTACAAGGGAAAAAAAGGTTGGAACTTCGAACCAAACAATCAAGAGGTTATGATAAACCACAAACATTTTCATTTTGAGGAAACGACAAACGTTTTTGTTTTTTTTTTTTTAAAGGAACGACCAACGTTGCTATATCCGTAAAATTACCAGCATAGTGGCATTGTTCCCAAGCGTGATCCTCGTCGGAAACGACCCACCACGGTGGTAGCAGCCACCGTCAAGACCCACGGCGCCGTATTGTGAACCGTATACGACAAAGGCCCGTCGTTCGCACCCCCACAAACGACAGGAATCCCCTTAACCACCGCGTGAAACGATCCGGTAGCGATCCCATCTCGCTCGTCAACCTCGGAGAACAGCGGAATGTTCGTCCCGAGCGACACCGACAGGACATCGACGCCGTCGTGGATGGCCTCGTCGATGGCCTTGAGGATGTCAGCCGAGGAGCACTGCCCCCTGGGGACGTTCCAGCAGACCTTGTACATCGCCAGGCGAGCCCTGGGAGCGCCACCGCGGACGAGCCCGGCGGCGAGGGTTTTGAAGCTGGCGTCGAGCGGAGAAGGAGCCGGCGGCGATGGTGGAGGTGTGGGTCCCGTGGACGACGGCGTCCCTGGGGGAGAGGAAGTCGGGGGAGTCGGAGGTGTTGAAGGGCTGGTGGTTGTCGGCGAGGAAGCCGTCGATGAACCATCTTGCTCCGATGAGTTTGCGGTTGCAGGCTGACGTGGCGTTGAATTGCTTGCCGGAGACACACTGGCCTTTCAACCGGGAGGGGATCGGCGGAGACCTGAGTCGTTGAAGACCGAGGACTCTGGCCATATTCCTGTCCGCGTCAAGTTTGGTCAAAATCCAAAAATTATGATTTTACATAATTCTTTTTTTTTTTTTTTTTGGCTAAAGAATTATACTTTTTTTTATTATAAACATCATATTTTTATAATGTTTAATTCATTATGATTTTAATACATTATGATTTTACAGTATAAAAAGTTTAATAAAAATTATGTTAATCTTGTATATTACTTAGCTTCCGTTTAATTTGATATCTGTAATTTAAAATTTTCATTTCAGTTTTTATTTTTTTTTAAAAAAAATTAATAAAAATTATAACTAATTTTTTAAAAAATTAATCGACTCTAATTTAAAATTTTCAATTTCAATCAGCGAATTAAAAGCATCCTTAAATTCATATTTTTTCAACATAGAAAAAAGAGAATATATTTTATAGCACTAAAAAAAGTATTTTATGTTAATAATTATTTTGATTGTTTTCTCTTAGTTAAAAATTATCACAGTTTAGCCTCAACTCGGATAGCTATTTCATTTTACCATTCAAATACATATTTTCAAAATTCTTATCTCAACACACATTTTCAACTAAATCTCTAAAATATCATCTCCAGATATCTGCCAAACAAATTATAGAGTTTGAATCATTCATTTCCAAGTTTCCAAAAAAAAAAAAAATATGACAGTTCAGAGGAACCTAAGTCCAAAAGACCGATGATAATCCCATCTCCCAAGTTGGCATCATGCAAGAGATTAGAGGGAAAATTAGGAGAGAGAGCAAGGTAATCCCAACTCCTAGTGGTTTGCAAAGAATGGAATTGATTAGGTATATCGAATGACTCCAGGTAAATCTGAACAAAAGAGACACAAAATATGGTTAGTTTGACATTGACAATATTAATATTGGTTGTTTAGCCACGAGAGCTTTTGAACTCATACTTGCAATCTTCAGAACTTGACAGTCTGTAAGCTTAGCTGCAAATCCAGAGAAGCCATGGTTGTAACTGTACCCCATCGAATACCTAGCCGCCTCTTTGCTGCAGCGGACACACAACATGGAAAACCATAAAACTTTGGGAAGAAACCATGCATCATGTTTTCCAATTTCAGCGGTTTTGTGATGAAAATAAAAAATGATACGAGTCTCAAAATTTTAGTTTAAAACTGACAACTTTTTTTTTTTTTTCAATGACTGAGATCGTTTCTTTCTATCATTTAGTAACTGAGATTTAGACTGTATAATACGCACAGACGAAGTCACCTATGGTGGTCCCTTAAAATTCTTTTAAAAAAAATATAAATTCCCTTGTATTTTATTTGTTTTTGAAGGAAAATTTCCTAAAGTTTAAGTGTTTATTAGACTATTAGTTCAAATATTTAGTTTAATTCAAGTCCCCTCTAAATAAGTTTTCTGACTTTGTCCCTGATACATCTAAAAGTTTTGGGATTTTACCGTAGTGCTTACGAAAACTTTGTATCAATCCTTTTTTTATCAGTGAAAAGTCTAATCATTATGGCCTAAGTCCGTTAAATTTCCATTCTGGATTGCAAATTTTCAAATAAGAAAAAAAAGTGGGGGTTTTTTTTTAGGGATTATTTACATGAATATTTAAATTGAAGATTACGATTTAAAAAATATTCATTTTTTTTATTTACATTATTTATATGAATGTCTAAATTGATATTTAGAAAGGTCACATTATCCTTTTCATTAAGAATTGAAAAAAAAAAACAAATAAAGAATTGATAAAAAAGGAAAGAAAAAATCTTTAAAAAAGAGTCAAACTAAGAAAATCTTTCATTCAAAAAATATATCATTTTACTTGATTCATTGTAAAGAAAAAAGGAGCATAACACATAAGAATTGTGCAGTGTATGAAAAACAATAATTATGACAAAGAAATTAGTCATTAAGATAAAATTCACATCATATACAAAAAAATTAAACAAATATTGTTAAGAAATATTAAACACTTTAAAATCTAAAAAAAATATCATAATGATATAGTAATTATTATAAAGAAAAAATCATAATGATATAACAGTATTATAAAGAAAAAAATACCATGCACATTTAAAAAGCATCATAATGATATAGTAATTATCATAAAAAAAATAAGCAATTTCATATCAAATTTAAACTTTATAAACTAATTATTAAAATAATACTAATAATAATAATAAAAAAGAAATTATCATAAAGAACCTAAATCATATTAAAAAAAATATTTCAAAGAAATTTAAATTATATATTTATAAGAAAACCTAACTCATACTAACATACTAACAAGTAATCACTATAATAAAGAATTAGTAATTAAGATAAAGATACAACAGAAAAAATATATATAAATCGTAATGAGAGAAAATGATATTGAATATAATAAAAGGGTAAAATGAGTATTACAAACAGTTGCTTCTTTAAAAGTGGATATTTACGTAATATTATTTAAAAACGAACATATTTTAAAATGAGATCTTCAAAATAGACTGTTTGTGTAATTATTTTTTTTTTAAATTAATTAAAATCCATTTTAGGATGTCTACTTGTCGGTTTATAAACAAACAAAGCAAACCTCCCAACAACTGAGGAAAGCATGTCATGATGCAAACTGGTCAACTGCTCAGGATCATGGTGCTTCTTCTCACCCATGTAAACTATGTGAACCTAATTCCATAAAGAGATTTTATGAGAGTCTATAATTGCTTGGATTCAAAGAAGAAGAGTGTGTGTATGTATATGTATGTATATATATATATTTATAGCTTAGAAGTACTTACTTTATTCTTGGCATGGGCTTTTCCAAACAACAAGTTATGGCTATAAAGGACGAAGCGTCCGTTGAGTGAATGAGTTGAGTTTGAGTTGAGATGAAATTTTTAAGTTTGAATTGAGTTGACTTTTTAAAAAATAGTTATAAATTTTGTTGACCGTTCAGAAAAAGATAAAAATTGAGATGAAAAAGTACAGTTTAGTTAGAGTTAAACTTTGTTACCAAACAAAGCCTAAGAAAATATAGACTGCCACAAACAGAGAACCTTTGCTGATCTTCATATTCATGTAAAAGGCTCTTATTGTGTTGAGAGAGATACAAGGATCAAAATTTTGTTTTCTTCGAAGCTTGGTTCCTTACCTTGTATGTGCTTAATTTTGATTAAGAGTGTGTTTGGTTTGACAACTCAAACTCAACTTTTCTATCTCAAATTTTGTCTTTTTCTTCAAAAGTTTTTGTCTTTTTCTCAAAAAATTTTTTGTCTTTTCTGAAAAGTCAACAAAATTTACTATTTCAACTTCAAAAACTCAACTCAAACTAACGAACCAAACGAACCCTAAACCTCAAAGTCTATTACAACATTTGAGGCCAAGAGCGGGGAATTCAAACTCAAGACTACGACTTTCAGACGAGTTTAGAATCATTATCGATGGTCCAAGCGTCTA
This sequence comes from Ficus hirta, assembly GCA_038430175.1. Classification (NCBI taxonomy): domain Eukaryota; kingdom Viridiplantae; phylum Streptophyta; class Magnoliopsida; order Rosales; family Moraceae; genus Ficus; species Ficus hirta. The sequence continues at coordinate 14,773,548 of CM076586.1, forward strand.
TATATACTATTATTTATAGTTAGGGATGTTATTCCCATCTATTCTTGGAAATGGTGAATTGACAGTCTTGCCCATTGGAATTTCAGTTTCCGACAGCTCCTTAAGTTGATGTGATACATGATGACTAATGTGAAACAAAAATAATTAAGGTTTTGTTTGATATTTAAGTTTAACTTAAATTAAATTGTATTTTTTTCATATCAGATTTTGTCTTTTTCTGAAAAGTCAATAAAATTTATAACTAATTTTTTAAAAATCGATCAACTCCAACTTAAAAATTTCATTTTCAATCAGTAAATCAAACACAAACTAAATATTTCAGTGACTTAGAAGAATTGAACTCTGATGAATATAGTAATACGACACATTATCATCATAAGATGACATATATATATATATATATACATACATATAGATATAAATGGATTGGCATCCAAGCAATTGACCTGCTATAATATATATAATAACTGAAGGGATAAGCTCCAGATTATAAGCAAAAATTTAATAAAGCTAGTCAATCATGGTTTTTCCATGAGCTCCTAGAAGCTTTAAAATATATATATATATATATTTTTTTTTTTTTTTTTGTTGCTTCAAATTCTATATTGAAAATGGCCAGATAATGCCAATTTCACTTTGTTTTTCCATGACACCAAGGTTGAAACTTGTAACATTTGATGCTTTCAATTTCTTAAAATTATATGACCTGATTTTTTAAGACTTATCAATTTTTTTTTAAAAAAAAAAAACTTGTATTTCTACAAAATAATGACAAACTCATAAAATTTATTAACAAATAAATGTAGTATCTTACATAGTCGTGGTCATGCTAAATCAGTTCAGAACTGACATAGTAATGAATTTATTCACAAAAACATCTCTATAAAGCAAAATTTTTGAAAACCCGTTTTCAGAAAATAACATGAAGAGACCAAGAAAAAGGTCTAATAAAATGTCTTGAGCTCGGAGCTTTCAATCATAACCGTAGGGTTGAAACATCTCGGTTCGGACGGACAAAGGAATCCTCACAAAATGCGCTTTATCCGTCCATGTTAAGCTCCCAAAGAAGTAACCAGTGTTCATCTGATGTGTTGTGGAGAATGTAACTTGAAATGAAATCTTGTCACCGGTAGAGTTGAAGACCAAGACCTCGGGTTTTACCGACACCAAGACTCCGGTCGGAGGTTCTATTATCGCTCTATAAGTGGAGTTTGGAGCTCCGACATTGGTGACGGTTCTCGTTACTACGATGGGAGTGGTCCGAATGCTTGGTATGGTAATGGAAGGCAGGTTGACATCTAGAACAGAAGGTTTTTCAACCGGGCAATTTGTGAGATTTCCTACGAGGTGAGATATGGCAGAATTGTTGTAGTGCATTGCACAAAGGTAATGTATGTAATCGGCTGTTCCCATGTCGTAAACTAGACCGGGGTCTGCTGCTGCATTCGGATTCACAATGCCGCCTCCGAAGTCGAATGGATCAGCCAGCTTTGGCGGAGACCCTTCTGCAAATATTGGTAAACCAGATGGACCAGCCCTCCATGCTGCAATGAAATTGTCATAAATACCATCGGTTATATGTTTCGTTTTTTTTCCCCCCCCCCCCCTAAATTCGTACACCGTCATATGATGGTGTGACGTTCTTTAAGGAACGACAATGGAATGAGAAGCCATACCAGTGGTGATGATTGCGGACTTAATGGCGGCGGGAGACCAAGTGAGATGGAGAGCTTTCAGAAGTGCTACGATGCCCGAGACATGGGGGGTTGCCATTGAAGTTCCGGACTGCATTACGTATCCATTTTCGGCCAATACATCTAGTGGCGAAGTTGCGGCTAAGATGTTTACACCCGGTGCTGCTATATCTGGCTGTTGCATAACAAAGTAAGAAGAAAAGACCAAACATTTTGGGGTGAACTTCCATTTTATTCCAATTAGTTATCTTGATAAAATTTGTATTAAATCTCAAGAGAGAATTCAAAAAACGTACCTTGAGGCTCGCCGGTGAAACCGAGTTGGGTCCTCTTGATGAAAAGTAAGCTACTTTGGCTGATACAGGTTTTCCCACAACTGTCTTTGAAGGGCTCAACTTCACAAGAGGAAATCTATTTAAAAAAACAAAATTAAATTAAAAAACTTCATTTCAAGTATTCTGAAAGAACAAATCATAAAGAATACAGCGGTGTAATTATTCATTGATCCTACCTTGTAGATCTGATGTAGAAGAGGATTCTGGTGCCAACCTCATAGTCGACTTCAACACAAGGGAAGTCACCGGGGCATGGATATAAGGAACTTCTTGGATGCTTGGCGACAATTAGGCCAACACCACCGGCAGCTCTCACAGCGGATGTAGCGCTCATGACGACTCGACGAGTCATTGAGGTGAAGCAGAGCACCACTTTCCCAATAGTCTCAGTCACATTGAGTGTTAGAGCTTCACAAACTCTGTAAGCAGTTTAACTCAGATCAAGACCAATTCCATTACAATTAACTTATATTCTATCTATGAAAACTCAAATGTAAATAATTGATTTACCTACCCTGATGCAGTAGGGTCAAGCCCATTTGACTCTGGATATAACAAGCCTGTTAAAGCAATTTCCTTTCTTGTAAACAAAGCTTGACCCTGCAACATCAACCTGATAGATTAATCAGTTGGCTAATAAGCCGGGATTCCTTTTCTGTCTTTCTTTTTTTCAAGAACTAAAAATCTCCGCATTTACTAGCAGTACTAAGCAAAATATTATCAAAGTTGTTGGCCGAGAAAAATTGACAATACCGTCAAAGTCTGGTTGTTTCCTAGAGTGATGGAAGCGAGAAATGCTCGATCGATGCTGTTTGCGGCAACGGTCAACACCCAAGGAGCTGTGTTCTGCACAGTCTGATCTGCAGGCCCATCGTTCCCAGCTCCGCAGACGACGCTAATTCCATTTGTCACGGCATGAAAGGAGCCGGTAGCAATGCCATCTCTCTCATCAACATCAGAATACAGAGGAATCCAGAACCCAATCGACAGTGACAAAACGTCAACACCATCGTGTATGGCCTCATCGAAGGCCTTAAGTATATCCGCCGACGCGCACTGCCCGCCGAGCACGTTCCAGCAGACCTTGTAGACCGCCACACGAGCATTCGGTGCGCCCCCTCGTGCAGTGCCGCCAGCAAGGCCCTTGTAGCTAACATTGCCCACTAAAGAGCCTGCAGCCGTGCTGGCTGTGTGCGTGCCATGCCCGTTTGCATCTCTCGGGGACAAGAACTCCGTCTCTCCTGATGCGTTCAGTGGCAAACCGTATTCCGCCAGAAACGCATCTACGAACCAACGAGCTCCTATGATCTTTCTGTTGCAGTGCTTCGTGGCATCGAACTTTTCGCCCGATTCACAGATGCCTCTCCAGCGAGATGGAATTGGTCCAAGGCCTCTATCGTCGAAGGATTTCGACTCTGGCCATATTCCTGTTTCATTCTTTGGATTCAATAAGCTTGGATGATACAAGGCCTAAAGCTAAATATATATATATACACATACATAAACAAACAAATAAGCCAAACAACAATACACGAGGTCGATCAGCATGCTAACTCTGCATCACGACAATAATTAGGCTTGATACCCTTGACACAAACCTGTGTCAAAGACGCCTACAATGACGCCATCACCATCGTTGCCGCTGTGAAGAAGATTAGAAGGAGATTCAAAAGAGAGGCCAAGGGAATCCCAACTCCTAGTTGTTTGTAGCCTGTGGATGCTATTCGGTATGACTCGAACAACACCGGGCAACTCTGAAATTCACCAGTGGTATACACGCATAAAAACATACAAATATACATATATTTATCCCTTGAGAGTATATTGATTGGAAACTATTTGATAAGTTTGAAGTACCAGCAACTTTTTCCGCCTGAGATTCTGTAAGCTTGGCGGCAAAGCCAGAAAAACCATGTTTGTAACTATATACCATAACTTCTGAGGCCTTTTTTCTACTGCAACACAAGAACTAAACTCAACAAAACCTTTCATTTTGCTCAAGATATTGGATATAACATCATACTATATTATTTTTTCATTACCTTCCCACTATTTTGGCAAGCAAGGAATGATGCGAATCCGTGATCAGCTCGGGATCGCTGTGCCGCTTTTCTCCCATGTAAACGATATGAACCTGCTAAAATAAAAAAATAAAAAAATAAAAAAAAAAATTTAAGCACAACCCAGATAAACTTTTCTCTTGGAAAAAGAAGATATGGATTCAAGAGGATAACAAAAAAAAAAAAATATATATATATATATATATATAGATAGATATCACTAACATTTGCTTTTCCCTCCACTATTCTTGTCATTCCTTGGGCATTGAGAACAAGAACAAGACTCACTAGAGCTAGTAATGGACTTGGAATATCCATATTTTCTTGTGTGTTCACAAAAACACACAAAGATGAGAGGTATGAATAAATCGTGGTAGAGATATCTCAGTACATATATATTGAAATAAATCTTGGTAGAGTTTTCTAAAAAGCTAAAAATGCAGAATTGACAATTATGAGGAATTGTAAGGTTACAAAACGGTCTTTGGTGGGTTATGCTGGGAAAAAGGGCCATCTTCATAAAAGTCTTTGGAAACAAGGGACCAACAAAGTCAAGCATTTAAAACCATGGAGATGTAAACACCATTGATTGTGATTGGATTAAATTTCGAGAGTGCAATCTACGGTCAAAAGCTCTCCTTAAGAAACAAGTACTACTTTTCGACCTTTGAGCGTCGGATAATAAAAAAATTAATATGTACTGTTAAAATTTAAACTTCTTTTATATCGCGTCACGATATTATTAATTTGATTAGTTTCTTTTAGATTTTTTATTTAGGTCATTTCCAATTCAAATATTCTATTTTAGAATACAGAAATTCTAAAATAAAATATCTGTCACTTCAAATAACTATTTCATCTATAACTCATTTATTCTATATCATACTTTAAAAAGAATATTCTATTTATATTCTTTTTTATAATCATTTAGATATTATTTTATACCTAAATATTACTTTAAAATTTAATTAAAAAATGAAAAAAAAAATAGTTTAGAGTATGAACACAGAACAGTGTTCATATTCTATATTTAAAGTTCCATATAGAATATAGGTTGGAGATGTCCTCATATTTTAAATTAGTGTAAAACTCTATTTTAGAGTATGGTTAGAGATGCCCTTAAGAAAAGAAAATGACTCGTAAAAGTTGTGGACGAACTAAAAGGAAATCTATCTGCTTAAACACCAAAAATCATTATTTGTTTAGGTCTATGTCAACTCCAGAGTGGTACGTCTATCCATACACCCAAAATTTGACGTTGGAGTCTGTTCATTGTTGCCATTGGTTATAACTAAGAACCCGTTTTAGACTTTTCTTCTTCTTCTTCTTCTTCTTTTTTTTTTTTCTTTCCATTTTTTGGGCAATAGTTGACTGTATATTCTATGAACAATTCAAGTGTGGACCCCACGTTAATTAGTTGAGAAAAAGCTTTTGTCGTGTGTGTGTGTGTGTGTGTGTGAAAAATAGAACCATGAAATTGAATTAAGTTTTTCCTCTTTTTCTTAATTCGTGGTGTTAAATAAAGAAAATAAAAGACAAAAAGAACACAGAATAACTATTGGGAATTCTAGATCTCATGGAATTGTACCTTTTTTAGTCGCTTAATTGTCTCATTTACTAGCATTAGACCAAGTGCTGAAAATTTCTCCCTCAAAATATATATATATATATATATTAAAATTAAATGAAGAAGAGCATTTTCCCTCCTATGTGTAATGCATTTTTTGAGGAGTTGAAACAAAACAAATATCCCATCTAAAAGTATATCCACAAATAGCGAGTGGCAAACTTAGAATTTGTGGTGAGTTCTCACATGAGGATGGAATGGTCAACTACTTTTAAACAAATTTTCATCTAATATGGCCCCTAATACCTCACAGTTTCTGTGAAGACGTGACAAGCCAACTGCGTTCATAAATCAATTCCACGACTTCACAGAGAATAGTTCTTATGGTCAAATATATATATATATATATATATATTATTTATTTATTTATATATATTTGAGATGTTTGAATTAAGTGCTTATTATTGGTCCATAAATCCATCAACTACTTTATATGGATCACGGTTAAAGTATTTATGTGATTGTAGATACTGAAATCAGATAGGGAGATTTTGAATTTGGACCCCTGCAATTATATTCTTATTTCTTTTAATGTCATCATGTGTTAGGCTTAGGCCTTTCATATAATTCGGGCTTCATATTTGTTTTGGATTATTTTGATTAATATTGATCCGCATGTTTACCTATTATCTGACTTCTACGTTAGGGGAAGTGTTATAGAATATAAAGTTATTATTAGTTCATCTCTTATTATCTTAAACTTTTAAAATGGATTAGTAAAATAATGGTCGATCTATGTCCTTACTTTTAATATTAAGATTAAGAATTAAGAATTTAAATCTCTCACTCTTGAATTTTCAACTTTTAAATATTAATCTATATGTTGTATTTGACATGATTAAAAAAAAAAAGTTATTTGAAATGCATTCAAAAACTATTATTTTCACACGAACTGACATAAAAAAAAGTTAATTTGTCTCTAGCAGCATTCTTTATCTGTGACTTTACTAACGCTCAACACAAAAACTAACCTACATTCTACTTTTATCATACTATAATCATATATTATGTCGTTATATGAACTACTTGGCGCGTTGTTCAACTATATTTTTCCGTATCAAATTTGACAGTAAAATGCTTGTGAATAGGAAAACGAAAACAAAGAAGAAGAGAACGATATTGTGGCAACTCTAATGCGTTCTTCATGTGAAAAAACTAATGCCCACGATTTAACAAGTTGTCATATTTACCATTTTTCTTTCTTTTAATGTGATTTAAAGGCATAGGAAACATCTTCTAGTTCATTAAGATGCTCACCATTCATTTCTACGAATTTATGGGATTTATTCTTGAATTAGATACTGTTTGTCTTTCTCCTTTGGTGGGCTGATGAATTATGTCCAACTTCTATTTATCGGCTTTAAGTTTGGGACCATAAAAAAGAAATTGTATGAAAAGTAGTCGCTTGTTGATGGTGTTCGAATTGATTATAAACACGAATTAGGAGGACAAACGACATGTTTCCATAATTCTATCAATAAATGTCAATTGTCCTTATAACTCACACTAAAACAAGGTAGATCCATTATCAAGTAATTTCTTGAGCTCGCCAAATATCATGTTTGGCCATTGTTGATCATGTATAAAATTTTCAATCAATCTCCTGGATGTTATGACTTTACAGATCAAGAGTCTTCCACTAGTATCCGAGCAATTTTCGTCGGTGACTGATCGACGAACAGTTTAGTAATGACAAGGGCAACTTATATTGTAAACAGCAGTATTATGAAAACGACAACATTTTAAAAAGAATTGCATCACCTAGAAGCGACAATTCATTTAAACACAAAGACGTAACGTAACAAACGACATCATGTTTACAGACGAGCAACAAAACTATAGAAACGACAGTGAGTTGGAAAAACAAAGACAAAATAAAGATATCGTCTTGACAAACAACTATCTCGTAAACAAAACAATGTTTAACATATCCTACTACTAACTACAAAATTTCATAAAAAGAAAAAAAAAATCCTAACAGCAATCACTAAAAGGACAATATCACTTATAAACTACAATGCATTTAGAAACGAAGCAAAAGACAAAAAAACGACATTAGTTTTAACAAACGACAAACTTTCATGTAGACGACAAAATCTTAGAAATTACTACATTTTCTAAAACGACAGAATCACTGGAAATACGACAATGAAATGAAAACTGCAGTTATTGAAAAACAACAACCATTTAGAACACGAAATCCTATTTAACAAACAATATCGGAAAAAAAAAAAAAGAAATAAATGTCACAGTTAAACGACAAGAAAACAGTAATATGGCAACAAAAAAGATAGACAACGACAACAATTCATGACACGATATCATCCTCAGAAAACGACAAACGGTGGAATAAGATAGCATAAAACGACAGGTCGTTTCAACTTTGTTTGTGGTTCAAAAAGACTCCTAAATGTAATTGTGGAAAAGTTGAGGGATGGAAAATAGAAATAGAAGAAAGTAGAGGGGTGGTTTTGGTGGAAAAAATAGGAACTGCAGGGGAAATGGTGGCGTGGACGGTGGAGCACTAGATTATTACCACGTCGTTTTGTCTCATTGTCTGGACACAGACACCCCCCCCAATATCTTCTCTCAGAGATCTCCACCGTCTAGGGGTCGACTTGACGATTTTGCCCTCTACTTTGTATTATTTTTACATTTGTCTACCCTAGCGTGGCTGCTACTGGCTAGCTGAGGCTGAGCTGTTTTTTTTTTTTTTTTTTTTTTTTCCGCTTTTTTGAGATTTGAAATTCTTCCCCCTCAAGAAAAGCCAAAAGGTACACTTGCCACTGTACACGCACACTCCCCCATTCAACTTTCACTTATTGACCAAACTACCCTCTTCAAGCTTGCATTTGATTTGTTTATAGAAAATGAAATTTTTAAAAATTAATTATAATTTTTTTTAACTTAAAAAAAAAAATAAAAATTAAAATAAAAAAATATAGTTTAATTAAAATTAAACTTAAATGTCAACCTAAATTTTTATACATATATATAAAGTTGTTTGTCTTAAAACTTTTTTTTCCAAAAGATTTCTGAGATTATGAGCTGTCTTTTTTTTTTAATTGTCGATAAGAATCGTAATTTTATTAATTTTAATAATCAATAAATAAAACAATACACACAAAAAAAATGAGTGATAGAATAATTTTCCCTTTATTTTTCCTATTAAAAAACTTTTAATAGTTTGCCTTAAAAATTTTTTACCAAAAGATTTCTGAGATTATGAGCTGTCTTTTTTTTTTTTTTTTCAATTGTCGGTAAAAACTGTAATTTTATTAATTTTAATAATCAGCAAATGAAATAATACACAAAAAAAAAAAGAGTGATAGAATAATTTTCCCTTTGTTTTTCCTATAAAAAAGAATGAACTGTGCTATTAAAGTTTTTCTTTTCTTCTTTCACAATGCGAGGTTAAATCTACGCACTCTTAAATCCAAGTCTCATTCCATTCTATCTTATTATAGATATCAAATTATAATTTAATATCATCTCCATTGGATACTCTTGTGGTATAGTTGTTGTTTTTTCTTTTCTTTTCTTTTCTTTTCTTTTTTTTCCCCTCTCTAGTAAAAGTACCCTTGTGTAATTTGCAATTTGCATTGGATTGGGAAGTTCACGAGACAATTAGGCAAAAGAGGGACAACTCACAAACACTATGTATTTTTGCCTGTTTCTCAAATTTCATGTCTTTTTGGTTTTTCAACTTTCATTTTCTTTCATAGAGTTGGTTGCAACGTTACTTCTGTCCCTATAACCCGGGAACTGTCCCTTTTTCTGTGTACTAAAGATAATGGACACAAATGTAATGCACTTGTCGACTCTATCTTGCTTCAAATAATTCAAAATTATTGTATAAAAAAATTGAAAATTTGATTAATTATTTGAAAATATTCTTTAGTAGCCAATGATCGTTAAGTCATTCATAATGAGATAAAACAGAATGAGACTTGAGTTTGAAATGACGCATATTCAATCTCACATTAAATCAAAAAATATATATATATCTTTAATAATACGATTCATTTCTTTATTAAAAAAAAAAACCATAATAAGAAATCTTCTCTCACCCAATTTTAATATGTGTATAATTTTATTTCTTGGGTAGGCATTTGCTAGTTGGGTTTGAATTTTTCAAACCATCCGAGAAAAATATATATTATCTTCCCTAGTTTACGTTTTCTAAAAGCCTTAAAAAGGTTATTTAACTTCTCTTTCCCATGTTAACTGTGATTTAGATTGATTTAATACCAAATTATGGATTAAAAAAAAAATTGATGGGAACATACAAAAAGAAACTTGTGTTGCAAATTGCGTTGTGTTTCATGCACATTGAGCCCCAACTTTGACACACTGTTATCCATCTCTTTCTCTTGTGAGAGTATCGAACATGCTTATCCCAATAATAAAATAATCTATATTACAAGTATATTGATTAATGCAATTATTGATCTTGGTGCAAGAGAAATCAACTCTTAAAATTGTGAAAAAAAAAGGTGGAAGTAAATTTAACCCGAGGATAATTATTGTTTGGCATTTAAGTTTAACTTTAACTAAATTGTACTTTTTCGTCTCAGTTTTTATCTTTTTTCTGAAAAGTCAAAAAAATTTATAACTAGTTTTTAAAAAGTTATCAAACTCTAACTTAAAAATTTGATCTTTAACCAACGAATTAAACGCAAGCTAAAACTTTCAATATAGTGATATAAATTTTGAACTCTGTTGTATTAGAAATAGAACAATATTAATACAAATTTCTTTCTTAAATTTGAGGATTTTAATGGCGTTAGCACCTCACTAATGCGATTATTAACTCCAAGTACAATGATGCTATTTAATGAATCGTCTCATCATATCCAACTTTATTATTGTAAACAAACATGAAGTGAAGATGATGGAGTTTCCTTGTTGTAGAAATTTATTAAATGTACAATTTAAATTAAGGATATATAAAATATAGGAAAACAAATTCTTTAAACAATATATATTTATGAACACTACTTGATTTAAAACTATAACGTGATAATCAATAATTCTATTTGTAAGAAATCCTAATACCACTTCACAAAATTCCTAAGATTAATTGGTATAAGCAAAAGGAAAAAAGAAGTAGCAACTTATAAGAAAAGAAAAAGAAAATAATAAGAAGATGCCTCAAGTAATTATACCCACCACCAAAAATATATATATATATATATATATATATTGTAAGATTGTCAAAATCATCATAGAAATAGAAAGCAACATTATGTAGTGAAAGAGAAGCTTTTGATTTGGCCTTTAAAAATGTTAAAAATCAGTGAGGGAGGTTGACAGGTTGGGCCAATAAAAGTGAGTGAAACCTCGTTGAAGAAAATACAAAATTATAGATAGCAAAAATGGGTAATTGCTTCAATTCCATTATTAGGGTTCGATTGGTATTTAGATTGAGTTTAAGATGAGATAAAATTTTTAAGTTTGAGTTGGTTGACTTTTTAAAAATTAGTTAAAAATTTTATTGACTTTTCAAAAAAAAAAATAAAAATTAAGATGAAAAAATACAATTTAATTGAAGTTAAACCTAGATGCCAAACATAGCCTAAATACAATTCCCCCGTATTGGGTAACTTTTTAAGGTCTGATCTGAAGCGGTCATGGGTTGGGCATAGCTTTTGGATTACTCTACTTTTTACGGGGAGAAGGAAAATTAGGAAAAGACAACGGTCCAATGGCTAAAGTTTTATATTTTAAAGAATAACAACAAAATTTTTTGTGGTTAATTGTAAATTTGACCCTTCAAAAATAGGTATTATCGCACTTTGCCTTGTGCAATTTAAAATGTATAACTCTCCCAAACTTTATCATAAATTACGACTTTGATATTTCTGTCATTAAGATGCTAATTTTTTTTTGTAGTTTTAACTTCACAGTTTATTATTATAACTTTATAACTCAAATTTTAAATTTTCATAACTTTTCATAGACAAATCCAAATGAGATTAATTTTTTTTTAATTGTATAGAAGCTCGAGACGAACGAAACACGTTCTATATTGATTTTTTTTTTCTACTGAACACATTTCAAGTTTTTACGCTTTTTAACTCCAGTCATTCAAATCCGAACACCAAACTCATAACTATTTAACTCAAATCCAATTTAAAAAACTCAATTCAAACCCGTACACCAAATATATACTTAATCTTGTGTAAGTCAAGTAGCTAATGAGTAAAGGGCCATAAAAGAGGATGGCAACGACACAGAGGTTACTAGCAAAAAATGAGGTGACACTAGGCTTAGAGCGAGGAAGAATATTTATTTTTTTAAAATAAAAATTTAAAGTATATTTTGTTTGAGTTTACTATATTGTCCTTTTTTTTTAATGTCGTGTGATCTACATGTGGTTAAAATTGTTTAATAAATTGATGTTCCAATGAAAGAATATATTAAATTTATAACTTATGATAAACTTGAGGGGCGGTTTTGTATCGTTTTAAATTATGTGAAGTAAAGTCAGATAACCTTTGTTCTTTCGGGTCCATTTTGAAAATTACGAACGAAAAAGAAAAGGAAATAATAACCATAGTTAAAAAAAAAAAAAAAAAAAAAAAACACACAAGAAACCAGCCCATTGCTTGAGAAAAAAGGGGCAATATTGGTAGCTAAAAAGTTGTCGTGACGTTTGTGATTTCCAATAATTATTGCCCATTTATTTTCTTTGTATTTCTCGTGACATTTTAATTGAAGTGGGAATATAATTACAAAGCACAGCCCATTTCTCCGAAGGCAACTGTGAGGTTTGAGTTGTGAAAGCTGAGGAAGATCAAAAAGGCCATTGCATTCGTCCTTTTTTATTCCCCTATTTATTTTTTGACATGATTTTGGATGTTGTTGTTGCTTTTTCTCTGATGGGGTCCTCCTCTTTCTCTCTCCTACTTTCTCTCTCCTACTTTGTAACAACATTAACCTGCCATTAACTTCTCTCTACCTGAGGTTTCAAAAGAGCGAAAGCTATCTTAAAACAGAAGGCTTTTTTTCTGAACTCAAATGGGCCTGAGCAGACCTCACAAGGTTGGCAATGGAGTTTCCACCAGATGGGTATCTTTCTTTTGCATTCTCAGCTTCTTCTTGGGTGTTCTTGTCGTTAACAGGTTCGTTCTCTCTCTCTCTCTCTCTCTCTCTCTAGGTGGGATCTTATGTTAATACTGAATCAGCTCTTAGATTTGCTGCTTTAATATGATTTTTTTTTTTTTTAAAATGGGTCTTAGAATCTTGTATCGTTTTTGTTATTCATTGCAAATGAGCTTTCCTTTAAGTCTTCTTTCTTTCTTTTTTTTGTCCCCATTATCTCAATCTCTGTGTAAAGTTTTTGTCTTTTTGTTTCTGGATTCGAGGGTCAAGGTTTCTGCCATTGGTGCCTGAGTTTCAGATTGGGAGTTTATACTTTTTTTTTTGCCTTTTCCTTTTTTTTTTTTTAAGTATTTGGATTGTCTTAACAAGCACTGTACACTGTGTTCATAATGACTCGATGTGTAATTTATATCATTGGATTAAGAACTGCTGTATGATTTGTTGGATTCATGGAGAAGCATGGAGTGAAAATGTTATATGATATGAGGCATTTGTTGCTGCCTTGGTTTTTCTGGTTAGTGCAATTTCAGATATCATGATTTGAGTTCCAATGGCACTGGCTGAAGAAACCCTTTTGAAGTGAATATATATATATAGATATATGTATATATCCCACAGTTTGAAATTCTCTTAAAATGGTTGAGATAGCTTTTATAGAAGAGAAGATTAACTTTCTTTCCTAAGCTTGTCTTGGAAAGTTGATGCTGAAATGAGTTAGGAATGGTGAGTCCAGAGAGTTCACAGCATTCTGCAATTTTTGGATTTGGGAGTTAAAAATTTGGTCTTAATATAAGAGTTTATTAGTGGGCTGGTCTATTGGAGTCCATTTGAACATGGGAAAAGAGTAAATACTAGGAGGCTTACATGCGGTCGTTCCCCAACAACGCTTCGATTTTCTTTTCCAAATTACTTCATGCATGAGATGGTTCTTTCCAAGGTATTGGCTGCTGACAAGAAACCTTCTGCTTGATGGTATGAACTTACAGTCCATGTCTTATTTCAGCAGCCAATATGTGCAGAAGTTGGTGCGGCTCCTTTCTCATCTCATTGGCAATGGCAAAAGATTCCCGTTTTTTATAGCATTTGCTGTAAAAGTTGGTGCAACAAAATCTGCATTGTTGTGGTTGAAAATTACAGGTTACATAAATGCAAAACCCGATGATCATTTAAAGGAATTCATAATATTGAAAGTATGATAGTTGTGAACTCGTAGAGTGTTAAAGTTCCTATCTTTCTCATGAAGCATTGTGCCATATGCTTCAAGCAAATATTCATACGGGGACTGGATGTCATTTGTCATCTAACAACATACGTTTATTAGTTAACAGTCAGAGCACGGCATGAAAAATGGTAGTGTAATATTGCACGTGTTTTATTTTGTTCAAGCGCATGTAACCTGTAGTTTTGGTAACATTTTCTATCATTTTCACGTCTATGGGTTGTTTAGTGCTCCTGTTTCTTTGTCGCATATATATGCTGCTTTTTATGTTACTGTTGAATTAGTTTCAAATTCAATCTATTTGTAGGTTTTGGGACATGCCCGATACAGTCAAAATGGATGAGGAGGAGGCTTCCTCTTTCAAGAAACATCAATCAGGAGCTATTCATCCCATAGTTAATTGTGATAAGAAGGCAAGTTACGGTGATAACACTATCTTCAGCTCCATTGTTGTGGTAAGACTTGCTGATAAATGTTGTGAATATTGCAGGAGGCTTCTGATCAGGTGGGAGACATCCTCTCTCAAGTTTCACAGACACACGATGTGATAATGTAATTATATATCTTCGTCTTGTTAATGTTTTTTATGATCCATGATGGTACATTCATGCATTTACATTTTTGTTTATATGTTTGTTTTCCATTTATCTATTAAAATATTAGTGTGAAACATTCATATCACAAATGTTTTCAGGACGTTAGATAAAACAATATCCTCGTTGGAGGTGCAGCTTGCTGCGGCCAGAGCTGCGAAGGCTGATAACAGTAACAAAGGATCTCCAGTGGTTACAAAACCAGGAACGGAGCAGTTCAAGGAGCGCCCAAAAGTTTTCTTTGTTATGGGAATCATTACTGCGTTTAGCAGTAGAAAGCGAAGGGACTCGATCAGAGACACATGGATGCCTCAAGGTTCAGTACCAAACTTAATACTTAATTTCACCCAAGTAATTCGTTTAGCTGCCCAAATAACCTTGTTGCTTTACCTTCTTTTAGGAGATGAGTTAAAGAGGTTGGAGACAGAGAAGGGAATCATAATACGCTTCGTTATTGGACATAGGTAGGTTTACTCGAAATTGCAACTGACTGGCTAATTGATTTTTGCAACTTCAGAGTGAATGGAAACATTTAATGCCTTCAATTTTGCGTTTTCAGTGCAACTCCAGGTGGTGTTTTAGACCGTGCCATTGATGCAGAAGAAGCTCAGCATAAGGATTTTTTGCGACTAGTATGGTGTTATTAACAAGTTTACTTGTTATCTCCTGTCTCAGGATATCTTTTTTCTGCTTGTTCCTTTTACATTGACAATTTGTAGTTGGTAATGTATCTAATTACACGTATAAAGTTTAAACTATTTTGCTGAGAGTTTATTTTTCCCAAGGAATAGAACAGGACATGATGATATAGAGCGGTTTACAGAAACCGATTTCTTAAGTTCTTCCAAGGCTTTCGTAGCCATTTATCTGAGCATGTTGATGAAGCTTATACACTTCTTTATGTTTTATGCAGAACCATGTAGAAGGATATCATGAATTGTCCTCCAAAACCCAAATATATTTCTCAATCGCTGTTGCTAAATGGGATGCTGACTTCTTTATCAAAGTTGATGATGATGTTCACATAAATCTCGGTTAGTTAATGCACTCTACTTGTCTCTCTTCAGAGAAAAATATATAGGGATGCAGTTTCAGCAGTACTGAATTGTTTTTAATGTTTGACAGGTATGGTTGGTTCTACTTTGAGCCGCCATAGATCGAAACCTCGTGTTTATATTGGTTGCATGAAGTCTGGTCCCGTCCTGGCACAGAAGTGAGCCGCGACATGATTTGAATTCTATTCCTTGTCATCTCATTGTTCGTCATCTAAGTCTATCTTTTCATCTGTCTTTGTTAGGGGTGCCAAGTACCATGAGCCAGAATATTGGAAATTTGGTGAGGAGGGAAACAAGTATTTTAGACATGCAACGGGACAGATTTATGCAATCTCCAAAGATTTGGCCACGTACATATCGGTAAACCGGTAAGACTTTTTGTAAGTGCAGCATTCTCTGAACTTATTTATACGAATTAAGAATCTCAATATTGGAATCGCCTGTCCAATTTAATATCGAAAGAAACTGCTGCTGATAATTGGTATTTTTCGCTGCAGGCGCCTACTTCATAGATATGCAAATGAAGATGTTTCTTTGGGTTCTTGGTTTATTGGTCTTGATGTTGAGCACATCGATGACCGAAGCCTTTGCTGCGGGTCTCCTCCAGGTAAGCACTTGGCAGTATATTCTTTCGGTTTTTCAACTATAAACCATAATTCTCGTTTTATTTCCCCGCTAAGACAGATTGCCTTCAAGCTTTATTTTTCAGTTCTTAAACCATTTACCGCATAGACTTGGAACAATATAGGACTTCCTTGTTCATTGAAACTCCTCTAGTTATTGCTCAAGAGTCTCTAGTTAATCATCCATGGATTATCATACTACAAAAAGATCTGTAATCCATTTGAAACCCGATGACTCTTCTTGCCAATCTTTCCATGTTGGCATGAAACTATTTATTCCTTAAAAACAGAAAAACTTCCAAGTTTTCTGATACTTTTTTAAGTCTCTGCCAACAGATTGCGAGTGGAAAGCCCAAGCGGGAAACGCGTGCGCGGCGTCGTTTGATTGGAGCTGTAGCGGCATTTGCAAATCGGTGGAGAGAATGGAAGAAGTGCACCAGCGCTGCGGTGAGGGCGATGGAGCTATCTGGCACACCAGTTTCTGAAAACTTGCTCTCTTCTTTGTTGGTTAGTTGTAATATATAAAATTGTGTATCTTCTTCTAACAAGTAAAAAAAAAAAAAAAAAAAAAGAGAGTTGAGACAAAAACCTCCTGCCCGATTTTTGGTTATAATTTTGAAGTGTATCGGGACAGTTGGGAAAATGATTAATTTAATTGATGCATATATATGGATCATCAAAGATTCAACTCAAAAAGAAAAGGAGGAGATTCTTAGATTTGTAGTTCATATCAAATATCCATGCCCCATGTGATTTTTGCAGATATGGGACAACTTGCCAATTGATTTTAAAATCACCAGATCGGATTTTTTTTTTAAAATTTTAAAATAAGCTTGTTATTTTAATTTAAAAAAAATCAATTCTGTCACGTTTTCTTGGCTAACATGGAGAGGCAAGGTCATGATCTAACTCATTTGGGACTATTCTTGTTGTGATTCTTTTTTTACTTAATTTAGTAGGGGTTTATATTTTTCTATTTAACTTGTCTAGGAACTTAGTAATTAAAATCAGAATTCATATGGGAAGAAAATTTCCTCATCTAGTTAAATGATCTACCGTTCACTCCTTATTATACTCATGATTGTTTGATAAGAGATAAAAGATCAGAAGGAAGAAATTAGATAAGAGAATCTAAATCCTTCAAAACGCCTTAATTTTGATCTAACATGAGTACATATTTAAATATGATTCATGCAAGGAAAAAGAATGCAAAACGACAAGGACATGGACCATAAATTGATCCTTTTTTTTTTTTTTGAACTTAAAGATGGGAGTTCAAACTCTATATATTGTGATAGAATTAAGTGTAAAATTACCGTTAGACTATACGTACAACCATTCATTTTTGTTTTTAAGGTTTCTACATGGGCAAGTTTATTAATAACTCTTGTTACTACACATAAAATTATTTTAAAATCAAATAATTTGATATACGAGAAAATAAGGTGAGAATATAATAATTTACAGATCTTTCACCATTGCTTGAACTTTTTTTTCCCCTATCATTGAAATTAATTAACATATATTTGATACATATATCTCGATGTTACAAAAAATTTTAATTTCTTTTTCAACCATGATAATTTCTTCTAACCCCATGAAATTACATCCCAAAAGTTAAGACAAGATTATTGTATAGTTTAACGGTTATTTCATATATGTCAATTAAGAAGTGATGATTTCGAATTTTCCCATTTCTCATTTTAAAAAAAGTTACTAAGACCAACTTCAATGTATTTGTCATCCAAATATCAAATTATACTATTGACATGATATTTAATATTATATTGGAGATACTCTAATCTCTTTTCATTCTGCAACGACGGATTCAAATTGAAATCAAAGATATCATACCTCTAATATTTCTCCTATGCCATATAAATATTTTCTTTTCAATATTTCATTATGGCGAAAGTGCTTTTGATCTTAGAATCATATAAGTCGAATTACGGTATGATTAGTCAACTCTGATTTAAACATTGTTCTTTCATTATTAGATTCCATTTGATAAAACTTCACTAACGCATATTTATATATCAGTCATCCAACATTTGATAAATTGCATGCACAGCATGGTAAGAAAGTTATGGCCCATTAATAGAGACATAAAATATTATGTTTGAAATTTTCTAGTCCCCGGGAGACCAATACAGCTGGCGCTTGTGTTGGAGGAAGAACCAAACCACACGTACTGATCAACATGGATTTGGAACTAATGGCCACGTCTACATTGTCACGTGTTAAATTTGTTCCAAAGAAGATTGTTAATTATTTAATTTATTAGTTTGAACTTTGGTGGAATTTTTTGCTCAGGAAAATGCTATAATAAACTTTTGGTTTATTTATTTATTATTATTATTATTTTAAGCTTTTATGTTTGTTCCATTTTGTGCAATTCAATTCGTCTCATCCAATCCAATAATGCTACTGTTAACTCCCACCAAACTCTTGTATTTAAACATTTTTAACTTCTTTTATTTTGCATCTATCTCTACAAAATCATTTAAAGTTCATTGGTTTCTTCAAAAACTGGTTTCTTCCTAGTCAATACAGCTGTTTTTGACAATCTTGAGCATATACACGTTAAAAATAATGTCAGATATATCAAGTTCAATTTCAACTATTCGTTAAAAAAAGAAAAAAGAAAATTAAATTCAACTTTTTATATCACATTTTACATATGTAAGTTATTATTCTGTTTATCAATAGATGTTTAAAAGATTATTACGTCAATTAATGATAAAAGGCTGTATATATCACAAAAATAAATAAATAAATCATTACACAAAAAGATTAAGTTTAAAATTGATGTCCTTAATATTATTCATACTTTTTTTTAAGTCTTTTATATTGAAATTTGATATCACCAACAAGGAGCATTTCATGACTGAAAAAAAAAAAAAAAAAAAACTTACTAATAAGACTTAAACCCAAAAAAAATTGATAAAAATCTAATAGTTTAAAACTGTATCTTATATGATATATATATATTTTTTTTTTCCATATACGTGATATACGTGATATAGACTTAGTAGATAAATGCCGGTGCACTATGAAAACTGATTGATCACTTTCAATTTCTTGGGTTGATTTTTGATATTGGACTTTACGTATAGAGCTTGTAAATAAATATTTGTGGTCGGTGAAGAACTAGAAGCCGCAAACAAAATTCCATCCAGGCCAAGAAACTGATACATATACATATCTATCTAAAAGATCTTCCAAGATCTAATTTAGCAGTGTATATATTGTTTCTTTCACGGAACGAGTGTAGATAGGTGACAAATTACGAGTGGGTCATAATAATTTTTATAGTGGAACAAAGGTCCCAATGTTTTAAAAATGGGGTAGCCACTTTTACATGAGAAAATAAAAAGAAAAAAAAAAAATTATCAATTACGATTCATAATCATCCGCGTAGCAATTTGTGATGAACGAGTAGGGGCGATAGTCTCCTATTGATTTTTTTTTTTTTTCTGAAATAAACTTTAAAATTTATGTTTTTATGTTTTGTCGTTACTCGCGTATTGAAGTTTTCAAAATTAGTATGCGACGGTGCGTTTCATAGAAGTAGAAGAGCTAACTTCGTCGTTGTCACCATCAGTTAGGTAATTATTGATCTTAGACACTACTTTGCCTTCTCTGAGCCTCTTCCTCTCCCAAAAGAATTCCTAATTTGATTTCCAATAAAGGGGCTATTTTGGACCAACGGCCGTCTGCTAGAGAAATTGGGACAAGAGTGATACACATTTTCCACAAAACTTATGCATGAAAGTTGTGAGTGTTAGAGATTGTGGTGCCATTAAGAAAAGCTCAAATCCTCATACATGCGTGAGCGTTATTTTCTCTTTGTTTCACCTCATGAAAAAATTGCAAAATTATATAAACCATTTTTGTTTATTCTAAAAGAGAATCGAGAGTGTCTGATCACACTCAAGATCTAATGTCATTAGAAGTGTTAAAGAAGAAGATAGACTCTTGTGTGCGATTAATCTAAGGTATCAAGTGCCGTCCAAAGAGTGCTACTACAAGCAATATGAATATTTAATTAATATAACAAAATAAATAAATATATAAATAACGTGACTCAATTTACAATACTAGATTACTTGTATAAGTGCCAAAACAAGTGACGAATTCCCGTTACATTTGATTGACCATTTCCTACCATTGAAAGTGTTAGAAATTAATATAGTATAAACAATGAACAATATAATAATTATAATATAAAGAAAATTGTTACAATCGAAATTCAACCTTAACTTGAATGAAACAACACACAGAAGAAGATCGTCGAGATACGTGAGACACGTTTTTTTTTTTTAAACAGATTCGTCCCCTCTGGTAAGTGCATGAGGTTTCAACGGACTTCTGTCTCCAAGAAAACAACTACGAGCAATGATAGTCTAGCAGGATTGAAAACCGCTTCCGACAAACTTGAAACCAAAACCTTCTCTCTATCACCAAAAACTACAATAACTGACTACAAGAGAAAATGCCCAAGAACAAAGAAAATAATAAAGAACAAAGAACTTGTGCTGTGTGTTCAAGTGTGTGTTCATCAAGCTTGTACATGCCTCCTTTTACAGGCTTCAAGAGAAGATGTTACAAAACTAAAATCAATAGGTTTTAATTTGGATTAATGAGAAATAATGCAATTCATTAATCTTTTGATTAATTTTAGATTAATCATGCACTAATGCCTACGTTGAACTATACACTAAAGCCAGGGAATATCAACAGATAGCTGTTGATATTCTGGAGGAAAAAAAAAATCCGAATTTATGTTGAAAAGAGCAAAAAACAATTTGCAAAATGAAGCTCGTGTGAGGGCAAGCTTGACAGACCGACATTCGCGTCACCCACATTGGGACCCAAACCCACCATGGCGGTGATTTGCACCCCCCCTACGCGTGAGAGAGCCTCTTGGATACACCATCTTACCCAAGTCCACAAGTACAAATTCTTATAAAGTTCATTAAGCCTTTATGCCTAAGCAATGTAGGACTCCATATTTATAAGCAATTTTCTAACAAAATTCTATTCCATTGGACATATTTTGAACATCAATTTCTTATTCACCCGAATATTATTTTGAGTGTATGAATATATGATTTCGATCTCCTCACAACGGAGAACGCAAATTTACCAAGACCGGTTACTTTTACTAAATAGGTCCTACTCAAATTTAGACCTTAAAATGGCTCTTCAAAATGGTTTAAAACCATTTTTCCAACAGAATGAAGTTACAAGAGGAAAGCATGAATTTTTTTTATTAATTATTTATTTATTTATTTATTTTTGGTGGAAAAGTGAATAGGTAGTGGTCGGTTCACTCTCTAATGTGATACATTATTTTTAGAGGGAGAACCCTTTTGGGGAGCTACACAGAACATGCAGTATTCGGCCTTGTGGACCAATACAACTTTTCACACCAAAATTGAATCTCAGAAATTTTTTAGCACGTTTTTTTCATGTACAATAATATAATCATATGAGGCTGTGTTTTTCGATTTTATAATTGTGCAAGTACTTTTTGAGTGTCCAATCTTAGTCACTCAATTATAATGTAGCATGTTGGTCGCATGAGAGTGTTTGGAACTCTTGAAGTTGCTTTTTTTTTTTTTTTTTAATGCACCGTCATGTATCAACTTCTTAGAATTTTTTTTTGGGAGTTTACTGTGTTAATTTATTAGATGAACTTCACAAAATTAAAAAATATATATATATAGTAGTGTCTTCGAGTCTCCTTAATTAGAGGCCTAATTCTATATTAGGCTTCAATTTGAGAGAAGAAAAAGATTTTCTTTCCCCTCTAATTTCTCTAATTCCTCTATTTATAAATAAAACAAAGATAATTGAAGTTATAAGTGTGAAATCTCAAAACTAGTCTTAATGAAATATTGTCATAATAAATTTAGGAAACCTCTTACCACCAGAAATGGGGCTTCCTACACTTTGATAGAAAATTTAATAATAAAATAATAAAAGTACAGGAGAAAAAGAAAAAAAAAACAAAGATATTTAACGAGAATGAGCTTAAGTCCACGGATTAAGAATAAATAATTTATTAATAAAAAACACTATAAATGGACTCTCATATAAATATAAGTTATAAGGTATACAATTAGATAAGTTTCCTAATACTTACAAATATACTAAAATCAATACTTAATAAATCTAAATTACAACAAATATAAATAAATCTAAAATTCCTAATAAAGATAATTACATACAAAACTTTAACTTTCCTTAATGTTAATACTAACTTTCCTAATAGTCTCTTTCCAACCTTTACAACGACCTTACTATATAGGTTACATTCATGTGTTATCTATGCGTCAAGGTAATAATTAGGCTTCATAACTCAACAAATTAATCATCACTTTTAAAATCTATTAAGACCATAGGTGAAACAAAAAGGAATCCAAATCTTTGTTCTCTTCCGTAATTTTCAAACATTCATACATCAACCACACAAACTCCACTTACTTAGAGATAAGGTAAGATTAAACTCCTAGCAAATAGAATGATTGTCTTTTGTTGTTATATCATTATCAACGGTTATGATTTTCTTAAACGAACTATTATTGCATAATTGGAGCTTAAGAAAACTTAAGTTGGCTTTATGTGCAAGCAACACACACGAATCAATGATTTTTGCGCTTTCTTTCACATTCGAATGTAACAACAAAATTAGAAGCGTACTTGGGCCCCTAGAAATCAGAAGCATTGAAAATTGTTTTTGTTGGGTCAATTTTCTCAATACTTTTGATAATTAATCATGATTTTGACTTAGGCTTTGTTTGGCATATACATTCATTTCAAATTAAATTGTACTTTTTTCATCATGTTTTTTGTCTTTTCTGAAAAAGTTTTTTGTCTTTTCTGAAAAAGTCAACAAAAATTACTATTTAAACTTAAAAATCTCAACTCAACTTATACACCAAACACCCCCTTAATATTAAGGACAAACTATTAGCTTTTTCACTTAATTATGCGGGTTTTTAACACTAATGTCCCTGAACTTGTTTAACTTTGGCAAGTTGCCCCTAATCTTTTAATTTTGGCAAATAACCACCCAAACTTGCTTAACTACTGCAATTAGCCATATTTCCACAAACGCTGTTAAGATTCTCACGGAAATAAACATGTGCACCTCACGTGTGGGTATCTAGAGGGGCAATTGCGGAAATTCAAGGCACCCACTATCATTTTGTTTATCGTCTCCGACTCGCAAATTAAGAACCGTGAGAGCAGCAAAGAGACGAAAGAACCATTGCAAAAATTGGCAGGTATGTGATATGTGATATCTGAATTGCTTAGATAATAAAGTACTCAACAAATATAATTTATATATATATATAATATATATTACCCATGAAAATCAACAAAATGCATGCTGAAATTCGTCCCCCCATCCAAAAAAATAAAAAAGTACTTTTTTTTTTCCCGTTTCCAATGAAAAACCCACCCATTATCTTCAACCCATAAAAAAAAACTACATTAAAAAAAAAATTCAAAGCATCTTCTCATAGCTGTTAGAAGATAAAATGACCTTTTGAAATTCTTTTCTTAACCTGGAAGCACGTGAGACGTACATGGGTGTCTTGAATTTTTGCAATTTCCCCTTCAGATACCCACACGTGAGGTGCACGTATCATTTTCCATGAGAAACTTAAGCCTCGTTTAGTGATCCATTTTAAACCAAAATTTTCATCTCAGTTTTTGTCTTTTTCTGAAAAAATCTTTGTCTTTTTCTGAAAAAGTTTTTTGTCTTTTCTGAAAAGTCAACAAAAATTACTATTGAAACTTAAAATTTCCAACTCAAACTCATTCACCAAACGGACCCTTAACAGCTGTTTGTGAAATGTACCTAATTGCAACAGTTATGCAAGTTTGGAGGATTAATTGTCAAAATTAAAAGATCATGGGGTAACTTGCCAAAACTCAAAAAGTTCAGGGGCACTAGTAGTAAAAACCCTAATTATGCCAGGCAAATATACTTTTGTAAGCTCATGTCCACGTATATGCACGAAATATATATGAGTTATTATCAAATTCCATAAAGTGAGTTGATCGAATTTATTGATAATTATTTTATAATATTTTTTATCACAAACTAAAAATGTAAAAATTGGAAAAAAAAAAAAAAAAAAAAACTGTCTTGTTAGAATTTTCAAAACAAAAAGTTCAATCAAATTTATAATAAATAAATAAAAAGTCATTAATACCCAATATCAAGCAATTTTAAAACCTAAATTAAACCAAAATAATAAAATATTAAGGATTATACATTAATAGAGGCCTCCCATGTCATCCTGGTTCCAGACAAGAGTGAATTAATTAATATTGATTTCCACAACCGAATATGATTATTAGGGAACCAAAAATACAAAAGCAATGTAGAAAACAAAACTTTGTTGGGCTTTATGCAAACAATTTTTGCTGTTAGAACTTAGGGAGCTCCTTTCAATGACTTTTAAATAACTAGTCTCTCATTTGTTTCTTTTAATAAATCCGATTTGGAGAGCTAAACAAAGTCATAAAACAACCTCTTTGACTATGTAAACAATACACTATTACTGTCTATGAAAATTGAGTTCTATTTTCAATGGTCAAAAATCTTATATCACGACCATATATTTATTTGGCATACATATAATATTACGAAACTCTTAAGTTATTTATTATTTTCTTATCAAGTTATAAGGTAAGTCATGAATTGTATGTTATAATTTTTATATTTTACTATAATAAGTTATGTTTTGTTTTAACAAGTCTTTTGTATAATTGCCATTTATTAAGACAAAGTAAAAACATTATTTCGAATTTAAAAGCTTCTACGTGAACCTTTTCCTTCTCAATCCCACCAACAATAATTCACAAATATTAATTATAAATTTAGCATTTTTTTCATTTAAAAATTCAATAAATCAAGACGTGAGAGAAAGAGATGGGGTCCTTGACTATTCTCTTGTAGCCCGATTCACCCAAATCGGATTTTTTTAGGAGTGATATATTTTTTAAAATTTACTGGTCTCACATGAGATTTATTGAATCATTTAGCATCCTCTTTTACCCATTCCTTTTGCATAAAAGGAAAAACAATTCTACTCGCAAAGCAGAATTTCTCTGAAAACATGTTAGTCCAATAGTTGAAAACTTGACCAAAACTTATTAGAAAAAAGACCATCTTTACAATTCCTTACTATCGAAATTAAAGATTATTGCTTTCTTGTTTTTAATCAGTCTAATCTACTGACCAACTCTCTCTCTTTTTCTTACATTTTTTAAGTAAAAAAGAAAATCTATAATGTCCTCCTGTGTCTAGTCTCAATGAATATTAAATGAGTCCACTGATCGTAATAATAATATTAAACTAATATATATATATATATTTTATCAAATACTAAATATTATATGCTATCATACCTCAAATTTAAGATCTTATAAAAACAAATATAATAAACCATATATCACTGTCGTCATCATGGTACTGCCACCTATGGTTATAAATAATGCATGTTGGTCAAGTAATTACAAATTGTAATTAATTAGGCTGTTTTAAAAGGGTCAAATTGAAAATTGAAATTCGGAAATCCGCGTCCAGTTCAAGAAGTTAAATGAAGTGGATTTCAGACACTGTTCCTTTTTTGTCTAATTAGTAAAAGCTTTCAATACAAAACTGGACGGTGTCCCATTTATTTCAATTTCCGGTCAGCATTTATTATTTCCAACTCATTATTTTTTTCCCTACCAAATTTAACCACAAAATAAGGAAAAAATCAATATGAAAACTGCTTTTTATATTCATGATATAAAATCAATATCATAAAATTAACATTCCCTTACTTTCTTTTTTTTGTTTTTTTTGTTTTTTAGTGTGAATGCTAAGATCTATTTTTTGAAGTAAACAATTTTAATAAGTAATATAGTAAGATAACGAAGTTATCACCTAGCTTTTTTAAGTAAGATTTTTTTAAAAAATTATTATTTCACTTACAAAGGCGCTTTTTTGTTTTTTCTTTCTCTTGACTGGAATAATTCTGCAAAATATTTTTAAAATTGAAATTTTATAGTTAAAATATTAATATAAAAAAATATTAATAAACAACCCAAACATTCTACTTCTTCCATTTTTTTTTTGGTGAGGAGAACCCAAACATGCTTATGTATATATAATTTAATAAATCTTCATATAATTTGAAGCCTTGAAGGTCCGAATTCATTATTGCAGACGTTTA
Source organism: Ficus hirta (assembly GCA_038430175.1). Lineage (NCBI taxonomy): Eukaryota > Viridiplantae > Streptophyta > Magnoliopsida > Rosales > Moraceae > Ficus > Ficus hirta. Next base: position 14,800,108 of record CM076586.1, read on the forward strand.
ACTAGAATTGACTTTTTCTATAAAGAAAAAAAATGCAATTATATGAATCCTTATATAATTTGAAAGTCAACAGAGAATTCATAATAATAGGCGTTTAATTAGTTTTTTTTTTTTAGAATAAATTTTCAATAGAATTTTTGGCATGCAGTAAATGTTGTTCTTTAAACTTAAATAAATAAACTTTGTGGTAAGATATGATAATACCTTATAAACAATATAATTTTATGAAAATTAATCAAAATTCCTACATGTTTTTTGTTTTCTTTTCTTTTTTTAGAGAAAAAATTTTTGAGAAAATTTCAAGATTAGTTACAAATACACTCAACACTGAACACAAATTCACCGTCATATTAGTTAAGGATAAGATTAGGTTGTTGGATTAATATTTAATTCCCTAATTAGAAAAACAAAATCCTCATCCCGTAATTAACTGAAGGCAAAACTTCTCATAAGAGCTACATTTTCTAATTATTGGATTAATATTTTAACGACATGATATATTACACGTTGAAAATAAGATCCAAAACTGAAAAAGTAGTGTCTATTGATATAATAAAAACACAACTCATGTAATAACTTTTTTTAGTTAAATTAATTAAGTAATTAAAAAAGAAAATCAGCACACAAAAAAAAAAATAAAAAAAAAATCATCAATGTGGAAAACGAGAACGCGGCGACCAACAACCATTGTATATATATATATATATATATATGTGTATATATAGATATAAAATATAAAGTCCCGTCGACAGCTCAATAAAAAGCTCAAGTACTTGACCATCCCATAGCGCATAAATGTCAAAACAAAACAAAACAAAACTGACGTTCTCTCTCTAACAAAAAAAATCGATTCAATTCGCTCTCTCTCCGCTCTGTGAATTCTCTCTCTTTCTAATCTCTCGAGAAAAGGAATTATCAGTAAATCGCCATCTGTGGAGTCCTGTTTGGTTCGAAGGAAAAGTACAAAGAAATCGCAAAATCGTTGGGCCTACGGTAATCTTCCCTATTCGTTTCTCTACCGCTAATCTCATAAATCTTATCCACACTTCTGTCCGTTTCTCTCTCTCTCTATCTTACCGTTCTTTTCCGCACAACCCAATGTCTAATTCTCATCGTTCATTATTCCATCTTCACCTATTTTATTATTGTTATTTTTATTTTTTTGTTTATATTTGGGGGAAAATTTTATCTGTTGGGAATGGGCTTATCACTTTGTTGGTTTGAGTGCTAGGGTTTCCTTTCTCTTGTCTTCTCTTTCCTTGAAACGCTCGAATAATCGCTGTGCTTGAACGAACACACTAGTTTCCGATTCAATCGAGGGTTTTTTCTTTTTCTTTTTTTTTTTTTGGTGCTAATTTTGTTCTTTTTTGGGGGAATTTCTCGAATAGATGGCTGTTGTTTCGATTTTGCTGGAGATTTTTCGGAGGCCGACGATAGTGGAGGTTTTGGGGGAGCTCGTCTTCTTCATAGCGCCTCTGTGGATTGCGGTTTTCGTTGGTGTTCTTGTTGGCTGGGCATGGAAACCTAAATGGGCCAATTTGGTTGGTAGAGACATGGCGGCGGATTGTTCTGTCTCCAAACAAGAAACTTCTTCATCATCATCTTCGTCTTCGTCGATTTCGTCCTTGTGTTTCAGTTCTATTCCGAGCTTGAATTCTTTGAAATTGCAGTTTACGAGCTGCATTCCCTGGATTTCCGATGACGGAGTCCAGGAGAAAGCTCTTTCCTTGCCGGCTCCGGTCGATTCTTCCGATTGCAGGTTCGTCGAAAAATTCAAAGTTTCTCGGGGTTTGTTTGTTTGGAATTTAGCTGAGCTTTAAGGTAGTGAGAGTAATTTGAAAACCCACTTTGTAATTTGGCTCGAGTTCTAAGAGGTTCTTTTTTTTTTTTTTTGGCAGTTCATCACAGCTTGAAAGGGGATGTTCCTCACTTGTTACCAATGAAGATTTGAGCCACCTTTGTCGGCTTGTTGAGGAGAAAGATGGAGGTCCGGCTTGGATTAAGATGATGGATCGTTCTACCCCAACTATGGGCTATCAAGCTTGGCGTCGAGATCCCGAGGTAGCTATAGAACCTCCATTGAACTGTAGAAGTATATATTTTGGCAACTTTAGGCTCTAGGAGAAAATTGTGGGAATGTGGAAGAGAGTTATTGTATTTGGTTGTATGATTCATTGGATTGTGTTATGATGTTTTTGTAGACTGGACCGCCGCAATACCGAAGCAGAACAGTGTTTGAGGATGCTACACCCGAGTTGGTGAGAGATTTCTTTTGGGATGATGAATTTCGAATGAAGTGGGATGACATGCTTGTATCTGCTTCTACTTTGGAGGAGTGCCCGACCACAGGAGCCTTGGTAGTGCAATGGGTGCGCAAGGTGAGGAGCATTTTGTTGTTGTTGTTGTTGTTGTTGTTTTTGTTGGAGTAATGAATGTATTGTGCTGTTCGAATTCGGCTAATATGTTGGCAATGTTCTTTTCTTTACCTGGAACAGTTCCCCTTCTTTTGTAGCGACAGAGAATACTTGATAGGCCGTCGCATTTGGGAATCGGGACGTTCGTACTATTGTGTTACTAAGGTATAAGAAGGAAAAACATAATTTATGTTATCTTACGGTCTCTTTTGTTATCTCTTCTTTAGCTGTGGGAAGTTTCTTATATATAGTAAAACCTTTTGAACTTGTGTTGGTGTTTGGGTAAAGAAGTCTAATTAGGAAATATAAAGTGACTTCCCAGTCCAGAGCATAAGCAGGATTAGGAATACATTCACTGCTAGTGTCTTGTCGTGTTTTGAACTAACTTTTTGATATGTTTTGAATTGTTGCAGGGAGTACCTTACCCTTCTGTTCCTAGACGCAACAAACCTAGGCGTGTTGATTTATATTATTCAAGTTGGTGCATTCGTGCAGGTAACAATCTCGTATTTTTTAAGGAGTTACATTCTAATAGTGAAATTTAGCTCATTTGTTCTTTTATCTCTACCTTTGAAAGTAGAAAACTGCGGTTTGGTTATTAACTTGCTGATAGCATAAAGTTCCATAGGGAAAAATGTTCTTTCCATGAAGGAGCTCTCTTTCTTGCTCTGGTTATCAGTTTTGAAGTTTTTGCTTCTTTTCGGTAATAGTTTAGTAATTGAGGTTTCGGGACAACAGAATGATTAAGATATGTTTTTACTTAATGTGAACCAGTTGAATCAAGGAGAGGGGACAGCGAGCTGACTGCCTGTGAGGTTTTACTGTTTCACCATGAGGATATGGGAATTCCTTGGGAAATTGCAAAACTTGGAGTTAAACAGGGAATGTGGGGAGCTGTTAAGAAGATCGACCCCGGCGTGCGCAAGTACCAGAAGGAGAGAGCCTCTGGAGCTCCGCTCTCGCGTTGTGCTTTCATGGCTCAGATCAACACGAAAGTCAGTGCAGACTACCCAAGGTCTGTGGAAGATGCATCTAACGATTTGACAGAGATCGAAAGACCAAGTTCGTCTGAGAAACAAGGAAAGAACATACCTAAACTTCTTGTTGTTGGCGGGGCTGTTCTCCTTGCCTGCAGTCTAGACCGGGGACTATTGACTAAAGCAGTTATCTTCGGTATCGCCCGAAGATTTGCAAATATCGGAGGAAGAAGGTTGTGATCCTGACTAATTTTTGGAAGTTTTCTTACAGAGGCCATTGAAGTCTCCACGTTGTAAAGTGAGAAAAAAAAAAAAATTTGCTCAAATGGTGGATATCCCCTCTCATCTGCCGTCAAAAAAATTTATTCTTTTTCGCTTTTGTTTGAGCGCTAGGAAACAGCTTATAGAAAGGAGAATCCTAGCTTAAAGGAACAGAAGAAAGAGAGTTAAAAGAGAAGAGATGTGTAACTGTAAAATTTTAAAAAAAAAAATGATGTCTTAAAAGATCTTCTGCGGCAGGCAAATAACAGTAATATTCTCTTTCTTTCTTTCCTCCTTTTTTTTTTTTTTTTTTGGGCTAGAACAGTAAAATTCATGTTTTTCGCTTTTTTTTTTTAATATTATTATTGTTATTATTATTTTGCAATACCATTCAATTAGTTATGGGTTTTCTTTTTCATACCACTTTATTTTCCAAAGTACGTTTTAGGTCAAAATTAAAAATTATTGTAATACATAAAATAACAGATGTATTGTTTCGTTCTCAGATTCATCTGGATTGTCATTTTAGGTCAAAGTACCTCTTATTTGTCTTTACATATATAAATATAAATATGATGATGAGTCTATAGATTTAACTTTTTATTTAGATTTATAAATGTAATTTTATGTAAATTTATATGTAATATAGTACGATTTAAAGATATTAATGCAAGTAATAAATAACGTAAAAAATTATATTAAAATCGATGGGTAAACACATTAGTCTTTAAAAATAAAAATAAAAAATACTAACTGTCGTTTTGCAGGTGCTCAACATGATACTAGCCATGCATAATTGTGTGCTGAAATGGTCTCGGTGTACTGTTAAGAACCACAATCCTCGTCTTTGACTTTGACTCAGATTTCTTTTCTCTTTTTCTTCTTCTTCTTTTTTTATTTCTTTTTAATTCCATGGAGAAAAAAATAGGGGTGGGCACTATAAGACGCTTTTTTCGTTTTTTATTTTTTATTTTTTTTTTGACGCAAAATAATTAAGTCAAATGGTGGGAAATAGTCGACGTCAAAGGACAAACTTTTGGTTCACATTAGTAAATGGAAGGAAAAAAAGACAATGATGTCATGATCAAATTCAATTCAACACTATCTTTGTTGATTCCAATTTAGTGGCTTAGAAAACATGTCAGGTCATCTTAGACGAGTCTTTAGACAACAATAAGTTTCGATATAGGAAAACCAAATTCATAATATTTTTGTGGAACACGAGGGAAAGAATGGAAATTTCTTTGGTCTTTGAACTTGGACACAAGGAATATTGTTTTACATGACATTTTATGATAATAATATAATAAGTAGTTTAAATGGACATTAATGTACAATCACTAGTAATAAACATGTCCTAATACTCGTGGTAGGATATGGGCAACTCATGTCACACACGATACATACAAAACACACGCTTGCTCACATGGTTATGATTTATTCTATTATTTCCATGGCCTATATTCAAGTTCAACTACCTTTAGGATCTTTTGGTGGTATCTTTTCTAGGGCCCACAAGATCAAGAAATCTTGGATTTCTTTTAGGGGAGTTTCTACATTTAAGATCTATTATTATTTTTGGTATAAATATGTTTTTAAATGATTGGAGTAATTTTATAATTACTTGATATATGAATGTTTACGTGCATCATTAATCAATGGGATTGAAAAGCTGGTACTAATATCTCGGATTGATGCATTTCAGTTAAAAGGTCAGAAGTAGCAAAACCTTGGGTAAAAATAGCACTTGGTGTGGTTATTGTGTTTAAATTTAAATGTTCATGTTAAAAATTTATATGACGCAACAAAAAATTGAAGGAGTTATAAATTAGACCATTGAAAAATTAATCTAACAAAACTATAAAGTAAACAAGAGCTCTTATCGTAAAAACTCCCTCATTTTAATAGTTCCTTATATTCATCGTAATTCATGCTGAGTAGGGAATAAGACACAAAGGTGCCCATGTTAAGGATATTTAAAAAAAAAAGGTGGGTCTATTGACACCTCATATTTTGCTTTTCCCACTCACTTTCCAAAATCATTAAAAAATTAATTTTAGAATAAAAAATTACTTATTCCACCCTTTAGTTTTCCTAAAAAGCTCTTATAACTAAAATATTTGTCTTTCTTCTTTCTCTACATACTAAATCTATACCACTGTACAGTTTTTTTTTAAATATGTTTTGTTTTGTTTTTGTTTTTATTTTTAAATTTTTTTCTCACGAGATTTCCTTTTTCTCTTTTCTTTTTAGATATCCAATAAAATTTTTCATCAGTTTATATGTTGAGATAAAATCTATAAACTTTTTTTTTATAATAAAAAATATGAATTTATTCTTTGGTATACTTCTCCTTGAGACGATAAAAATTTGAGGATAATATACTAATGAAGCTAAACATTCCACAAACATGGTTGAAAATGTTTTGAATTTGGTTAATATTTTTATTAGATAATTAGAAAAAAAAACTCACAATTCAGAGTTTGCATGAATTCCTAATCATGTTTCTCAATTATTTATAAAATGAATAACCAATCAAATCGATATATTTGATTATATATCTACATTATGCATACGTGTTTTCTATTTGCTTGTTATTTATTAGAAAACAAAAAACTAGTTGTAACATGAAACTACAAAAACTATTGAAAAATAGGAATAATAACAAACAAAATAAAAGAATCTTCTCTTTTAAAAAAATTGATTGTGAAAATGAATTAAAAAATAACGACAAAATAGAACATTTAAAAAAAAAAGTAAGAAAAAAATGTATAGGGATTTAGACTATAATGGGAGGAGAAAGAAAAAAATAATAATTTTATTTTTAAGGGTTTTTTGAAAAAATTATGGGATAGAAGAAGTAATTATTTAATTTTAAAATTAATATGATAAATAATTTTAAAAAAATAGATGAAAAAAGTAAAATAAAAGGTGTCAATAGAATTGACCCACCCTTAAAAAAAAAAACACACAGACAAAGCTCTAGGGATGTAAAAAGAAAACAGGGAAAACTATTATCTCTCTATCTCTATATCATTAGGGATAAAAATTAAAAAATAAAAAATAAAAACTGAAACCAAATTGAATCGAACCAAGTCAACTTGTTTTTTTATTTTTAATTGATTTGGTTTTGTCCGTTTTAAAACTTTAATTTTCTATTGGTTTGATTCATGTTTCTAGATATTTAAACAAAATTTTTGCAAATTTATGTTTTAAAATTTTCTGTTTTTTTTTTTCACACGTGTTAATCTAGGTTAATGTTGTTTTTTATTATTATTATGTAAATAAATCATAACAGTTAAAAAGTTTTAAGAGAAGATATTTTTAATTGGTATCGACTCTAAATATTTATTTTATTACAAATCCAAACATCCTCAAACCGCACGAACGGATTATACATAATTTGGTTTCGTTTAAAATTTCAAAGGTAGTCAAACTGATCAAGAACACCCTCATCACATTCCGTTGGATCTCACAACGCACACTCCATTGAAGACTCTTCAATCCGTCTTTGGTCACAAATCATCACTAATCATTTATCATCTCTCAGCTCAGGCTTGTGTCAATTTGTTTTGCTTATAGAGCCAAATGCCAATCCTAGAGAAGAAACAACAATTAATCTTGACTAATGTCAATTGTATGTCGTGTAGTTTAAGGATAGAGCCATCCATATTCGAGTACGGGTTTTTGTCCTTAATGAACCTTTTTATTTTTCAACTATTTAATTTTTAAAATTTTATATTTTCTCAGCTTATCTTGTTAAAAATTGATTATTCATATCTAAATTCCTTAAAGTTTTATCTTTTGGTATAAGTCTACTGAAACAATGCTGGTTAATTTAGTAAACTATGAGCAGAGCTATGAAAGGCCGCTGACTTTTTGAAAAACTAAATTTGAGGCCTTAAAAAATTTATGATTTCTTCATTTTATACCCACTACGATTTATTTCATATACGTCCCCAATGAACTTGATCCTTTTTATTTTTATTTGCATTACTCTCTTCACTCACGAGTTGTATTAGTATGTTTTTTCTTTTTTAAATTCTTATCAATATATATATGTTTATAAAAACTATTTATGGTAGGGTAACCTTATAGTAGTGCACATTTATAAATGTTAAATTTGATCAAAATCACATCAAATAAAGAAGAATATAAAGCAATCAACTATTGTAATATATATGAAAATTCGATATAAAACCCTATTAGTATGATATTTTTCGATATCCCAACATATAATTCTCCTAATCTACATGGTAATTTTTGAAAAAGAAAATTAGTATACGCTACTACTAAAATTGAAGGCTAACTGCACCACTGAACCTAGTGGTCGATTTACATGGATGCTAATAGGAGCAACCCCTACTGAAATTCTTTGTTCTTTTAGTTATACCCATAAAATTTTATAATTTTTTTTTATTTGACCCTTACTAAAAATAAAAATTATAACATAATCCCTACATTGTCTCTATTAAAAATTAAAAAAAAATCCCAAATAATATAACTCGAAGCAGTAACCAAAATATTTTTTAAATAAAACATCTTTTAAATATTTCAGAGATAGTTTATTAATTAATAATGGAGTGATAATTAATCCGACTCATGCATACCTAAATAAGAGTACTTGAAACTACAAACCATAATGTATCAATACACGAGGATGCCATGGAAAAACTTTCTTTGATCTTTTTATTTTTCTTTTCTTTTCTGTTCTTTTGAAACTTTGTGAAGAACTCTATATATATTTTCGTCTTCGAATTAAGGAGTAATAATAATAAACAGCTTAGAAATTTGAAACAATAGGATTGAAAAATATGTGAACGTGTGGAATTAATTCAAAAATACTTGTGGTTGCATACTGTTAGAGAAACTAAATAGGTTGGTTTGTATAATTAGTCTATTAGTTGTTACTGTTATAGAATTAGTTAGATCAGTGTACACGTATATAGTCTTGATTGGAAAATAGTTGTGTATTTAAGCTGTTGTCACAGCACTTTTTCATCTAATGAGTATTTTTGTTATTCTCCCAAATCTTGATTCTTTTATGATTCTTCTTTCTTCTTCATTTTCTTAATATGGTATCAGAGCCTTCTCTGGCGACGGAAACCTCTTCATCAGCGTTAATGATGGATAGCCTCCGATTTGCTATGATCTCTTTCAATCATCCAATTTCTTCAAAATTGGACAATGAAAATTTTCTTGTTCGGTGAAAACAGGTTCTAGCTACTGTTAGAGGTCATCGATTGTATAATAGTGTACGTTTATGAATGTTAAATTTGATCAAAATCACATCAAATAAAAAAAATAAATCAATCAATCAACTATTGATATACATATATATATATATATGACAATTCGATATAAAACCCTACTAGTACGATATTTTTCGATATCCTAACGTATAATTCTCCTAATCTACATGGTAATTTTTGAAAAAGAAAATTAATATACGCTCCCATCGAAATTGAAGGCTAACTACACCACTGAGTCTAGTGGTCGATTTACATGGGTGCTAGTAGGGGTAACCCCCACTGAAATTTTTTATTCTTTTAGTTGTACCCATAAAATTTTATAATTTTTTTTATTTGACCCCTATTAAAAATAAAAATTATCACATAATCCCTACCTTACCCTTGTTAAAAATTAAAAAAAAAACTCACATAGTCCCCATTAATCTTAAAATTAATTTCATTGAAAAACTTTGTGATTTTTCTTCTTTTGTTTAGTTAAAATTAAAATTCATCATATAAATCTATTAAAATTAAAAAATCATCGCATAACTTTCATTAAAATTTATTTTTCTAAAAAAATTGATGTGTACTCCGACTAAAACATATGTCAGACTCCGTTTCCGACGAAGCCTATGCATGTAAAAGGGGCGATTGATTTTCAACGCAAGGAACACAATCCTACTACAGAATCCCGTGACTGCCTCATCAATCTTCTTCCTCTGTACTTCTCAATCTTTACTGGCTTGAGGAGACATCTGTCAATTTTCAATCAAGGCTAGCTTCTGGAGTACTGTACACAGTCCTTTTTTTTTTTTTTTTTTTCTTTTTGGGTAAATGAACAGAGACGTGTTTTGATTTTAGATAGAAATTGAACAAATTAATTAATGTTTTCGCTTAATTAGACACACACAAATTTGTAACACCCTCTCCAAATTTGTCCCTGGCATACAGTTACGTTTAAAGGAATATAAGTTCAAGCATTAAAAAAATATTTTTAAATAAAGCATCTTTATCAATTTTGAGAGATACAAACTACTGATAAATAATTGGACTCATTCATACCTAAATATGAGTACTTAAAATTCATATTATTACAAGCCACGATGTATCAAAAAACGCATGGAAATTAATTTTTTGACAAAATTTTCTCAAACTCCATGAAGAACTCAAATCTATGATTTCTATCTCGTCTTCGAATTAAGGAATAATAATAATAACAACAAACAGCTTAGAAATTCGAAACAAAAAACAGATTAAAAAGTATGAACAAATGGAATATTGAAAATATGAGATTTCTTTAAAAAATTAGGATCAGACTTTCATTAAAATTAAAAAAGAAAAGCAAATAATCGTAAAATTGCTACTAAAGCTACATCTATATGATCAACAATTCTAGTAAGTAATTAGTGATGGCAATGCCTTTGATTAAGCTAAAACGAGATCAAGACGAGTGTCTCGAAAACATCCAATCCGTCAAACTCCGGCACAACTCTAATATTTTTCGACTTCTCGACGGATTCCTTGAATCCATCCATCACTTGCTTTCCGTTGGAGTTTCCCATCCCGCTTCCACTTCCCCGTGAAGACTGCGATTTGGCGGCCGAAGAGGAGATGCTCACAGTCTTCCCCATCATTATTATCAAATTAAAGAGGGAATTCATGTTTTAAATCAGAATTTAGAGTTCTAAGACTTGAGAGAATGAGAGAAATAGTTAAATTGAAAGAGAAAGGGTTTTGGTTCAATTTGTAGAGAGAAGAGAGAAGAAAGCTTTGGAGGAGTTAATTTCCTAATTAGATTAGGAAGCGGGAAATCACTAGTTTTCTTCTTGATAACTGTTTTTTAAACTAATGGTGACCAAACGACAAAACGCAAGAGTCATCAAGTTACGGGGCGTTTGCTATCTTGATTTTTATTTTGTTTATTTTGTTTTTTTTTTTTTATTTCATAGTTGTTCTTTTTTCTGTAAAACTTCTTATTTTATGCTGTAGATATAAAACAAATTTCTAACCGCCGGATTAAATATTTAAATTTATGATCGTGTACCTTTAAAATTTATAACCAACAATACAAAACTATTCTAATTATAAACTAAACAATTGAAAAATTAATTAAATGGTTAAAACAAAAGTTTATACCAATAGTACGAAATTAAAGGTCTTCTCGTTGCAGGTATAACTTTATAATAATTTTATATCCGACTCCATTATAAAATGAATAGTTCAAATCTCTTATCCTTAAATTTAAGAAATTAAATAAATAGACAAAAAAAAAGTCTTATCACTAAAAGTCACTTTTTGTTGGGTCATATAAAATTTAATTTTCTTTTAATTTTCTAACTTGAGTTACATCCTTCTTAGGGTAGGGACAGGGTCATTTTCCTCGAGATTGAATCGTTTGACATGAAACAAAAGTGTCGAAATTTATTGATGATAAAGATATGTCTATAATTCAGAGTATTAAATTAGAAGGTACAACCTTTATATCTTGAGCAAAAAAAAGTACAACCTTTATATTTATGTGACTCAAAAAAGGTCACCTGACACTCAAACTTTTGATCACAAACTTATCACAATAATTTACCATCATGACTAGAGCGCCCCACTTGTTGGTGTTTTACTCTGTAGGCGTATTTAGAAGATATGTGCTCTTAAATTTCTTTTAGAGTCCACGATGATTTTGCATGGTAGAATTATTGGAATGTATAGTTAGGACTTTGAAAGATCTAGGTTGTCATTTGTTAATCTTTTCAGAAATTCATGGAAGGACTTTTCTTTTGCTAGGAATTTTTTTATAAAAAAAATTAAAAAGAAAAAGAAAATAATTGCATAAATGCTATTAAATCTATTACAAACCATTACGTATCAAAACAAAATCCATGGATGCCATGGAAAAACATATATATTTTTTTAAATTTTTTTTCCTCAAACTTCATGAAGAATTCCAGATCTTGTCCTAGAATTAATATAATAATAATAATAATAATAACAACAACAACAATAACAATAATAATAACAATAATAATTAACAGTTTAGTACGTAGAAAAAAAAAAGATGGATTAAAAAAATATGAATGAAATGAATTACTTCAAAATATGATATTTCTTTAATTACGATCAATCTTTTACTAAAATATAAAAACTAAATTTCAAAGAAAGGGATAACAAATCCCATAAATGCTATTCCTGTCAAACTCCGGCGCCAATTTGATCTTTTTCGGCTTCTCGGCGGATTCCTTGATCCGTCACTTGCTTTCCGTTGGAGTTTCCAGTCCCGCTTCTGCTTCCCCGCGAAGACTGCGATTTGGCGGCAGAAGAGGAGATGCTCACAGTCTTCCCCATCATTATTCCAGCACAAAACCCGTCAAACAACAAAAAGAGAGAATTCATGTTTGAAAATCAGAATTTAGAGTTCTAAGACTTGAGAGAAAGAGAGAAATATTTAAATTGGAAGAGAAAGGGTTCTGGTGTAATTTTTAGAGAGGGGATTTCTTTCCCAATCGGATTAGGAATTGAGAAATCACTAGGATTACTTCTTTTAATAACGATTTTTTTTGAAAAAAAAATATATATAGGACTCTTGAAATTTGATATCTTAACTTTATATTGTTAAAAGCCATTATCTTTTTTTTTTTTTTGAAATTTAAAAGCGTTTATTATTATATAAAAATTAAAACGCGAATTATCAAAAAAGAAAAAAAAAAAAGGCGAATTATAAAAAAAAAACTTTAATTTTTTTTTTTCCACTCATGTTTGACCATGTTTAGGGAAGGAATGGGGTCATGTTCCTCGAAATTGATAATCTTCCTCGAGTACACAGACGTATTTTGATTTTAGAAAGATAAACATTAGCTTTAACATTCAAAAAACTTATTTGCACTTATCTTGGAAGAAACATTTGAAGAATTCCATCATGATAAAATCAATGGCACACTAAAAAAAAAAGAAAAAAGAAAAAAAGAAAGGTTCAGTGCATAAATTTAAACGCAATAGTTATCTTGACACGGGGTGAATTCATCATTATTCGAATCTTAAACCTCATAATGAAATTAAGTGTAAAATTATTTTTAAACTATTCTTGTAGTCACACTCTTCAATTTTAATGTTATAGAAATAACAAAGATTCTAATGTTAACAATTCAACATGATGCTTAAATAGGAAATTACAGGAAGTATTATTGTTTGTTTATGCTTAACTATTAGAAAATCTATTGATTGTTGGGATTTTACGAAAAAGAGCTCTACATGTACTCGATTCAGTGTACCAAGATATATACCTATATCGAGTCTCAAGCATACATCTTTTCTTTTGAGGGTCATTAGATTTTACTTATGACTCTATTCTTATTAAAGGATTTATCTCATGTAATATATGATTTTTTTTATGTTTGATATTTTTGTATCTCTTTAGTGAGTTTAATGAAATTTCCCCTTTCAAAATTTATTTTTCGACACACACACAAATTTATAAACTTGAAAAATAGGGAAAAATATTTTCTCATCTCAATTTGTATATCATTATACATAGTCTAATTGACAATTAATAGCACCTAATTGACACCTTTAGTTGACAACTAAAATATCTCTAAGATGAAAAGAATCACAAAAAAGTAATGCTGATAAGGATATGTCTATAAATCGAGTATTAAGTTAGAAAGTAACATGTTTGAATATTTATGTAACTCAAAGAAACTCACCCAAAACTCAGAAACCTATAACGATAGTCCATCATCATAACTAGAGTACCGCACTTGTGGTGTTTTACTAATTAAGAGTATTTAGAAGATATGTGCTCTTAAATATCTTTTAGAGACCATGATGATTTTGCATGGTTGAATTATTGGCAAATATAGTTAGTTGGCACTTTGAAAGATCTAGGTTGTCATTTGTTAATACTTTTCAGGAATTCATGGAAGGACTTTTCTTTTGCTAGGAATTTTAAAAATAATAATAATAAAATTTGAAAAGAAAAGGCAAATAATCGTATAAATGCTATTAAATCTATTACAAACCATTATGTATCAAAATACATGAATGCCACGAAAAAAGCATATTTTTTTTTTAATTTTTTAAACTTCATGAGGAATTCCATTATATCTTATCTTCGAAATAATAATAATAATAATAATAGACAGCTTAGTAAGTTGAAACAAAAGAATGAGTGACGGTTTGATCATACAAGAGGGAAGTTCCGTAGAAGTAACAAGACGAATTGGATATTTGTAGACGAGTAATAATAAAATCTTTACTTAAACTTATTTTTAGGTCTATCAGTTAATAGAACAAAAAAAATTAATAGTTGAGGTTTGTAGTTATTGAGACCAAACAAAAGCAAAAAACTCATTTATTTAATGACCCCTAGTAATTCAAGAAAATTGGATCTACATTGGATCTCACCTGAATCGCCCTATCTATCCTCTTGAGGAGAAGTTTGATTTCAAACCCCAGTTCGAACAGGAAAAGTACACCATGCTAATGTGCCTTGGATGATCCACATCTCAGGGTCAGGCACTGATGAGCATATTGAACTATCCATGTGGCTGAGAGTCGAATATTTTTGTCTGTAACTACGAAATATTTGATTCCATCCATAAATTTTCTTCTCTATGAATTCTAGTCTCAATAAGACTGTTAGGTCTTACTATTTATATGTTATGATATGAATATACCACACCAATTCGTTATATATAGATGATGAGATTCCATTGATACAGAGCCAATTCCAATAGACTTGTTGGAGGGTCCCATTGGCATTGGATTAAAAAAATGAATGTAAGGAATTAATACAAAATATGAGATTTCTTTAAAACTTCCTATCAGACTTTAACCAAAATAAAAAATAAAATTAAAAAAAGGGCAAAAAATCGCATGAAGGTTGTTCATGCTATGTCTATATACATGATCAAATAATAATTATCAGCAATTACTGATGGCAATGCCTTCGATTAAGCAAAAACGAGATCGAGACGAAAACTTCTAATCCATCAAACTCCGGCACCACTCAAATCTTTTTCGACCTCTCGACGGATTCCTTGATTCCATCCATCACTAGCTTACAGTTGAAGTTTCCCGTCCTGCTTCCGCTTCCCCGCGAAAACTGCAATTTGGCGGCAGCAAAGGAGATGCTCATAGTCTTCCCCGTTATCACTCCACCATAAAGGACTAACTCTCACATTATGAGTGAATCTCTATAAATCTCTTATATTATTTGTCTTATTTACTTTACTTTACTGTTATTTTACAGCTAACATACTCGGTTAACTCAACACGTGCTTAATTAGCTTAACAATATAACCATAGATCCTAACCCGACTCGATCCAATTCAACTGTAAATTTTACCCTCTACAATTTGGAATTAATTCAAAATACAAGATTTAAAAATTACTATAAGACTTTCATAGAAATTTAAAATAAAATGTAAAAAGAAAAAGCAGAGAATCGTACAAATGCTATTAAAGCTACGTCTATATGATCAATAATTGTTATCAGTAACTTTACTTATGGCAAAGCCTCTGATTAAGCTACAGCAAGATCGAGACGAATGTCTCGGAAATGTCCAATCCGTCGAACTCCGGCGCCAATATAATCATCTTCCGTTCCTCTTAAATTTCTTTAGGGTGTGTTTGGTGCGTAAGTTTGAGTTAAGATTTATAAGTTTAAATAGTGATTTTGGTTGACTTTTTCAGAAAAGATAAAAAACTTTTGAGGAAAAAGACAAAAATTGAGTTAACACCCTCTTAGAGATTTATAGCTAATTAGTCTTTTTTTAAAGAGATTTTTTTAATAAATGATTAAAAATTTTTAAAAATTAGTTAAAATATTATTTTTTTAAATGATTAATTATTTTTTTAAATAATTAATCAGTGATTGATCATTAATTAATTATCAATTTTTATAATCATTTATTGATTGATTAAATTTGAAAAAAGATAAATGATCATTTTCCTAATTAATTAAAAATTAGGTTATTTATTAGATTATGTGATTAAAAAATACTATCTAACTTAATTTTCTATTTATTGTCAAGGAGATTTAATTATTTAATGAAATCCCACAAAAAAATAAAAAAAAATCTTTTTTGAGACCGTGATGATTTTTCCTGGCAGAAATAATGGCAAATGGCTATCTGGCAATTTGAAATATGCAGCTTGTCTTTTGTTAATACTTTTCAGAAATTCATGCAAAGACCTTTTGTTTTGCGAGGAAAATTCATAGAATGGTTATAGTTCTTACTACGTTGTCAATGGCCATGACCCTTCTCTTCCAAAAACATAAAACCTCCTATAGGAAGAGTGCTCAAGCATATCTTTAGAGCAATTTCTGAACTCTGAAGTGTGTTGCTCTTTGTTTCCTTGTTTTTGGTACACAAAATTGAAACATAACTGTACATCATCTTTAACGAAATAGGTGTACCAACTACACCGGATGTGTCCCATAGGATAAGCTTTTGTGCACGCTTTTGCTCATAACAACTAAAATAAGACTTTTATTTACACCCCAAAAAAAAAAAACTAAACTAAACTAAACTAAACTAAACTAAAACAAGACTTTTGCTTGAAGCCCTCCTCAAAAGAACAAAAGGATTCTAACATATTAATTCTACGTATTATAATGGAATACTATATAAAATTACTGTCTCACCATATCTATAACCAGATATCAAAGTATTTGCACGTGTGAAATCCATCTGTTTTATTTGAGTTTCACTACTTTACTCATATTTCTCAAAATAATTTTAAAACCAAACACCAAAAATCGTGAACGGTTAATTTTCACGGGCTGATCAAGAGGCTTAATATTATGTTTGGTAACAAAATTTAACTCAAACTAAATTGTACTTTTTCATCTTAATTTTTATTTTTTTCTGAAAAATCAATAAAATTTATAACTATTTTTTAAAAAATCAACTCAACTCAAACTTAAAAATTTTAACTCAATTCAAACTCAACTCATTCACCAAACGAACCCTACGTGAAACCCCAATAAAAAAGGACAGCCATCTCACAGCAAACACATTTGCGCAATTTGTCAACTGGTTTTCGCTCTGCCTTGGGCTCCTCGGGGGAACTCCTCCAGTTCCTAACCAGTTTGTGCATACGTGACCATTAGAATCATTCCACTCCGCCCTTCTCTCTCTCTCTCTCTCTCTCTCTCTCTCTCTCTCTCTCTATATATATATATATATATATATTGAATTTGTGTATGGTTAAAGAAACCGGAATCTTTTAATACAAAAAGCTTGAAATAGGAAAAATAATTATTGCAATAATAGAAGGCAATAATTCCTCAACAAAGCCCAGCGCATAATAAAATTTAGTTAAGAACAAGGAATGAAAAATAGTATTGAATAATCCAGATTTTTTTTTTAAAGAATCATTTACAAATTACAAGCTATTCCTTTGTAAACGAGAAAAATAATATTGCGAACAACAAGAGCAATCAAAGAATCGTATAATTTTTTTTTTCCCCTAAAAAAGAAAGAAGCTTGCAGAATTCCAGATTCCGCAGACAGTCTCAATAACGGACGATCGTCTCGAAGCAGTGGAGGCCGTCGAACTCCGGCGCCGATCTGATCTGGCGGTTCTTGATCTTCTTCTCCGGCAAAAGTTCTCCGTTTCCGTTGCCGTTGACGTTGTCCGTCGTGGCCTTGTCGGAGGCGATGAAGGCCCTGTTTGGCTGCGAAGAAGAAGAAGAAGAAGAAGAGGAGAAGGAGGAGGAGAACCTCAGACTAGTGTTGGAGAAGAGTAGCTCAGCGCAGAAGGCGTCGAAGCAGCTGAACATGGAATTCATCCTTGAATTTCTGGGTTCTTCTTGAGCAAAGATCGGTAAGATCTTAGAGAGAGAGAGAGAGAGAGGGAGAGAGAGTCGTTTGGGAATGGGTTAGTGAAGAGTGAGGGAAATTGAGGAAAGAGGGGTTTGATTTTATAAGGGGAGGAATTAAGGACGCGTGGGAATGGAAGCGAGAAGAAAACACGGACTTTGCCTTGCTTCGTAACAGCGTTGAAGTAAATGCGAAATGGCAACTTGCAAGACAACGGAAGGAACCTAGCTGTAGAGAAGAGACTCCGTCAAGTAACTTTGACCCTTACCCAATTTTGACTTTGAAATATCTTCCCCCTTTTATTTATTTATTTATTTGTTTTAGTTATTGTCCAGGATAAAGTTATCTCAATATTGTATCAAATAATAAAAATAATTAAAATTTAAGGGTAAAATTATCAATTAATCAAAAAAAATAAAGAGTAAAACCAGCATAATATTGTAATGAAGGAAAAAATAATTAGTTATGAAGAGTAAAAAAGTCATTATATTGTAGAAAAAGATAAAATACTGTTTATTTTCTGTTTATTACTGTAGCAAGTCACTGTGCAGTACTATAGGGGCAAAGTCGTCCATTCACTATAGAAACAATAACCAACAGGCACAGGTAGAAGGGCAAAAAAGTAATTTCACTGTTTGTTACTGTTTGTTACTATAGTAGCAACGGAAAAAAAAAAAAAGAAAAAGTACTGTCAAATACTGTTTAAAGAACAGTAAAACACCCATTTCCTTTAGTATATAGTATAATTTGAAAACCAAAATAAATAAATAATTTTTAAAGACTTGCTTGCTCTTAAACTTGGGTAAATAATATATTTTCAGGGGAGAATAAAAAACATAAATTAAAATAAAAACATTTTTTCTTCGAATTTTCGTATATATTCCATTTCTTGGAAATATTTTCACGAACGTTCTCTTCAAATATTTCTGATTAAACTTTTGTTGAGGTGGGACCCATGTTCATCAAATTGAATTGTCATTAAGATAAGAATGCCATTTTTCTTCCGGTCGTTTTACTAGAATAAAATATCTCTGCCCTTTTTTTATTGATAAAACTATAAAATATCTTAAATGCTAGAAAGCGTTGAAAAGGTTGCATTGGTCTTCCCTTTAACTTATGGTCTCACGGCAACTTGCTCCTTAAATTCTTTGATAATTTACACCTTACATTTATTTATTTATTTTTTTGGTAAATATAATGATGTGTTATAATGAAACATGCATTGATCAACAGGTGTTATATATTGATAATACTAGATGATTAAGTTCCATTAAGATTAATCGAAACTTGTAGTTCAAGTACTTTAAATGCATTTATAAATTTCAATTTAGTCACTGTGGGATTTTTTGTCCGCACATACTCAATCCCTCGAATGTAACTCACGATCACCACAGTTCCCCTTCAATCGATGATTGATCCGTTCATCTTTTTCAAAGAGGAAAACCAGAAAGATCACAACTCAACCGAGACCTCCACTGCTAGGGTCCGCGTTTTCTTGAAGTTTCCATCTCTATAGCTCATTTTGCACGAACGGTTTTTTGGCCATCACAATTTCTATGACGACCACCAATCTTTGTTCGGTTTTTCTCCAAGTTCATCTCATTAGTACATATGGTTACCTATGGAATCTGGTTTTGATACCGCTTGTTGAGAGCTTGGGATTTCATCCTAAAAGGTTAGCCTATTAGGAGGAATAATTTAATTATTTAAAAACCAATTTATAATTTTATATCTAGCCAATGAATAACTCAATTATTTTAAAACCCATTTATAATTTTATATCTAGCTAATGTCAGAATTTTTGTTTGCACATAAAAAACAACAGAATGAAATATATAACGAGCACCCAAGGTACTTAGCCATTGTTGGTTTCAAGCTACGAATTCAAAAGTTTTTGGTTCTAAACTATTTGTACAATGTTTTCTCTTGAAAAAAATATATTTAAAAAAAAAGAGAATTTCAAAACTTTTCGTAACAAATAACCAATTAAGAAGGGTGAGGGGCGCCATTTTCTCTCACAAAAAGTTTCAAAAATTTTGAATTTTAACCTAAATTTTTTATCCAAACCATAGAAACAAACAACCACCTGAGAAGTCGAACTTGGAGACGAAAAGTTCTCAACGTCGAACACACATATAGAAGGGGGCCATTGAAACTCAAAGCTTGAAGGGGCTCGAAATCTAGAGGTTAAAGGAGTTTTTGGCTGCGAACATCTTATGAAGGAGAAGAACCGCAATTGGCATCCCTCGAGAGGACGGAGTAAAAGAATCCGAAGATGATAATTGTAAGTTTTCTTGACGTGGTTGATAATAAGTCGTAGAGTTCAAATTCTTTTTATCTCATTTAAAAAATAATACCAATAATAATAAACTTTCCAAAAGGAAAAAAACATGAAAATAAACAGGGTTTTATATCGAGCAAAAGAGTCTTGCAAAAAAGGTGTTTTTTTTTTTTTTTAAAGAAAAAGAACGAACATATTGAATTATTATTTCACATGTTCAAGACTCCTTTACCAAAAAGAACAAATTAATTTATTAAAAAAAAAAGAAAAGAAAAAGACCAAGAACAATCAAGGTATTCCTCTGATTGAAAAAAAAAAAAAAAAAAAAAATCTTAATTGTCAAATGATTTGTACGTACGTTACATGAAATTTCTGTGCCCTCAAACAAACGTAGTCATCAGCACTGAACTAATAAAGAACAAAGGTCTCGAAGATTTTGAGTCCGTCAATCTGGTCGCCTCGTTCTAGATCCTTCGTGTCGTCTTTCTTTTCTTTCTTGTTTTCGTTCGACTCGTTGTTCTTCCTCGGAAACATGTTCTGCATCGAGAACACCTGTTTCATCTTGTCCGCAAAAGAGGAGGCCTTTGTTGTCTTCCCCACCATCACTTCTCCGCAGAACTTGTCGTCGACACCTGAATGCGCATTCATGGTTAAAAAGTTTCCTTTGTTTCTTTCTTAGAACTACAATTCTATGCTTTTCTGAATTCTGATTATATACAGAGTTTAGGACGAATTCTTATCCAGAGAGGATTAGCAATTCTTGTTTCTTTAGTGTAAAAAAAAATAATAATAATTTCAACAGAACAGAGCGTTACCCAAGACTTCTGTTACTGTATATACAGGTTCATTGGGAGTCAAGTTAGTGTTTTGTTTTACTTTTTTTTTTTTATTTCAATTTAAAAATCCAACTTAAAAAAAAAAAATCCAACTTTTGAACGATTATCAAACTTTTTTTTTTTATTTTTTTATAAGTTTTATCATGTTGGGATAGGGGTTATGCAATCCCGAGTTTTAAACTCTTTTGCCCATATCTATATAAAAGTTGATTCATAATTGGATCACTTTGTAATTTTTGGTTTGATTATTTTAGTGGATATTCAAATCCAAACAATATGGAGCAAATTGAGGATTTTTTTTTTTTCTTTTCAGTTTTGCTCCTAAAACTTATCATCATTTTGATAACTTGCACCTTGATTCTTTTTTTTTTTTTTTTACCTTTTATTTTAGTTTATTTACTTATTTTAATTTTTTATTATTTTGTAATTTACACCTTGAACTAGAAAATGTGTTGCATGTGCATTAAACTGTGATCTATTTGACCATCATTATTTTTTGTGAATAAAAATGATATGGAAATAGTCTTATTATTTCTAGATTTTAAACTCCACAGACAGAAACGCTTTCCCTAAGAGTGACTCCTTTCCGTATTTGACCGCCGTTATTAATTGAACCTCAATATTTCAACACATTTTCAAACTTATAAAGGGGCTTATTGCCAAGCAATTTTTTCAAGAGGATAATTTCCAGCAAGCGACAAGTATACGGGGCATTGGTGTTAAAAAAAAAAAAAAAAAAAAAAAAAAAACTTCACAGATTAATTGATTTCTTTTCCACAAATTATAGTGTATAAAGGAAATAGATAAACATTACAGTTAGAATTAATTTATTTAACTTTATTATAGTTTTATGAAATATTATGGTAAATAAAGTGGATATTAATACCTCATACTTTTTATTTGTTTCTTAATTTATCTATTTGGTTTTAGAAACTCCAAATACATTTTTTAAACTCTAAAAATTTACTCCAATTTTAATGTGATTCACTTTCTATTCGTCATAGTATAACGTTTTTCTGGTTCAAGATATATATATATATATATATATATATATATATATTGGTTTAAGGAGTTAAAAGGTTATTCATCTTCATCGACTGATGATGAGGATGCCCTAAAGAATTCAATGAAATAAACTTCACCACTTTTTTTTTACATGAGAGATAGTTCTTTTTAAGGCCAATATGAAATAATTAAATTTCGAAGAATTTAATCTTTAGGTGCAGATCAAAAGTTTAAAAAACACAGCTCAGGTAATAATAACACACCAAAAAAAAAAATCTGAACTCGATCCATCAATACGGAACGAGCGTCTCGAAACAGTTGAGTCCGTCAAATTCCGGCACCGATCTGATCTTCTGCGGCTTCTTCATCTCTGCTTTTTCGGCAAATTCTCCTTTTCCGTCCAATTTCTTTCCGATCGTCTTCTCCGCCGCAGCTCTGTCGTTTCCCTGAGAAGCCTTCGTGTCGCCGGAGGAAGAGACGGAGACCCTCGGAGTCGATGTCGGAGTCTTCCCGAAGAGCACTTCAATACAAAAAGCGTCAAAGCAACTGAACATCGAATTCATCTTTCTTGAAGCACAATTCTAGGGAGAGAGAGAGAGAGAGAGAGAATGGTAATTTGATTTGTGATGTTTATATAGAGAGATTAGGAGGAATTCTTGTCATGAGAGGATTAGGAATTCAAGTTTCTGCAGTGCTTGGAAACTTTTTATAAAGACTTGGGAGTCAATGCTGGTTGACCTTTGCTATTTTCTAACCTTTTTCTTGAAAAAAAAAAAAAGGAAAAGCCAACTTTTTAAAATTCTTTTAATTATCAATTTATTTTTATATTATATCTGAACAAAGTAATGGTATTTGGATTTCTCATATATTATATTCAAATACAAATATTTTAAAATTTAAATTAAATAAAATCAATATTCATCATTTCTTTTATATATATATTTATCAATCACATCACATTTTCTCTTATCAACAACTCAAACAATCCTTACGTTTGAATCCTATGTAAGAAAAAAAAATCCAATCACATATTGTATTATATTTATTTTATTTCAATACAATATACAATGAATGTAATTTCTAAACGGACTATTAAAGTTTGATCATGTCGGGAGGGTTATGCAATCCTGAGTTTTAGGCCGTGTTTGGAGCGTACACTCCAATCAAAACTTTCCAATTTTTTCTCTAAAAGTAGACCAATTTCCCTATTGACATCTTGAAATTTCTTTTAAAAACTCAAACTCTAAAAGGTCCATAACTCTCTTATTTCAAGTCACAATGGGATATATTTTTTAAAATAATTACATAGAATGATGAGATAAATGAAACAAGATCCATATCGTGAATTTTTTTTTTTGTTAACACATTTCAAGCTTTTAAACTTTTTAACTCAAACAGTTCATTTTCAACCAAACAAATAATTCTAAATATTCACTTTTTTCCAATCAAAACATTTTCAAAACTATATCATGATTCTTTTTTTTTTTGTTAACACAATTCAAGCTTTTAAACTTTTTAACTCAAACAGTTCATTTTCAACCAAACGCATAATTTTAAGTATTCATTTTTTTCCAATCAAAACATTTTCAAAACTTCGGTTGGAGTGTATACTGCAAACGTCACCTTAAACTCTTGTGCCCATATGTATATAGAAGCTAATTCATAATTGGATTAGTTTGTAAGTTGGTTTTGATTATTTTAGTGGATTTGCTGGCAATTCAAATCCGAACCAGAAAGCAAGTTAAGGTATTTTTACATTTTAAAAAAATCAGGATTTTTTTTTTTTTTTTTTTTTTTTTTTTTGCAATTATCCCTAAAACTTACCATTATTCGATAACTTTTTCGGTATTCACACAAAGCATTACACACAAGTTATCACTATTCGATAACTTGCCCCTTGGGGATTTTTTTTTTTTTTTGGGAATTAACTTACCATTATTCGATAACTTTTTCGGTATTCACACAAAACATTACACATAAGTTATCACTATTCGATAACTTGCCCCTTGGGGTTTTTTTTTTTGGGTAATTTACACCTTAAACTAGAAAATGCATTGCATTGGAACCTAATTGATAACGAGCACCAAATTGATTACATAATAAACCACGTGATAGGCACACCCTCTGCCGTTTTAAATAACTGACGTGCTCTAAATTGTGATCTATTTGACACCCGTTTTAATTAAACCTTAATCGCAAAGAAACTTATAGGGCTTGTTTGGGGAACCTACTACATTTGATTTCCAGATTTTTTTTTTTAATCATTTTTCTCAACTCAAAACTACTTTGCATCTCCAAATATCTACAATAAATTGAAATTTTTAAAAATTCATAATTTTTTTATTTCAAGTCCAACTAAGATAATTTTTTTAAATTGGATAGAATTTCGAGAGCAATGAAACAAGATCCATATTGATTAGAAAAAGAAATTAATTGATTTATGTATAAAGTAAATGGATAGACGTTACACTTAAATTTAACTCATTTAACTTTATTTAAATAGAAAATAGAGTAGTTAAATAAAGTGATTAGTTTTTTAAGGAAAAATTAAAATAGATTTTTTTTAGTAAAAAAATAAATGGATTTAGTATCTCACACTTGTAATTGTTCATCAATTTATCAATTTGTTTTTTGTTTTATATCTGACTTAAAATAAGTTTACAACTGAATCATTTACAAAATAAACAGATATGACGTAACGGTGCTTCCAAGCATTTTTCTTGGATGGTTCCCTAAAAGAACTCAATAAAACAAACTCCACCAGTTTTTTTTATTTTTTATTTTTATATATGAAATAATTTTATTTTTAAAGCCAATATGAAATAGTTCAATTTCCAATAATTAACTCTTTAGGTGCATATATCAAAACTTAAAGAACAGAACATGACTCTGTTTATTTTAAAAAAATAAAATAAAATAAAACATGAAAGCGAAGAAACTGATTGCGAATATGATAGAAATGCACAAAACAAGAGGAAAATAAAAGAACGAAAATTTTTTTTTGAATAAATCACAGATCTTACTTTACAATCAAGACCAACCTCTCAAAAAGAAAGAAAGAAAGAAAGAAAGAAAGAAAGGAAACAAAATCAAATAAAAGAATTATTACATCCTATTCTAGCTAGTCCTGATCCGATCAAGAAAACCTATAATCGCTTTACGTCAAAGATCTCAGAGTGTCAAAGAAAGATGAAATCCGATCAACACGAGACGAACGTCTCGAAACAGTTGAGTCCGTCAAATTCCAGCGCCGATCTGATCTTCGGCGGCTTCTTCGTCTTCTCCTTGCCGGTGAATTCTCCGTTTCCGTCCAGTTTCTTTCGGGTGGTCTTCTCCGCCGTCGCTCTGTCGTTTCCCGGAGAAGACTTCGCGTCGCCGGAGAAAGCGACGGAGAGCCTCTGAGTCGCGGTCGGAGTCTTCCCGAAGAGCACTTCAGCGCATAACGCGTCGAAGCAACTGAACATCGAATTCATGTCTTTGAGTTTCTTGAAACAGAATTCTAGAGAGAGAAAGAGAGAGGAGAGAGAGAGAGCTAAGAGTGGGTTTGGGAAGATTGATTTGTGGTGAAAATTGGGGAAGAAGCCTTTTTTTGATTTGGTTTAAATAGTGGAAGGGACAGGAAAAGGCCGCTCTTTGAGTACTTGGGACTGAAGTAATGAATGTCTTACAAGGACCGACCCACTTATACCCGGTCGACTTCGGGTCTCACTTGCTGATCAAGTACTTTGAAGTTTGACTCTTTGCTTGTCTTGACTTGAAATATTTACTCTTTAAAAAAATAAAAATAAAAAAAAAACTTCTTATCTATAAAAATAAAAAAATAAAAATTAGCTTACATTTGGTTCGTCAGGTAGAGATAAAATTTTAAGTTAGAGTTGATTGACTTTTCAAAAACTAATTATAAATTTTGTTTATTTTTCATTAAAAAATAAAAAATGAGATGAAAAAATGCAGTTTAATTGGAGTTAAACTTGAATACCAAACAAAGCCTTAAAAAGAATACGTTTGGTTCTTCAGTTGTAGATAAAATTTTTAAGTTGGAGTTTATTAATTTTCAAATACTAATTATAATTTTTGTTAACTTTTCAGAAAAAAATAAAAACTATAATGAAAAAATATAATTTAATTAGAGTTAAGTTGATAAACTAAACAAATCTGTACTAATAGGGGGGGGGGAGTTCACCCCATGGAAATTAGTTCCTCATTTATATATTCACAATTCAATAATAAAATTTAAAATTTTATTTTAAAAAGCAAAGTTTGAAAAATAAATAAAAACTATGAAATTCCAAATATATTATAGAAATTTGCTCTATAAGATACAGCCTATTTATAGTGCAACATGCAAAATGATATGTATCATCTCCCACCTTACTATTTAGAATACAAATCCACCTATTATTTTTAATTTTTTAATTTTTCGAGATAGACACTCTAAGGGCAGAAACTATTACTTTAGGAAGTTGCTTTCACTATAGTATATGTCTCATATATTTTCTATTTTAAATTAAAAAACCACATTAAAATATAATATTACAGAAAATTGACAAAATCTTAAATGTTGAACAGCTCAAAATATAGAGTTCTTTCTTTTCCAAAAAAAAAAAAAGGTTTATTGTAAGAATAATACTTTAGTTACTTTACATAAAAAAATACACTTCGGTAACTTTTTTAAACTGTCCTGACAAAGTTTTTAACAAACGGATATATGAATGTCCATGTTCATATATAACGATACTAGAATACCCACATTCAAATGCGATTGTTTAAATTAATATAATTTTGAAAATAATTTTTTTACTATCTTATTTTATTAGGGGAATTTTTTTTAGTATATTCTATTATAAGATTCTCATTATTTTATGGAGTAAAAACTAACAATTATCTAAACTACAATAATCATCAAAATGAATGAAAACTATAAATTACTAATAGTTAAATAAAAACTATTAATGTTAAATTTCATGATAAATTACTTATTTAATTCTTAAATTTTTAATTTTATACCACTTTTTTTTTCTTACTCTAAATTTTAAGTTAGGAGATTGATAATAATTGTGCGAGTACTGCATGGTCTATAGACGAAAAAGTCGGCTCCTAAATTTCTGTGCTACACGTGTGGGTCCCGTTGTAGTCTGAGTGATGGAATCGCTGGCACAAGATGGCAAAGTTTATGTGTCTTTGGTTGCTTCCTCGGAAAGTCGCGAGAAAATGTTCATTGAACTTGCATCGCAGTCCTTTTTTTTTTTTTGGTTAAATGAGACGGCCGCAACTGGGCTAGGTTGTTGGTGGTCACAGACGAGCCACGTCCTCTTAATCTGACTAAAAAACGTTTCTCAAAAAATTCGAAACGAGCATTAATTGAACTTCTTATAGTTGTTATAAATAGGACCTTTGTCAAACGTAATCATCACGTTTCTCTTCCCCATCATATAATGGAAGCAACTAACTAAAGAAAAGGGCCAAAAATAAAAAAAGAAAAAGAAAAAGAAAAAGAAAAAGAACCTCCTAGAAGCAAAAATACTCGAACGAGCTTTATCTCTTCAAGCAAAAAATCTCTGCAACCTTGACAGCGTTTTTGCTAACTTTGTTTTTTAACTTAATTGAGCAAAAACTTGTTTTTAACCTTTTCCTCTCTCTTTCCTCTTCTTATTTTTATTTTTATTTTTTTGTAGAACCTTCTATTTTATTTGTAACATACGGTGTATGCACGTCTTTGATAAGTAACAACTCATTGTCAATAATTATCTTATTTGACATGAGAATAGTTTTTTTTTTTAATTAAAGTAAGAAATTAAACTTTATAACTTATAATAAATTCATACATATCGTTATGTTACACTTACCACCACGGTTATAAAAACAATTAAAATATCACTCACATATCATAAGATTGAATTACAGGGTGGTGGAAAAAGATGGACGGCCCAGCTCCTTTGAATATTTGGATGAGGGAATGATGTAGAGCTAGAGTGAGATGTGAAAAATATTATTATTTGTTTGTTATAAAAACTGAGGGTCCGTTTGACATCTGAGTTTAATTTTAACTAAATTGTACTTTTTCATATCAATTTTTATCTTTTTCTGAAAAGTCAACAAAGTTTATAATTACTTTTTAAAAAGCCAACTCAATTCAAATTTAAAAATTTTAACTCAACTCAAACTCAACTCATTCACCAAACACCCTATAATATTGACGGCTGAGATTCATTTGATCTGTTATTGGGGGACGAGTGGGATGTCTTTCATGGCTAACATACATCCTCAACTGTTTTTGTTCCAACGTCTTTGTTTGATATAAAGTTTTGAATTCAACTTTTTAAAAAGATTCTAAAAAATTCTAATTGAGTTTAATTTGTCATTATTTCAACTTTAATATTTGATTCTTATTAGTTGTCGTCTTAATTTTTTTTACATAATTATTATAATATTTTTATTTTTAGTTTATTTAAATGCTAAATTCACTTTTACAAGTTTTAAAGCACAATGATAATGACCAAAAATAAAAATAGCATTAAAAGTAATATCATGCATTGGGGTTATAAAGCCGTTTTCACGATCTTTTATAACAAATATAGCGTGAGCATAGATAAATGTATTATATAGATAGTCTAATTATGCTAAATATGTCATTAATAGTATCATACACAAATACTGGTAAAAGTTCTCGGTCAACATAGATATCCTATCATGATGCTCAGAGGTATCTTGTCATGAAATTAAACTCTCCGGCCGGAGATTGTCAATACCGGCAATAACTGATCGTGTTACCGTCGATTTTCTCACCCAAAAATAAAACACACACAATGCTGTCTTGTTGTTATTTTATATATATATATATATATCTAAAAAAAAAAAACGTGTGCCTTGTGCTTAGAACACACAACCTTAATTTGTGGTTCAGTGTCGTTATAGACTTAACCTATTACTTTGAAATATATGTAGAGCTCAGATCTGTCATTCAAAAAAAAAAAAAAAACAAAACAAAACAAAACAAAACAAAAAGAAAAGAAAAGAGTAAAGAATGACATTTTCGGGAAGGGAATATTATGTTAAACTTTCCTTCCATCCAACGCAATTCTACATAAAAGGGAGTCAACTTTTCACTACTTGAATCAATGTCCAGGGAAGAGATGTATACCATGTGAGGTGAATTTCGTATCTAAACATCGAAAACATAATTAGAGTAATTAGAAATTATAACTTCCCTTCAAAAGGAATACTTTTGTAAACTACCTAATTTAATTTTGGGGGTTTAGATATAAATTACGCATGAGAAATAGGATAAAAAAGGCAATATTATATTAAATGTACTAGAAATTGGACATCCGAGTTGATTTAAAAAAAAAAAAATTTTGACAGCTGAATATATATATATATATATATATGTATATATAAAGGACAGAATCAAGCCACGGGAAGAAAAGAACGTATATTTGCTAATCAAATTCCTTCAGCAAGTTAAGAAATTACAATAAAAAGTGGAAATCGTTCATACTTATATATGTGTATATTTTTTGTTTTTTACAAGTGATCAGTGATAACCTAACGTTTCAAAGCAGTGCAATCCATCCAACGCTGGCAAAAACGACGGCGTTTTTGAAACAAATTTTGTTCCCCCTAACAATGGCTTAGGCGGATCACTTAATGTTCTTTTCTCGGCGTTATATGCTGCTTTCGCCGCCGCCTTCTCATTCTCCGTCTTGATTGTAGGAGGCAAAGGTATGCCGAAATCATCGCCAAAAAAGTCGGCACAGATTGCTCCACCAAACGCTTCGAAAACCGACGACATGATCTCGAGCAAAAACTTTAGGATTGTTTGGTACGTAAGAAAGAACTAGAAAAAGTTGCAAAGAGCTATTCACCAAAGCGTGCTTAACTTATATTAAAAAGATTTTATGTCTATGTTGATGGGAAGAAGTGAAGGACCATATATTATGGTGAAATATAAGGAAGTTTCCAGTTAGGTATCATACGGTTTTTTCGGTTATGTGTCAATTTAGGATTAGGAAAGTGGGTGTTTAATTAATTAACTCCATTTCCTTTTTCGTTTCAATAGTTCTCTGTCGGGAAAATTTGTTGTTGGTGGAAGGTTTCCTAATTTAGCAATTTAATTACGTTAATACAATAATCATGATTAGTTTTCTAGAAGATTTTTAATTTAATATTGGGCGTCGATCTTAGCTTCAAACTTTGTAAATATTGATTAAATTATATGATTGGCATCACTACGTTGGTGAGCATCATAACCTAGCTAGTAGCTTCAAACTACTTTTTTTTTTTTTTTTTCAAATGCATACTCCATTTTTAGGATATAGCAAAGTTCAATAATTAAATCAATAATTTTTAAGAATACAAATATTATTATAAAATATGAATGACCCTGCAAAATACATATTCCAATTTATCATCACTTATGATGAAGTTTTTACATGTGAAATCCGGTGAGTGCTAAGATATGGTTGGTGAAAATCGTTATAATAAAGGAGAGTTAGTACATATCCTAATCTTAAATCTAACTAGTGATACTGAAATTTACCAAATTCCACTCTTAGGCTCCATTTAGTGAAACGGTTTGAGTTGAAATTTTTAAGTTTAAGTTGGTTGATTTTTTAAAACTAGTTATAATTTTTGTTAACTTTTCAGGAAAAGACAAAAACTGAGATAAAAAATACAGTTTAGTTTGAGTTGAACTAACTTACCAAACAAACCTTTAGAAATAATATTTCAATTTTAGTCTCTGAAAAATACAAGTTACCTCATTTTGCGTCTTAGAATTTAAAATGTCACACTATTAGCAGCCAAGCTTATCAAACGTTTTACTGCTCGTCCCTCTATAACATAAACGTTAAAAGAATGATGGAATGAAGCATGTAAGGCTCACGTGACAGGTGGGAGGTGGGCAATATAGTAAAAATAAAAGTTCAGTAATTGATTGTATGGGTGAATTGAACCATATCCATATCACCCAACTGATCCAAACTCATAATTTTCATATGTTAGATTACGATAAGTGTGGATCCAGTTCAATTTATCCACGTGATCAACCAATCAATATTTATTTTATCAAATTACCCTCTCTCCGTGCTTCATTTCACCACTTTATTTATTTAAATTTTTTTTGGGTCACATAAAGACTTATAGTGAAAACATTTATTAAGTTTGGAGTAAATGGTGTGACAGTTGAAGTTTTAGAGGGAAAATAAGAAAACCTAAGCATTTATCGTGTTATAATATATTAAAAAAATAAGAGGAAATTGTGAGAATAGCCCTTTAGTGTACGTATTTAGGATTTTGTTATGTTGACCATTTTTTATTTAACATTGTAAGAGGTTAAGAATTCTGAAATCATAATAGATGTGGCAATATTTTAGAGATGTACTTTTTTTAGTATTCCTTCAACAATCTTATACAAAAATAAGAGAAAATTTCACTAGTAACCACCCTTGCACACCAGTTTGATTTTTTTTTTTTTTTACCACTGTTTGGTAATCTTGTATTTTTTTTTTTGACACCACATGGATTCTCTTAAACATGCCAGAAAGGTTTGGTGGTGATGATTTTTATGGTTGGCCGAGAGAGGAAGTCAGGGATAATATTATCTTTTCCCTTAATATGTGAGATATCAAAGGAGTACTGTGTAAACCATGCGACTAGTCTGAGTAACTGAGTATTTATCGCTTTGTTAGGTTTGAATCTAAGTATACCTTTTAAAGCAGCAAAGTATGTTTCAATTAAGAAGTGGTATCCGATTAGGTGGAACTCGAACTATCTCACAATGAAAAGTGACATTAATATCCCATGGGTTTAACGAGGTATCATTTGTGTTCTTCTCCTGTAATGAAGCTGTTGAAAGAAGGCTTCGAATTTGGCCCAACAACAAATAAGCTCAAACGGCTTCCAGAAAAGGTATTTGCAAATGGCCCATCTTTGAGGAACGTACAAAGGGAAAAGCATCTGAATGACACAAACCATTATATTATAATATGACACAAAAAATTAATTTTAGATCAATATGATATAAAATTAAATTAAAGTTAATTAAAATTTTGTAGAGAAAATTATCTAAATAATCATATTTTTTTCATCAATTGACTAACGTGACACAAATTCTTTCCTTATAACTAACATGACACAAACTTTAGTTTACATTAGTTTAATTTTAAGTCGTATTGATCTAGTATTAATTTTTTAGGTCATGTTGGTGTAATGATCTTTAATTTTGTGTCATTCAGGTGCTTCCCCAAATTTGTATTATATTGATCAAAAATAAAGAATTTATGTCATGTTGGTTAATAGATTAAGAAAAGACGATTATTTAGGTAATTTTCTCAATGTTTTTTTTGTTTTTATTATTTATAAAGATTCGAGCCTTCGACAATGGGACTTGTTCCACCTGAAGGAAAATAAATGATGGAGAGGCAATATTATTGTTTGATACTTCTTTCTCGTTAAGACTATAGGCTATTAGAAAGAGTTATTATTTCTTTTTAAGAAAAGTTGTTATTTTGCATATAATTATCTATATATTTCACTGGAAGTTATATCTACAACATGAAATTTTTATTTGTAATAATGATCTTTAAGATGTGTAATATTTATCTGCCATGGATAATTATTATTTTTTAACTTAAAAATAGATCAATTCTTTGTTATTGTTCATGTAACATAATTTTAGGTAAATATAACATGTAGGGACATGAACTATTTTTACTTATGAAGGACTGTTTGTAAATATAACATTTAGAAACATAAAGTGTAAAACTATGTTTATTATGCATAACAATAATTTTGTAGATGTATATTAGTTCATATACTTACAAAGTTATTATTATCTATAATAAATTATATTATACATGTTATATAGAGGAATGACTGAAATTATTATTTGAGATTATATTCAAACGTCAATCAAAGCTAGGCAAGCAGGAAAAATTATGTTAAATAGCCATACATAGTACTTTTGTTAGCGCATTTGGTGGTCCTAAAGTTTCATATTATTTTTATTTATTTATTCTGGCCGCCGCATTACGTGAAAAAGAGAAGGATCAAAATAATTTGAAGAATCTTGACCTTTAGAATATTCCCACCACCACAAATTTCATTGACTCATTAAGGACTAATAAAGATTATTGGGAGTGATAAAAGTGAACTTGAGAAATTGCTCACCCCCCCACCAAGCTTAAGATGCTGGTGCTTCTGATAAAGTTAAAAAGTCTAGCGATAAGGTTTGAATCCCCCACATCCAAACAAATAAATAACAATGAAAACGAATTATACTCAAAATCATAAAAGTGTAGTTGGTTGATGGAGGGATTTGTATTTTATCGTATATTGTTGCTTCAGTTTTAGTCGTCTGATTGATATTTTAATGATATAATTTATAAGTGTATACGTTGAAACTTTTTTTTAGTCGAGAATAAGAGCATTTTCGATATAATAGATTGGGATTTTAAATAACAGGACATCATATTTTACACTATTAAAAGGAATTAGTTTTTAACCTCCAAATCAAATTTTATACGGTCCAAAAGTGTTTACATTAAAAAAATTACAATGTTTAATATATATAAATTTCATTATCAATCATAAATTATGCGAAATATTTAATTGGGCAAGTAAAATGATAATCACACACTTATAAAAGTGTCTCTGGATGTTAAAAACGTAGTGATATGACATAGTGAGCTGGTATTATTTCACATCACGAGCTAACAACTAGTGGATAGTCTTATCTTGCAAAGTCATTAAAATCAATTTGTGTTCGCTGATTATTATCGCACTTTAACTAATTTATCCGTTAGATTTGAGATGAGGTTCTAAAACCCTTTTTTTTTTTTTTTTTCCTTTTCTTTCTTAGCGTTGAAGTTGAGTTTGAAATAAACTAAAATTTTTAAATTAAAATTAATAATTTTTTTAAAATTAATTATAATTTTTGTTTTTTTTTTTCATAAAATATGGTTGAATTGAAAATAAACTCAAACGGCTAATTTTTGCCCAAAAAAAATATAATAATATGCAAAAGAAGTAACAAAAAAAAAAAAAAAAAACTCTATCTAGTAGCAATACTTTATCTTTATTTGACTGACCGAGAGCTCATATCACAATTCACAATGCATGCTTACCACGAATACAAATGTTGTGAGTATTTTTATATCCTGTAAATTTATAACGTGAACATTTATATATTATTAAAAATAAATTAATAATTAAAAATAATTTTTTATTAATGTGTAAATTAAGAGGATCCTTAAAAAAAATTGTTAAACTGAGTCATCTGTAAATGATATACATACTTGTAAAAATTTAATATGAGAGATTTAAATTTTACATATTTAAATAAAATTAAATATATAATCTTATTATTAAATTATATACCACTGTAAATTAGATGAGATAGAGGACATATTGCGTGCAGCTTTAAACGAGTCAATATCATGAAATAAGCAAAATCGCGGCGCAAAAAGTGGAAAATCGATCAAATTAATTAAAAATTAAAAATTAAAAAAAAAAAAAAAGGGGACAATCCCAAACCTCTTGTCTGTGTGGACATGCGAGAGCCAGATTGACTGACGCGAACGGCATCGAGCCTCAGCAACACAAACCAAGTAACCAAATCTCTCTCTCTCTCTCTCTCACATACCAAATTTCCAAGCCCCAACTGGGGCCCACCTCCACCTCTCCCTTGCGCTCCAATCAAAGCATCTTCACATCTTCCCCCAACATATTTCCATTCAAGCAACTCCACCCTACTCTCGCGTCCACCTCCTCCCCCCTGCTCCTCCCTTCACTCACAGCCCTCCGATCAAACCATCACTCGACCCCACCCCGCCTCGTGGCGGCAAATCCCTAGACCACCCGGACCCAAAATGGCGATTCAACACAGTTAAATGGAAGCTTGCGACTTTATATAAATACGGCAAAAAAATAAACGGCCCACAGGAAGCCAACGTCTAAATTTTTCTTGCGGAGAAGAGAGAGAAGGTCGAGTTCCGACGTCGTTTCGGCCGTTGAATCTCTGTACTCCGACCTCTAGAGATAGAAAGTGAAAGAGAGAGAGAGAGAGAGAGAGAGAGAGAGAGAAAGAAGCGTAGGGAGATATGAAGGGGTCGGGAACTCTGGTAGCGTCGGTGCTCGCCGCTTCCACCGTCGCTCTGAGATCCTCCGCCGGCGCCGGAGACCGTGACGTTCCTTTCTATCCTCCCTCCAATAAGGTTTTTTTTTTTTTTTTCCCCTTCCATTTTCCACGCTTTTTCCTCTCTTTCTACGTCGTCAATTTCCGATTCTCTTCTCGCGAAAGATTTTTCATATGTTTATCTTCTGAAATCACGAAGAACTTCCAGATTTGGTGGTTTATAAGGATACGATTCTAGATTTGGGGCTGTATTTGATTTTTTTTCAACATTATTTTGTTGTTGTTTTTTCGATCCGCTGAATTCTTTGAATCCAAAATCAAATTTTCGGCTATTAAAATATATTTTGCCATCAATTTTGTTTGTAAAATTTTAGTATTTGGTTTTACAACGCAGGGCTGTGCTTCGTCTTTGGCGAGAAAAGGTCAGCCGGAAACGTCTTCGGGAAAGGAGAAATTCGCGCCGAGGTTTGACGGATTGAGGTTCATCGAAACGCTGGTCACAGCTCACAGATGACTATAATTATTGTTATAATTTTTAAATAACAGATTTAACTGATTTCGAGCTTGTCATGAGAAAGTGGACTCTTTTCGAGTCGAAGAGGGGTTTATATATATATATATATATATATATAATTTTCTTTGATGAATAGGTTGTGTACTTCGTGTTCCACAAATCACAGCCGAGTTTTGCCATGGTCAATTTTCGTTCGTCTTGTTTGTCCTGCTAATTTTATTCCAATTAATTTTTTTAAAAAATATTTTGTGAAACTGTATTTCATTAGCTCTGTAAACAAAATTCGGTGCAATGATTTGCTAGGCGTCTCCAGCTCCGGTTCTGCCAGTTTTCTAGGTGATAATTTTGTCAGTTTGTGTTTTGTCATTAGTGGATTGGAATTGGAATTGAGTGGGTTTATGAATCACGAAATTTCGTGGAATCTTACAACTTTTTTTGGTTGGAGATCGTGTAGAATTAGCTGTCGGTCGGTGGGTTTTAAATTTCATAATCACAAGTCTAACAAAGCTACCAAACTCTAATTGGTTACTCTCTCAAAGGTTTGTTGTTGGTGTGCTGTTTTTTCAACCCTTTTTATTCACGTGAGTGTGTAATTGTTCAAAGACTTTGCATTTGAGACCAATGATTTGGGATGTTCAACATCGTATGCATACTGGTTAAGCTGATACAAGAATCAAAGGACATCTAATTTCTTCATTAACGAAAAAGATATTAATTTTTTTTAATATGGTTTTTTTTTTTTTTATTTATTAAATGGTGATCACGGTGGAGGGACCAAAGCTTTGCGTTGATTGATGACTACAATTTGCTCAATTTTGAACAGGCAATAAAAAGGAAAGAAAGAGGATATTTCTATCTAGTGGCGTTTAGATTTGGAACTTAATTGACATTAGAACACATTGTTGGATCTTTGAAACATAAAGATTCTGCCAAAAGCCTGCTTTAATTTTTCAGAAATTTTTGAATGGGACAGTATTAATCATATTCAGGATTTATCCTTATTTCAAGAAACAAATTTCAAAATTACATTTTTCTTTTCCCTCTTTAAAATATCTCGTTTGCAAGTCTCTTTCATTACTTCAAGCCATAACTTGTTCACCGTCGTCTTCTAGCTGTCAAAATCTTTTAGGTGCGACAAATTAGAGAGAGAGAAAAAAATAAAAATAAAAATAGTGCACATTTCGTGTGGCTTAGATTCTTGTATTTAAGAGGTAAGGAAGACTTATTTCCTTTGCCACGTTTTATGCGGGTTAGATTCGATACTTGGTATTGAAGAGGTAGGAACAAGGTTAGATGAAAACGATTTCTTTCTTTCCTCTCTACTTATTATTTTTGTTTTATAGTTTGGTAGATGCAAAGAAGGGGGGAAAAACGTGATAAATAAGTAAGATATTCTCCTTTCTGACGCATTGCTAAAATATACAATAAAATATGATGAGTTGAATTTCTTTTAAAAAAAATGTAAACCTCTATTCTCACGAATTCTTGGTCCCAAATTGTCATTTGGTATGACGTACAAGAGCATGTGGACGCATACCAAATCAATAGCGGTGGCAAGATGGTTGAAGAAGTTATTATTGGAGTCTTTGTTAAAAGTTCATTTTTGGACATTGAGTTTCGATTGGTCCTGAACTTGCTAGTTGTGGAAGATTCAGAAACTGGATCTTTGATCATGTCATGAGAGTTTAAGTCAACATTGTTGCATGCGTCCATGAGGTTAAAAGAGATGACAGAGCGCGAGAAAAATATTTTACTCCTACAAATCCTTGCAGTCAATACTCCGTGCCAATTTCAAACCCAACCTACCAGTTTTGGCACCGGATAATCCAGATGGATAGGATTTGTAATTTGAGATTTTATGGCTACACGAATCTCTATCTATAGACTATGTACCTTCGTTTTACCAACAGAATATGAACAAGTGATTTTTTTTTTTTTTTTTAGTGAATATCCCACCTATGATCTCCTAAAAGAATAAATATGCTCTGGTTATGTTGTTATATTTTTGTGTCTTTTTATTTTTATGTGACGATCAAAGTTTCTTTCATTTAATGTTTAACAAATTATTATCTCTAGGAGTCAGGATGATTTGTAAGATTGTCTCTCAAAAAGCACATTTCTAGATTATTGTCTCAGTTATGATAGCTTCAGTTTGTTTGACCTCCAATTGGATAGGTATGATGAATAGTTGTTCCACAACTTTCTCATGGAGTCATCCACCAAGGCCTGATTGGTGAACCCCGATCACCCGCCGTTGCTAGCATCTGACAAAAAGTCTATTGGTGGGTGACTGCCGGTAACCCGTAAGCATTGGCAGGTCATCTGAGTTTTGACAGCCAGTTGCAGGAAGTCTGTCATCAGGCTACCGGAGTTCCGGTGGTTGGTTGTTAGGAGTTGGGGGGGTAGAGAGAGGAGATAGAGAGTAGGGTCATAAAAATTCAAAATGAGATATCAATAAGTCTAAAAATATGAAAAACATGTTCTACAATATTAGCACTGCAGAGCCATAATGGGGGGTTTTTTTTTTTTTTTTTCTCCCCCTTTTTTGTTTTAAATAAGATAGGGATAGATTTTGAATCCCTAGAATCTATAATAATAATATATAGAAGTGTGAATACCTCTTAAAATTTTTGTACTTCAACATTTGATCTAATGATTTAAAGTTTTGTTTGGCATTAAGGTTTAACTCCAACTAAATTGTACTTTTTCATCTTAGTTTTTATCTTTTTTCTAAAAATCAACTAAATTTATAACTAATTTTTGAAAATTCAACAAACTTCAATTTAAAAATTTTATCTTGAACTAACTTACCAAATAGAGGCTAAATTTTCACTTTTTCACTTAGTTTGAATCCAATGATTTAGCTTTAATCGGCTTCCATGTTCAATTACACCTCATCCACCAATCTGTGCTCACTTGATTGCTTTCAATTTTTGAAGAGATGGGTCTATATAGTATCTGTAATGTGTGGTATGTTGCTGGCAAATGTGCTGATGTTGGTCAAAATCGACTCTCAAAATTCTTGGTGAATAGATAACATAATTGGATACTTACCAAACGGAGGCTAAATTTTCACTTTTTCACTTAATTTGAATCCAATGATTTAGCTTTAATCGGCTTCCATGTTCTCTTACACCTCACCCACCAATGTGTGCTAACTTGATTGCTTTCAATTTTTTTTAAAAAAATTTTTCTTGATTTTTGACCACCAGAGTAGACCACGGCTACTCTTGCTTCTCAAAAATGTCCTAATTATGTTAAAATATATATCCCGTTGTCAATCCCAATACTGTATAGTATTATATATCTACGTTGTGTAGAAGACAGATGCATTTTTTTTTGTTCCACCGTCGTTAGCATAGATTTGTTCATTTTATATTCAACCTTTCTTATTTATGTTAAATTTCATCTTTACCCCAATAATCTCTTCACTTGAAAATACAAATACTACACATGTTTTTTCCATAATACATTTATTTATATACGTTATATATAGAAGAGAGATGCATTTTTTTTTTTCGTTCAACCATCAATAGCATAAATTTGTTGGTTATATATTCAATATTTTATTTATGCTAAATTTCATCTGTACCCCAATTATCTCTTTTACTTGGAGACACAAATACTACACATGTTGAAATCTAAACTTTTTTTTTTTAAGGGAAAATTAGGAGATAAAAAAACCAAATATAATAAACTCCATATTACCTGAGACAAAATCCTTAAATAAGTACGGATCCACTAGTGAAATTTGATGACACAACTCAAAGGAAAAGATGTACGCTTGATGCTCGATAACGAGTATATACCTTAGCACACTGAAATCGAGCACATATAATGCTTTTTTTGGCAAAACCCCGTTAGTCGATGAAATTTTCAGATCAATCGAGAGCCAAAACTCAGTAGCACAAGGACCACTACTAACTCCGTATAGAAGTAACTCTAGTGTAACCAAAACACTATCAAGACTCAAATCTGACGGATGAACAACTAACGCGGTAGGTGGAGAAACAACCTCCGTTATTAGAAAAAACAAACAAAAATAAAACACCAAAAAAAAAAAAAGACAACGAAGACATCGTCATTATTATACACAAACCTATAAACCGTAAAACAAAAACACCAATCACATAAAAAGAGTCATTGCTGATAAAACGAACCACATCATTAAAAGAAACTGGGTGGCCGAAGCTGAACTGCTGCAGGATGTCCCCGGTACGTGACGACCACACACCACTACTAACTATCTCAATCATGTCTTGCTTCTTCCCACAACGTCCATCCTCCTACCATGGGCTCGCCTCTGTTAAGATCCTCATCATATGATTCCCACCTTCATCTCTAGGGCCGGGAAATCAGAGACAGGCCAAAGGCCGCCACTGAAATCCAACCCTAAGAAAGAAAAACGATTGAGAAACTCTAATATTCACGCGTTAGGGAGAGAGGAGAGAGAGGAAAGTTTCCTCTATAATGTAATGACAATATGTAAATCTAACCAAATTTGAACTAAATTAATATATTTATTTATATATTTTCCTAATGAAAAACAATTACAAAAAAAAACTATGTTTTTTTATGGAAACATTATCAAACGTCTAATAAATAAAATATTTGTATAACAAAACATATAAGTTGAAAATAATTTCTTTATCACTAACCGGAGAATGAGCCTCACAAACTAGTATCAAAAAATGGATGCTTCAGTACAAAAAAAAAAAAACTAGCATTGAAAATAAGAGTCAATTGATTGTAGGCATTATTTAACGATAATATTATACCTGACTTTATTTAAAGATGCAGAGTTCGAATTCATCTATCATAAAAAAAAAAAAAGAGTGAATTTATTGTTAAACAAATGACATGTGTTGTTCTACTTGATAAACCCGAGTTTGGGCTACAAAAAGTATTCGAGGCTCTAGCAGGCTTACTGTTGAATTGGCTCGGTTACAAAAAGGTAGACGAAAAAAAGGGCACGCGAGGAAGAAAATTATATTGTTCCCTCCAAATCTCTATAATTGTGATATTCTTTTTCCTCCTAAAAAAAATAGTGATGAAAAAAAAAAAAAAAAAAGCCCAATAACGTTTGCAACTTGGCTTCTTTTGGTCAAAGGAAAACACAAATAAGAAGTATCATTTTGAGAAAAATAACAAGCACAAACATCGAAAAACCTAGTAAGCTTTGCATATATTCAGAAATGAAAAAATAAATATGAGCCTTGTATACGTAATCCCACATGCATTTAGCCATGTGCATCTATAATCTATTTCTATCGTCTTTAGTCTTTTTATAAACGAAAAAAAAGGAAACTTGTGAATTTTAAACAACGTAATCCCACATGCATTTAGCCATGTGCATCTATAATCTATTTCTATCGTCTTTAGTCTTTTTATAAACGAAAAAAAAGGAAACTTGTGAATTTTAAACACCACAAAAAGAGAGAAATAAGAATTAGAAAAGCTTTATAATTGTTCTCAAAAAATTGTATAGGAAACTGAAATGACGAAGGACGAAGAAGTTGGAAAATGGAACAAGAACAAAAAGCTGTTACTTAACCCCATAAACTATGAGTTCCATTCAACTTATATTAGAAAGGAAAAAAAAAAAAAAAGTTTCTAATCAGTTGTAGTTGGGCTAATCTGATATAAAAGTAAATATAAAGAATAAATTTCAATTCCGTTTGACTCTAATTCAAATGAAAATCAATTAAAATTATAATTAATTTTTAAAAAATCAATCAAACTGATACGGAACTAATAAGCAATCGAAAACTCCGTGAGTTGAGTAATAATAATGATCCTGCATCGTTCACCAAGTGTACGGTAGGGAATTCACTTGTCAAAATATCTAACCTACTTACACCCACTTGCCCTTTGTATCTCTTCTTCCCCATTACTACTAGCCCTCTGTTCACGACAGCGACTGAACAGCGACCTCACTCCCTTCTCCACCGTCAATTTCCTCTACACTTGTTATTATCATTATAAAGAAACAAAAAAATTTATAAAGAAAAAAATTTTGAATGAAACCTGTATTCACCACCTGAAGTTTTCAGGTTCATTGTCGTTTGTCTGCTTCCTCCGGTGGGACCCTCCTCTCCCACCAGCCACTTATCTTAGCCGACGTCGTTTCCGCCACACTTGACTCCAAACGGAAAGAGAAAATCAAGGAAAGAAAAAAAAGATCTAAATTCTAAACAGAAGAAGCTTTCAAACTTGGAAGTGGCAAAACAACAGTCCCACCTATTTCTCCTCACAAGCCACATGTGAAAAATAAAAAGAAAAAAAAAGAAAAAGAAAGATAGATCTGTGACCGCACGTTGCCACGCATAGTCCCCGATCCGTGATGCCACGTGGGCCCTGCGGGGTCTACGCACGTGATTTTTTCACCGCAAGAACTCCAGGCTCCAGGAGCCCCGCCGCTAGCGAGTCGACACGTGTCGTGGCACGCCAATCTAGGCAACCAATACAAATACAAGGTGCCACTCCTCTGTGATCTTTCGTCAACAGTCATCAGAACTAGCCAGGCTTCTCACTCCTAACTTCAAGACTGGAGAGAGTTTCTCGTTCTTGGTTAGTTTTAATTTCTCTCTCTCTCTTTTTTTTTTTTTTTGTAATTTGTTTTTGGTTGATATTCTTAGAGGATTATGATGATCATGATGATAAAAAGTTTCCATTTTTGTATTTGAAAGATTCACTTTCTCGGAAAGTTTTGATTTTTCGGATAATAAGAGTAAGAACAAGATGGTCTCTTTGTTTTTGTTTTCGGGAACATTAATGTTTTGATCTTTGTTAATGTTGTTGCAGAATTTGGGGTTGAAATAAGATGGCCACAGTCACCGCCTCACACTTTGTGTCAGTGAGTTCCAGCCATGGAGCTTCTGGGTCAGAGACTAAAACCAATCAGACCCAAATAGCCCACAAGAACCAAGCCATGACTCACAGTGGACTGAGATCTCTCAACAACTTGGATATGTTGAGGGTCAAGTCTCCCAAAGCCGTTGCTAGGCAAGCCGTCCGGAAGGTTAAGGACCCGAAAACCGACAGGAATGTCGGCCCGATTGTCTGCGGACATGGGATGTCGATTGTCCTCGTGTCGGCCGAGGTCGGCCCCTGGAGCAAAACCGGTGGTCTTGGCGATGTCCTTGGAGGATTGCCTCCAGCACTGGCTGTGAGTTGGACTGTTTTGTTGATCTGACATTCTGACTCTTGTGATTTGCCAAAATGGATTATTCTAATTTTGCTTGGTTTTTACATGTTTTAGGCTAATGGTCACCGGGTTATGACGGTTGCGCCGCGGCATGATCAGTACAAGGATGCCTGGGACACTTCTTTTCTAGTTGATGTATGTTGTTTTCTTTTACAGTCATTGAAATGTCTTTTTTTTTTTTTTTTTTTTTTTTTTTTTTTTTTTTTTTTGGTGTAAAGTGTGATGTTGGAACGTTGATTTAATGTACTGGCTTTCGAAACGCAGCTTAAAGTTGGTGATGGGATTGAGACGGTTCGCTTCTTCCACTGCTACAAGCGAGGAGTTGACCGTGTTTTCGTGGATCACCCGTGGTTTCTTGAGAAGGTTTGAGCCTTTTTCTTTCTGTATCATGGTTTATATTGGCGCTGATGCCATATATGGTTATGTTCTAAAAGCTCCGAGTTTATATAGGTGTGGGGAAAAACCAGATCTAAAATTTATGGTCCAAAGACCGGAGAGGATTACAAGGACAACCAGTTGCGCTTCAGCTTGTTGTGCCTGGTAAGCTACCA
Organism: Ficus hirta; assembly: GCA_038430175.1. Taxonomy (NCBI): domain Eukaryota; kingdom Viridiplantae; phylum Streptophyta; class Magnoliopsida; order Rosales; family Moraceae; genus Ficus; species Ficus hirta. The sequence continues at coordinate 14,843,339 of CM076586.1, forward strand.
CATTGTGATACTGGTTAACCAGAAAAAAAAAAAAAAAAAAAATTTGTTTTTGTGTCCCTTTCTTATAAATATGAAAACAAGTGATCTGATTGATTCTGATCTCAATCTCATTTGAATTTTCGAAAATTTTCAGGCGGCTTTAGAGGCGCCACGGGTTCTAAACTTGAACAGCAATAAGTATTTCTCAGGACCTTATGGTATGGATCTCTCTATGTTTCTCAAGAATAAATTTTTTTAAGAGAGAAAATAATTACTAAGGATGCATGCTTTTCCTTCCTCTTTACAGGGGAGGATGTTGTATTCGTTGCCAACGACTGGCACACTGCTGCTCTTCCGTGCTACTTGAAAACCATATACCAACCTTTGGGGATTTACAAATCTGCCAAGGTAATTAATGCTTGAAATGGAAATTGATCACTTGAAATTCTGGCTAATCTGGAAAATTATTGCATAATACTGAATTTGTGCTTGGTATATTATATATATTATGATGGCAGGTTGCATTTTGTATCCACAACATAGCCTACCAAGGAAGATTTGCATTCGCCGACTTCGCACTTCTCAATTTGCCCGATCAATTCAAGAGTTCTTTTGACTTTATGGATGGGTACGAATACCATGATCGAATCACTTCAAGCTAAAAATGAAGACCTGCTATGGTCTTACGCATTTTGCAAATTATCCGAGCATCTAATTACGTTCATCTTGCAGGTATGACAAGCCTGTGAAAGGAAGGAAGATCAATTGGATGAAGGCTGGAATTTTGGAATCACACAGGGTTGTAACCGTGAGCCCGTACTATGCCCAAGAACTTCTTGCAGGACCAGACACAGGTTGTGAGTTGGACAATTACCTTCGCATCACTTGCGTCAGTGGCATCAAAAATGGCATGGACGTGCAAGATTGGAATCCGGCCACCAACAAATACCTGAGTGTCAAATATGATATCACTACTGTAAGTAAACTCTATTTGAGTTTTATCTCTGTCAAAATGTACGGCGAGTATGATTTACTTACTAGAATTGAATTTCAGGTTATGGATGCAAAACCTATGTTAAAGGAAGCCCTTCAAGCCGAAGTCGGTTTGCCCATTGATAGGACCATCCCTGTGATCTGTTTCCTTGGTAGACTGGAGGAGCAGAAAGGTCCAGACATTTTAGCGGCCGCTATTCCACAGATCATTGATGAGAACGTTCAAATAATAATCCTTGTATGAATCTCAAAAATGATTTCTTCTCACATCTATATATCGTGTTTACTGTGGTGAAAAATAAGTTGATTTTCTTGTTTGAATATTTCTACTAGGGAACAGGCAAGAAGTACCTTGAAAAGATGATCGAAGACCTTGAGACAAAATATCCCGACAAGGTTAGAGCCATAGCAAAGTTCAACACCCCCTTAGCTCACGTGATGCTGGCTGGGTCCGATTTTATCGTGATCCCAAGTAGATTCGAACCATGTGGTCTCATTCAGCTGCAAGCTATGAGATATGGAACGGTAAGGCTCGAGACTTTCTTCCTAAACCACCCGTAAGGGTAAACCTCCATTGGTCTTGGATGTATGATGTAACAATTGAATGCCTTTTCGACACAGATACCTTGTGCAGCCTCAACTGGAGGACTTGTCGACACTGTCAAGGAAGGTTTTACGGGATTCCATATGGGACACTTCAACGTCGAAGTAAGTTGATGACCATACTAATTAGTGAAAAAAAAAAAAACGAGAAATAACGTAAAGAACAGATTCTTTATTATGATTTATCTTGAAATAACGAGTCATCATCTTATGATGCTTTCTTTCCAGTGTGAGACAATTGATCCAGCTGATGTGACTGCTTTGGCAACTAATGTCAAGAGAGCTCTTGCAACATGTGGTACTCCTGTCCAGAAAGAGATGATCGAAAACTGCATGGCACAGGATCACTCATGGAAGGTCAGTTTAAAAACGATTAGTCGCTTATTGCTTGCAGACCCCGTTCATAGCATTGATTGAATTAGAAAGTAATTTGAAGCGCATGTATTGTTCCGTTGTTTACGATACTAAAACTTGGTCGGCCTAATGCAGGAGCCTGCTAAACTATGGGAAAAGCTACTGTTGGACCTGGAAGTTGCTGGAAGCCAACCGGGCATTGACGGGGAAGAGGTTGCCCCTCTTGCCAAGGAAAATGTTCCTACCCCCTAAGCTCCATATCCGTCGTTGTTTTATAGTCTACCGAGTAAAACTAAGCTAAACTCTAAGAGGGTAGTAGCAGATCTTTGCTTACTTTGGTTCCATTTTCATGTGAGCTTGATGGTTTTGTGGTTAAATAAGCACTATTTTAGTATAAAACGATATAATTTTGAAGCACAATGACATTTGCAGCTCTGTACATGTATATAATGAACAAGAAAACAAACTTTGGTGAACCGGTACTAAAGTGGTGAAGACCTGAAGAATCTGTTTTTTTAAGTTCCTGAAGATAACCTTCTAAAACCATCTATGTTTTAAAGCTTTGTCTTCGATGTTTATAGAATGTTTCCAAAAAGAAATCCCCCTCTGATGTTGATAATATTTTTGTTGAAATTATATTAAGTGGACCAGCGAGCATACAACTTTCTTTTCAATTTCATCTTCGTATAAGTTTGTATGTGTGTCTAATTTCGAAAAAGAGCTATAGAGTTTGAATCCCGGTTAAAAATAAAAAAAAGAAAAAAAAAGAGAGAATAGTTTTGAGAACAACTACATACGGAAAGAATAAGACTTTTTAGGATCCTATCAACTTTATGTTCTGAAATGGAGTGTATATGGTCACAAACAGGTAAATCAGAATTTCATATCTAATGGAAGTTAAAAGGAAAATCAACTTACATACAGAAACATCCGATTCTTAAGAAAGGAATCCCAGAGAGTGTTCTGAATGTTGGCAGTTTCCGAAACACCGATGATAAAATCAAATATCAGCTTTAAAAGGTAGGAGATCTCTACGGGACATGAAAGTGTTTGATCTGTATCAAAAACTGTATATCCTACATTTATTTTTTTTTATCTGGTGTGATTTTGATCAAATCAGCAATCGGAAATATAAATTGATATGAGGACCTAAATAGAAGGTAAAAAAGAAAAAAAGCGCGAGAGGAAATAATCTTTTATAAAACAAGAGGCAAAGAACATATAGAGAGGAATGTTGACATTCATTTTAGCCCAATATGATTCATTGTAGAGTTTTTGCTTATTAAAATTTCTGGCATTACAGATAAGAAACTTTATATCCTTTTTTGTCGCATTACATTTCCACTTTTGTTTTTTGTTTTTTTTTTTTTTTTTTGAGCAGGGGTTGTTTTGATATATTAACATTATTTGGTTGTATTATCGCATCAATATATCTTTACACTCTGGAAAGCAAATTTGAATGGAAGAGACATCTCTGCGGCTGTTTTCTTTTGTCTTTATACTAATTGTTTATTCCAATATTCCAAACATGGAAATAATGTATTATAAGACGAAATGTATATCATTTAATTCTAAGGAGAACAACTTGACAATAATTGGTAAATACCAGTTACAATGGGAAATCTTTCTTGTGGCTCATACTTACCAGTAAAGGAAGAGGTAAAATTGATCATGAAAAAGAAGTATTTACTTTAAGAAGTAGCTAGCTTATGTAATTTCCAAATAGATGAAAAAAAAAAGGGTTAAAAACAAAAAACAGTAAAAAATGAAAGTAAGAAAAGGCTATCATTTTTTTTCTGTAATTAAGAAAGAGCTATCTTGGTGGAAGGTCGAACTATTAAGAATCAAGGTTATCAATTACGGAACTCATTCCAGAAAAAAAATAAAAAAGAATAATGCTAGAATAAATATGATTACACACAATGCTAAATAGGTTTTGAGGCCACCCGACAATTAATGTCTAAGGATAATATGTGATATGTTGCAGCTCAAAAAAATCTGGCAAAGGAATGTATTAAAGATTTATTAAGACAGAAAATTTACGATTAATTAGTCCACCAAATAATGCAAATCAAAGGACATGGCGTGCCTTAAACATATAAAAATAAAACTTATGTGTGTGTGTGTGTGTATACATATATATATATATATATATATATATATATATATAAAGCACTCTAATCCTGCATCACTATCATGATGTTTACAAAGGAACAAAGTAAAACCGAAACAACAGGGCCCTAAAAAAAAGACAGGTATAATTTTGAACCGTTAAGACATAATATTATAATGAGATTGGTTAAAAATCTGCATATATATACATGTTCTATATGCTATTCCTACTACAGAATTCTCTCTCTCTGAGAGAAAATCATCATGTATCTGCATTTAACAGCTAGCTTGAGGCGGAGAGTAGTTAGTAAATTAATCAACAACGTGATTAGGCGGAGTAGCCGAAAGGTACACAAAACTGCTTTGCTTCTTACTTATGCCATGCATCTTTTGTGCTTCTCCGTTTTTTTTTTTTTTTTTTTTTTTGGGGGTTCTAAAACCGATTGAATAATAATAATAATAATAAAAAAAAGGAGCAAAAGCAAAGGTAAAGGTACTAGTACTACAATAAAAATTGTTGCACCACCGTCGAGATATAACCTAATCTCGACGTTGACAATAAATAAACAAGGAGATCTTTAATGAGGCATCTGCAAGAAATCAACATTTGAACATTATTTATCTACGTTGAGTAATTAGGGTGCCTCAATGACGACGTCACTGCTATGCCAACTAGTAATAATAAATGTGTCGATGTAGAGTCGAAGATAATTTCGGGAGTCTAACGGTCCCTTCACTACTCTGAAACATCCGGGAAGATAGCCCCCAAATGACAGTCGGGGCGTCCAGACATGGAAAATATAAGTGACACGTGGTGTAGAGAGATTAGACAGTTATATAGCGATTGGAAAGAGTAACCGCCTTAGAGAGACGATAAGGGATATTTATTGATTTCAATCTAAGGGGAAATTGTTGCACCACCATCAAGATATAGCCTAATCTTGATGTTGACCAATAAAGAAATGAGAAGATCTTTAATGAGGCATCTGCAAGAAACCAGTCTTTAAACATTATTTATCTATGTTGAGTAATTAGGATACCTCGACGACGACGTCACTGTTGTTCTAACTGGCGATAATAAATGTATCGACGTAGAGTCAAAAATAATTTTGGTAGTCTAATCGTCCCTCCACTACTCCGAAGCATATGGGAAAATAGCGCCAAATGATGATTAGGACATCCAGACGTGGGTAATGTAAGTGACATATGATGTAAAAAGATTAGAAAGTTATAGCGATTGGAAAGAGTAACCGCCTTAGGAAGGTGAGAAGGGATATTTATTGTATAAAAAGTCCCATTAGAGGATAGGGACAAAAAGGTGGAAAAATACTTGTACTTTCCAACAAAAAAAAAACCCCATAATGAAAAACACCCCTAAAAGCGAACCTCTATAAATCTCTCTGTATTTATCATTTTTTGATATTAATTTCCAGGAGAACTAACCCTAAGTGTAATTTTATGATGACGATTTAAGTTGATAGATTTTCACTGTCAACAAAAATCAAGTGAAGTTTTGTCATTTTCATACCCTCTCCCAACAAATAAAAAATAAAAAAAAATGGTGATAATGTGCACATTGTCTGAGAAATACTCACATGGGGCCAGGTGGAACCCACCTCCACATAACCCCCCATCACCGCCGCTGAAACTCACTTTAATCAATGATCACAAAAGATCAAATTAAAAATTAAAAAAAAAAAAAAGTACTCCTAAAATTTTAAACAATATCGTATCATTGTATTGATTAATTAAAGCACTACCCATTTTAAATAGTAGCACACAATTTTGGGCTTCACTCTCTCCCATTCAGGACCCTTCTAATGAAGCCATCGTCGTCAATACATGGCCCTAAATTTCAACCAAAGTGTAGAGCATGGGACAAAACACCCCTAGTAATATATATTATCAAAAACAACCCTTCAAAATATCAATAAGTGCCCTCTCTCCAAACCCTATCTTTCTCTCCCTCTTTCTGTCTCTTGCTATCTTAAAAAAAAGAATCTGTGGTGTAGTTTTCACTGTTTTAGCTAGTGGAGAGCTTACATCTGGCCTCATTACCTCAGCTGGGAGACTGTAAACTCACTGAACTCTCTCTCCTCTTTCTCTCTCTTCTCTCTCTCTCTCTAAACACATTGTTGTCTTTCCCTAGTGTAACGCTTTGGGGACACCATTTTAGTCCCCAACAAGCTTCAATCTTCAGTTTTCCTTTCTGGGCATTTCTGACATTGAAGAAGAGCTTCATTTTCTTCCTCCAATGGAGTCCACCACTAGACTCCACCACCACCACTACCCACTTCTCTTCTTCTTCCTCTCAGGTTTATACTACTCTCTCTTCATCAGTTCCTTTTTTTTTTTTTTTCCCTCTTAAATTATTTTCTTTAAATGTAAGAATTTTGTTTTTTTTTTGCAGTTTTTTGGTATCCGGTGAGGGTGAGTGCACTGGGGATAAACTACGGGCAAATAGCAAACAACTTACCGTCCCCAGACGACGTCGTTCCGCTGGTCAAATCCCTCGGAGCGACCAAGATCAAGCTCTACGACGCCGATCCGAAGGTCCTTAGTGCGTTCGCCAACACCGGAGTGGAGCTTATGGTGGGCCTGGGCAACGAGTACCTCTCCAAGATCCAAGACCCAGCCCAGGCCCAATCCTGGATCAAGTCCAACGTCCAGGTCCACCTCCCGGCGACCAAGATCACCGCCATTTTCGTCGGCAACGAGGTCCTCACCTTCAACGACAGCTCCCTCTCCGGCAACCTCCTCCCAGCGATGCAGAGCGTCCACTCCGCCCTCGTCGCCCTCAACCTCGACAACCAAATCTCCGTCACCACCACCCACTCTCTCGCCGTTCTAGAATCTTCTTATCCCCCTTCTTCTGGAAAGTTCCGCCGCGATCTCGTCAATAGCATCACTCCGATGTTGAACTTCCATACCAAAACCGGATCTCCGTTCCTCATCAATGCCTACCCTTACTTCGCTTACAAAGGAAATCCGAAGCAGGTCTCGCTCGATTTCGTCCTCTTTCAGCCCAACCAGGGGGTTCTAGATCCGGCAACGAATCTCCATTACGACAACATGCTGTTCGCACAGATCGACGCCGTTCACTCGGCTCTCGACGCCGTCGGATTCAAGAAGCTTCCGGTGCACATCTCCGAGACCGGTTGGCCGTCGAAGGGCGACGAGAACGAGGTTGGAGCCACGCCGGAGAACGCGAAGAAGTACAACGGAAACCTAATCAAGACGATATGCCAGAGGAAGGGGACGCCAATGAGGCCGAATTGCGACCTCAATATTTACGTGTTCGCTCTGTTCAACGAGAATATGAAGCCAGGTCCGACGTCGGAGAGGAACTACGGGTTGTTCAAGCCCGATGGAACTCCGGTGTACTCTCTCGGGATCTCGACGAGCTCTGGCATCTCCTCTGGGAACACATCGACTAGCTCCGGTTCCGGTGGTTCTAATACTCCGACCAGCTCCGGCTCTTCTTCGCTTCCGTCGACGAATTCTTCCAGTACTGGCTATTTGTCCATTTCCTCTACGGCCTCCTCTGTAAGTTTGTGTTGGGGTTTTGTTTTGGTCTTCTTTTTGGGTTTTACTTTTACCGTGGCTTGGTTGTAGATTTTACAATAATTTCACGTATAAATTCATTATATGACATAGAGCTCGAATTTTATATTTTATTTTTTTTTAATAATGGGGTTTGTCCATATGGTCCAGAAATGTATCGAATTGATTGTAATTGAGTTTGGCATCAATGTTTTGGTGTTTGTCAATGATAAGATTCTTGACGAGATTTTTTATTTGAGTACACAAAGAAAAATATTTTGCTTTGCTTTAACTACTATGTGTTGGTATTTCCTTTGAAGTAGATAGGACCAAAATGGTCCCAATTGGATTTTGGTTGTTATGGGGTTTGGCTTGTTGATGACTCACCAAGAAAATGGTGTCAACAATTGGATTTTGGTTGTTATGGGGTTCACCAAGAAAATGGTGTCAACAATTGAATTTTGGTTGTTATGGGGTTTGGCTTGATGATGACTCACCAAGAAAATGGTGTCAAAAATTGCGTAGTTTTCAAGCATGTGCTTCTATAATTCCTTTTTTTTTTTTTTTTTTTTAATACCTGCTAAACTAGTACAATAATTATATCGCTGTAACTTTTGTCATTTCAGGGGAAGGACAATTTGATTTTGCTGCCAAAGTTGTTGGTGATGTTCCTGCTTTTGATCCGATTATTTCTGTGAATTTTGAAGACAATGAAAAAGGGCCTAATTGGGAACCAGTCATGGAGCGGTGAAAAAGAGAAAGATGAAGAGAGGCGGCTTGGAAATTAGGAAAAAGGTGAGAATTTCTTTTTTCTTGCTTTGTACGCCATTGTGCTCCGGGGAATCATTATTTCCGACACAGTGAATATATTCTGGCACCAAAATTCCCCGTGAGTCCCCTTATCTGATGGAGTTTGGTGACTCTTAATTATGCTTAGTAAAAAGTGGTTGAAAAAGTTTCAGGCTCATCAGAGGTGGGTCACAGCTCACATTTAACGGTAATGGGTGTGTAGGGTTTTTTTTTTTTTTAATTTTATTTTTTTTAGTGTAAGCTATCTGGGGGTTTAGCTTTTCATCTTTTCTCAAAGCTGGCATCTTACTGTCTGTAAACCTCTCTTACCTCTTTTTTCTATCTTTTGGCCACTTTTGCAGGGTAGAGATTTGGATGTCTTAAATATTCTTAATAATGCTACTAAGGTGTTAGTTGTGCTGATGAGGAGCTTTTGCTATATATATATATATATATATATATATATAGAGAGAGAGAGAGAGAGAGAGAGAGGGGGGGGAGGATCCAAATTCATAATTTATTGTTGTTTACTGATTGCTTTTGTTTATTGTATTTGTATTTTTATTCTTCATTTAAAATAGTGGACAGTGTTGTCACTGTATCAGGTATATTTTTAGCTTAATTTCCAGACTTTGCCATGAAAAACCGTCTCAAAAAAAAAAAAAATCCAACGGACTGCGAGCCAAAATAGACAGAAAGGGCATCGAAAGACAGACACGTAGCGAATACACTTGGAAAAGTGAAAAGACAAGATCACCCCTAATGAGGACCAGATACGGGGGAAAACATTTTTATAAAGAGGAATAAAGCAACCATGTACTAGACATTACTGCTCACAAAAAAGTTGGATGATTTATTCCAATGCAACTCTTATCTCCCCGTTTGCTAGCAATCCAATTTCTTTTGTTATATAAGTATGTAGTGTTATTTATCAACCCCAAAAAAAAAAAAAAAAAACCACCCGCTTTCTAATCATTCTCAAGATAACTAATACACTAAAATAAATAAGGTATGTTCGAAAAATGCAAAGAAATTAACAAAGGTACGAGCCAATGCACAGTCCAAACTGCTGGAGCAAGAGAGCAAATCTCTTTGAACCCACAAAAAATCCATAAAATTGAAACTTAAAAAATCCGCAAAATTTAAAAAATATCTATTTTATCACTAAAAAAATATACGGCCTGAGTCTTGTGCGGACATATTCAAGTCAATTCTGCGTCTTACATTTTAACTGCGGTGAAGATTCACCAATAGAAATTACCTTTCCAAAGGGTTGGCTTGGTTACACAATTACGAGGCTATGGCCAACGTACATAAATCATCTGGCATATATATTGTTAAAAAAAAAAATGCAAGTCAGCAGGATGGGAAAGGCTCTCATAGAGATAAGTAAATGACCAAAACCACCACCCCAATTCCCAACATTTCACTCTCTCTGAGCATATATTTTTTACCAACCTACAGCCTGCCAAAATTTCTGTGTCAAATAAGGAAAAAAAAAAAAAAAAAGAATATACTAATGGGATATATGTAAAGAAGGGATTCCAAGCTGCATCAATCATATGCAACCACTTCAAAAATTGGGTATATGGCTCTGCCGCGCCGATTTAACGGACTTCCAAATTGCTAATTGTCATGTTCAATCCGCCAAGCACAATGTAGAGCGAGATGGGCTCACAATGCCTGCACCAAGTTAGTTATGGAGAAAGCTTTGAAGAAGCCATAAAAGAGCAACATGCTAAGCTGATTTACACGTCCTCAAGAACCTATAGGACCCTGTGAAGTCTCACCCACTCCGGCATTTGATTCAGTTCTAACCCTTTTGTAGAATAACACATACGCAGCTGAAGTCTTGATATCAGATTCGTTCACGGGAGAAACGTGGCTATCGTCAAAATGGTACCATTTGTTCTCGTTGATCAACTGCATGATTAAAACAAGTTAAAAACCTTAAATCCCAAAATGACAAACCATAGGTCAGAGGAGGAAAAAAAAATTCCCAGCATGGCCTGTTGCTTTAAAGCTGGTCATGCGAAGACACCATCAATTAGCTATTTCTGTCTTTTAATCCTAAAATATTCAGAAAAAAGTTGAATTTGATTGATTACCTTGGCATATGCAGTGTAGTGACCACCACCTAGACCACCGTAATGGTTGCTAATGGCATACAGTTCGTACACATGGGGCTTTCCGTCCTTGTTGATCATGTATTTGCCCAAATCAAGATCATGAATAGGAAAATTCACAAATGTGTCTAATTTGTTCTTTGAATATCGGCTATATGAGAATCGTTTCAAGTGGAAAACAAGAATCTCGGGCAACATCCACAAGTCTAGCTTCTTGGTAGCTTGCCTATGTTCCTTGCACTTCGGGCAGTACCTAATTAAAAAACAAACAAATAAAACATCAATTATATATGAAAATGTCATCAAAAAGCTATAAAATGAGTTCAAAGTACCCACCACATGTCATCAGGCCCCAAAGGTTCTTCCTTCAAAAACGCCTCCAAGCACGTAAACAAAGATATAGCTTCTTGACGAGTTTTCTTCACAGTAAACCCAGCCTTCTGAACCTCAGGGAGATCCTTGAGGTAGCTAATATCGTATAGGTCATGTTCTCTGTCGGTCCAGTCCAAAAAGACCTTTACAATTCGTCCTGAATTTACCACTGAGTTCTTCTCAATTGGCTTGCAGTTCGAACTGTTTCCATCGGTTACGAAAAGCTGGAAGGACAATTCTCTGCTTGATGTTTCCTCTGGTTCCGTGTTGTCCATGGACAGGCTCCTCAAATTATAGTTGTTTGATGGTTCCTCGATAGCTTCTTTTACAAAGCCATTTTCTTTTCCATCATGGAGCTTAACCGAAGAATGTGTTCTTTTCAAAGGTGATAGCAATCTAGAAACAGCTGCATCAATATCAGCTCCACTAATTGGGTCTTCCAAATAAGTAACAAGAGGAAAACCCATAAGCTTCCCCTGATAACCCTTCAAACTATCAGATACCAATCTGTGAAATCCACACGATTCAGTTAGAAAATCCAGAGATGGAAAATGACAGAGAAAAGTTAAAGAAGTTTTCAACCGCATGGATTTTATGGCCATGCATCATCCATTCAGACACTTGAAATATTCCCCTTCTGACGACCAGATAATGGTTTTTCAAGTTTCATTCATAAATTTACTAAGATATTTTTAGTTCAGTGTCTAATTACAAAGCTTCTTGTGAGGGAAGCAAGCTTACTTTTCATGTGGTCGATGAATTATTTCAACTCTGGTTCTTCCCACCAAATTTTTAAAAAGCCGGTAAGCCACAATATGGTCATCCTCCTTAATAGAAGCCAACGATTCCGAGGGGTTCTCTAAATATCGAAAGATCCGATGTTCGTACACCTGGCAATTTAAACTTTAGTTTCACAGCCACCAGAACAAAAACGCAGAAAATCTAAAAATCATATATGAAATCATCGAGACCAAGGTTACCTCAGCAAGCAGAAGAATCTCGTTGCTCTTCAGGCAGCAAGCAGTACTTAATGCCTCAGTAAGATCCTTACAGCAACCTTGCTTTAGCAAAGTTACAGTGTACGGCATTGGAAGGCCACTTCCATCACCATAAAACACAGTTACTGTCATTGGCCGAGTTACAGTTGAAGGAAGTGGCAGTGACAAATACATGAAGGGGTCAAAAGTGATTGAAATCTTTTCACAGGCTGGGCAAACCAGTGTCGACTTATATTGGCCCTGAGCATAAAGTTTATTAAGATTGTGAGCAGAAAATATAAACTTTCACGCCATATAAGAACAAAGGAAAGAGGAGAGGGAACACAGCTTGAATAATCAAACTTAAAAAAGAGACCTAGACATTCAATCCCCAATTAATATAAATATTCCACAACCAACCTTATAGCAACTGTAAAATAAAACATCAATAAAACAATAAGCAATATCCTGTAACCTCCTCTTACTTGGCAAACATCAACGATCAATGAATCATTCCTGGCCTTGTGATTTTTCCAACACTCATCAGCAACTTCCTCATCTGGACGACCATCCGAATCCTTTGTTTCAATGTAAGGCTTTCGTTTGACGCGATTTAAATCTTCATGCAGCCCATCCAATAAGAATGCCAGAAGTTCCTACAAAGAAGAATTCTATCACACACAGCATACATTTATATGCAAGATAGTTTTAATCTGTATAACTGACAACTTAAATTAAGTACCCTATATCTATATAACTGACACATTAAATTTAGTACACGAATTAGATAAATGCTTGGTATTCTATATATCATGTTAATGTGCTAAACAATAAAATAAAACCACTTCCCACCCACATAATTCAGGAGACTTAAACGTGTAGAAGGAAATATTAAATGAATAAATCAATGGAGAGTAAGGAAAGAAAAGTTTTCAAGCAAGAACTAACTTGAGAATCATGCTGGTTATAGCCACTGAACTGGGGAGCAAATCGAGCTAGTTTTCCCTTGAAAGCACGTGGTGCAATTGTAGTTCGCCCTGAGGACCACAGTTTCCTCAACAACTCACCGAAGGCAAGTGCAAGTTCACCCTGCACAGCTACTATAAACTTTAGACACTTTTAAAGCAGGAAGCCAATTCAGAGTTCATGCCATCCACATCAAGCATGTGGATCATAAATGAGAACAGAAACCTACATGCATTCCCAAAGGATTGTCTGTATTGATCTCGTCACTGTAATCTTGCAAGAAGTACTCAACAAGAGGCGGTGTATGAACTAGACACTGGAGGGCACTATTCATAAAACAAGTGTTCCCTAGATTCTGCAATCCTGCCAAACCTCCCCTTTCTCCTTTTTTTGATTTGTAAGCATCATATCCATCGTCCATATCTGAGAATGATGAACTTACAGCACTTCCGTGATATAAATTAAAATTATATCCCGTCGAATGACCATTTGACATCACAGGACCTCCAGCAATGGAAACTGACGACCTTGATGGCTCTAGAGACACCAAAGCCAACTCATTTCCTGTTGAATCCTTGCCTAAACGAGAAGTATAGTTTCCATCTTGAACCTCAAGAAGAATCTGCAAGTTAAAAACAAAAAATCCACCAAGAATGACTTCAGGTAAAGGCAGCACTTTAGTGATTATCCTAATATGCTCGTGGAAGAAAGTCCAGCTAAAAGCAAATATAAAAATGTAGAGCCAGATAACCCAATATTCCCCATACATACAGTCAGACAAATTTTCTTTTGCTGAAACAAAAGTAGTGCAAATCACCACACTCTAGGATCCTTGCTGTCTATGACAATCCAATATAACACATAAAATCCTTTCTGACGAAATCTCATATAATTTTGATCGAACACTTCATAACTTCGTGAAAATGCAAAGTTTGCATGATATGACAATTATCTTGTAGACAAAAGGAACAAATAATTAAATTAAAAAAAAAAAGAATTGCAGAAATATGAAATATCCACTTTTCAAAAAGCCAACCACAAATTTTCACAGTTCCTTGACTACTTGGGGTTCATTTTTTTTTAACGTAAACTCAAGGCCTCCGTATAACATGAATCTACAAAAGCCTAAAGCAATAAACCCGTTTCCACCGTCATATAGAATTAAATCTTGCCAACATGCAATATTCAGACATTGTTATTTTCAGACACAGTTCTAAAACAAAATTTATCTTGATGAAGAACAAAAAACCACCTAAGGAAGAGGATACCAAAGTAATATCATAGGAAACAGTCCCCTTTCAAAGTAAGGTAGGGGGTTCGTAATCACAGCAATCAAGAGCCTTGATATTTAAGAAAGAATATCTCTTGAGAAATGTTCTAAAAAATTGGAGAATATATCTTCTAAAATCAACTATCAAAATATTGATACATCATTATGGTACTCACTTCTTGATCCATCTGCAAATTTGACTCCTCTAAAATTCGGTTTGAAACATTCAGCATTGCATGCTTTCGCTTATTGAAGTAGTCCCAAATACAGGCCTGCCAATTTATGGAAAGACCAAAATTTTATTTTTAAAGAAATAAAAAAATAAACACACTTCCAACTACCTGAAGGAAAAAAAGACACCAATAACAGTATTAAAAAAAAAGTACCTTTTCTTGCTCCACTCCCGTAATCCTACACACCTTCTCATAAAGCTCACTTGTAGAAGCCTGAAGGAAACGAACAGTGTAAGTACTTTCTCATTGAAAATCATTGTCGTTATAGAGGTATCAATTAACCATAATTGCCAGTAAAAATACTTTTGAGGGGCATAAATCTCCAAAAACTAAATGAATAAAATGTTTTCTGTTTGCCCATAAGAACCCACCTTGGTTGTTATGGACATATAACAAACTAGAAAAAGCATGAGATATTTAATAGCTAGCAATAGCATAAATAAACGAAGAAATCCTTTCAAAAAAAAATTTTTTTGAAGAAAATCTAGCTTAAATTATTACCATCAAACCAGCCCTTTGGAAGAAGTCTCGTGTCTATGAAAAATTCAATAAATACTTCCAAAAAGAGAGAGTTCTTAAAATTGGGATTTTTTTGGAGATTGGATGCAGTCACTAATTCATGATCTAGCATCTACAAAATGAAAACTTCATTCTCAACTCTACGAGAATTTTCATGAATGTCTTTCATTTGCTTCTCTTCAATGGAAGTTTTATTTTTCCCATAATGTATCCTTATTTTCAGCCTAATTCGTCTTCTAATGATTGATTCAACCTCTGATAAAAAAGATATATCTTGGTTTTATTTCATCTCTTCAACAAGTTTAGTGATGAGCATAACAGCCCTCTTGTTCCAAATGGAGAAAACAACCTATGCTTAGCTTTTTGGGAAATTTCTAAACGAACAATTTCATCAAAATTTTCAATTTCTTATTTTACTTTGTTCAAATTTTATGTAATCCTCTACTATCCATTGAGTACATCAAGGTTGTGTTTACTAATCAGTAATCCAATTTGGAAAAAAGGAATTAAATTTCCGAGTTTAAATTCCAATGTCTACTTTTGTTTTGTATTTGGAAATTAAATGACATGGGTCCCACCTAAACACAGGGAATTAAGTTTGTTGATACGGGGGAACTTGTCTCCCACCTACTACCTATTTTATTAAATTCCTTCTCCCAAAAAAGAGGAACTAACCTACCTTTATACCAAATATATCCTTATTCTTATTTAATATATTTTTTTCATTTAAGGATAGTTTTGTAACTATAATAATTCTATTCCCTATCCTTCTTATTTAAAAAGAAAACAATATAACAAGAATTTAATTCCTCAAGTAACTTGATTCCTTGATAGATTAGTTAACACTTTAATCTAATTCTGGAATTTAATTCCATGTAGTTTAATTCCTTTTTTTATGAAATTAATCTCCTATTATAGGAATTCCTGATAAGTAAACATGTCCCCGAACGTACAAAAATATAACGGAGTTTCTGTTATTCGTATTAACAGCTACTCTAGGAGGAATGTTTTTACGCGGTGCTAACGATTTAATAACTACTTTTGTAACTCAAGAATGTTTCAGATTATGCTCCTACCTATTATCTGAATATACCAAGAAAAATGTACGGTCTAAGGAGGCTACTACAAAATATTTACTCATGGGTGGGGCAAGCTCTTATATTCTGGTTCATGGTTTCTCTTGGCCATATGGTTCATCTACGGAAGAGATCGAGCTTCAAGAAATAGCGAATGGTCTTATCAATACACAAATGTATAACTCCCTAGGAAATCACTGTAGGAATTGGGTTTAAGCTTTCCCCAGCCCCAAAGTAACTTTTAGGCTTTAAGAGCCAAAAGCTGCTTTCAAAAAGACATTCCAAATAGGAACTTCCAATCAAACCACCACTCATTACCAAGTTTGGACTAAAGAATCAAAAGCAAATCCAAGATAATATACAATACATGAAACTGAAAGATAAGTTGCCTAATCACCCAACAAACAAGATATTCAAAAAACTGCTAAAGCATAAAATCAACATAGAAAAAAATTTTACTGGAAGCTCTAAATTAATACATAAGAGAAAATTACTATAAACATTACCTTTTTGCTTAACCTTATTATTGACTGGCTTTTGTCCCTAGCATCAATTAACTTAAGACAGAGCAGGTAAACCTCTACAATAAAAGTCTTGTGAAAATCACCCTGAGAAATCAACTTTCTTGGTAATGCTGGTCCTCCTTTGTACCTGAAAAAACAAAACATCATCGTTTGTGATGCACCAATGAATACGCATATCACTTTGCAACTCTAGAAGACAAACACACTCCAATATTAAAACGAAAAGAAATCAGAGAATATGTGTGTGTGTGTGTGTGTGTGTGTGTGTGTGCACGCGCGCGCACGTGCGCATGTGTGTATAAACACCATGAGAGAAAAAAGCATGCCAGATAGGAATGAGAAAAATAGATCAAAAAAAAGATGAAAATGAAAATACCAATCCAATAGTTTTTCCCAAACATGTTGGGGAACTAGAACATAATCCCGTCCTTCCTCCAACATTCTCCGAAGCTCTGGTTCATCACCCTCAGAACCATCTTCTTTCAGAAGTAAATCAGAGTTATCAATCGGTCCAGGTCTTTCTGCATTCTTTAATGAAAGCACATCCATGTTTTGAGATTCAGAAGCCCACCCGTCAACCGAAGATTCACCTATGCCTGGCCCAGTATATCTCTGCCAGCTTGAATACCATCTGTGAAAAAAAAGAAGAATAAACCTAATTACAACCATCTAATTCATAGATGAAACAAAAACGACTAAAAC
Source organism: Ficus hirta (assembly GCA_038430175.1). NCBI lineage: Eukaryota > Viridiplantae > Streptophyta > Magnoliopsida > Rosales > Moraceae > Ficus > Ficus hirta. Next base: position 14,860,477 of record CM076586.1, read on the forward strand.
CAAAAGGCACTCAGTGACCTACCAATCTGACCTATTGTAATATCAGTACAAATCAATCATCTATGCATTGGCTAAATTTGATTTCCCTAATCCAAACTGTTCCACTAGTTCATGCAAGCAGAATATCAAAATGATGCATTTGATTGACCAGGCCCAGAAGCAAAAGAATCAGTAGCAAGTTATCAAAATGAATATTCCCTGCTTATAAGCAATTCCGCAGGATCGAATACATTCAACAAACCAACTTTAATAGAACCATTCCAGGTGAAGCCCCACGTGAAAACAACAAGGGTAACGGTGGCGTAACGCTAACGATTCATAATAGGAACATAAATTGCCTCTGTATGAAGCAAAACTTTACCAAATTCTTTACTTGTATCAAATAGGAAAGAAAGATGCTAGGACTTTCAGTTAAACTAGGGCAGGCAAACCCGTCGGAGTAAAAATACTAAAAATAATATATCTAGCCAATATCCAATCCAATAGCCTCCCTCTATAGAAAAATATCCTAAACTCAATTCTCAAATAGTAGTCTAAGAAGGGGAAAAAAAATAGCTTCATAGTTCAAGGGGCGAACTCTAAAACCTAGGGCATCATGGCACTAAGCCAATACGCTGAACGACATTGAAACTTAAAATCTCAAACATCCTAGAACAAGAATAAGCATCTAATAATGAAAACTGTTGAATTCCTCTGTTCTTTGTATTTCCGTTGGTGAATAGCGACAAAAAATGCAGACGCCGAGGTCGAAGCATACTAATAAAACATTTGTCGGAAGTGCAAACTACAAATTCGAAGGAAAAAAAAATCGAAAATTTACCTATTTGAAACAACGTAGTACAAGTTTCCTTCCTTCAAATTAGCCTCCGATTGATCGGTGAGCTCCTTAACGATCCGCTTCTCCTCCTCCGGCGGTAGAGGCAAGCAACTTGCGTCGTTATCGATCATGAATCCCGAATCCGGAATCGTCATGATCGATTCACAAAATCTACCCAACCAAATCGACCAATCAACCAACCGGCGACGAAAGATCTCAAAAAAATTCAACAACCGCGGACAATTCACAGAAATAAACAGTCAAACGACTATAATCCGCGCCGAATTGAAACGTGAAGAAGAGATATTCAGAAATTGAAGCGATTTCAATGGCGGCGAGAGAGATGAAGTAGTTGGACTGACCTTGAAATCAGCGAAAATGGCGAGAGAGATCAATGAGCAAGACGAAGAGAGAATGTGTAGAGATTGTATGGAAGGATCGGGGAAGGATCTTGGAAGAACCCTAGATTGAGAAGAAGAGGAGATGATCGAGATTGCGTCTGGAGAAATCTGAAATAGTCGTTATCGACGATGTTGGCTTGCTCTCTCTAACTCTCTCTCTGTCTTTCTTTCTCTCTCCTCGAAAATCTGATGAGTCAGTCACGCACCCAAACAATTTTTATAGTCTCCATGGACGGCCTCCTCGTTAAAGCTTCTCCAACCAAACTTTTTATTTTTTTTCCTTTAATTTTGTTTTATTACTTTTTTAAAAAAATAATAAATTATTGCATATTCAACAACCTCCAGATCCCCTTTCAAATAAAAAAAAAAAAAAAAAACTCCAGATGACTATTTTCCGCAGAAATATTTTTAACAAATATTAAAAAATTATTTTGAAAAAATGATTCTGGAATGTGGATCCTATATTCCAAGATGATTAATACCCGTGAAACCTTTCATTAACTTTTTTTTTTTTTTTTGTAAGGACCTTTCATTAATTTCTTTTTTAGTAAATATATATTAAAAAATAATAAATTAGAAAAATACAAACAAATTTTTATTTTTCTAAAAAATGTTAGAGATATCAATTTTAAATTCTAATTACTATATTTTTTTGTAAGCAATAATTCTAATTGTTGCATTGATTTTAAGTTAATCATCTTCATTACTAAAGATTGTAGTATTAATTATTTTTATTTATTCCAAAGTTTGTTGCGCTTTTTGAATGGTTTAACACACACGTAAAGTTTTATTCTTGTCTTACTGTTTTAGATCATTTTCCAAAAAGTGTTACATTACAATGTCTTTCTATTTTGAGGTATTCTTTGATCAAATCTTTATATCACTTTTTTTTTTTTTTTGAGAAAAGATCTTATGTTACACGTTTTTTATCGATTTAATATTACAGAACAAACAGCACGTTATTTCAACCTTACAAAACATGTTAATGGTGAAAATGATAGAAAGCAAGCCTTCATATATAAAATGACATGATGAAAAGAAAGTCTTATTTAGAACTTTCATTTCTACCAACTCTCAGGTTCGAGTCCTGGCATGCAAACTTTGTTTGACCTTTAGTAAAAAGACTATGTACAACCGCTCTTAAAGCCTAAAAGTTATTAGTTGTTAAAAATCTAACAACATGATCCTTAATTTGAAGACACCACTAATCCTTTTTTACTTTAAAAAACAAAACAAAATCAAAATCAAAACCTTCACATGCAAAAAAAACCCATGTGGCTCTATGAGAACTTTAATCTTTAGACTATATAAAGGGCTTTCGGTTTACTGATTCAAATTAAAATATTTCAACTCTTTTTTTTTTTTTTTGAAAAATCAATAAAAATTTTAACTTGTTTTTAAAAAGTTAAATAACTCCAATCCAAAAAACTTAACTTCAATCAGTGTACCAAAATGCAAACTATAAATCACAATAATCCTTGATTCACTAGCCATTAGGTCATCAAAGTAGCACTCAATGAAACATTATCAAAAATATTTCTTAAAAAAAAAAAAGATAAATTGCTAGGTTAGTTTCTGAACTTTTAATTTTATACAACTTTGGTCCCTGGATTTTTTTCGTAGCTGGAATGCCCCTAAATTTTTAAAATATTAAGACAATAGTCATTTACGTTAATTTTTGGACAGAATCCGTTAGATAGCATCATTTTTTGACCAAATTATTAATATATTCTGTTTAAAAAGTAACAGAAATGACTATTGTAGTAACATTTTAATAATTTAGGGATATTTTTTGTTATTTTTTCTTAGCTAGAATTATCATAACTATTAAAAACGTTACTATAGAAGTCATTTTCGTTAATTTTTATACGAAATCAGTAGTTAGCATCACTTTTTGATCAAATTACTAACAAATTACATGTAAAAATTGACAGAAAAAACTATTATAGTAATATTTTAAAATTTTAGGGTTATTTTAACTATGAAAAAAAAAATTTAGAGATTAAAATTGTACCAAATCAAAAGTTTAAAAACTAAATGAGTAATTAAAAATAAATAAAAAGGACTCCACCAATTGCTTGAATTTGGGGGAGAGAGAGAGAGTGAGAAGCGGCGTATCGGCTCGGCTTAGAGAGAGAGAGAGGGAGAGGAAGGAAAGGTGGGAACGGCGCACATGACAGATGGCTAATTCTGCACCATATTCCACACCACCCCCCATTCACTCACGCAAGTTTTGTGAGTCTCTCTCTCCAAACTCACTGTCGCCGCTCACATGTTAAAAGAGACCTGTGCTTCCCAGTTGCAACACAAGCACCAGTGGTCTAGTGGTAGAATAGTACCCTGCCACGGTACAGACCCGGGTTCGATTCCCGGCTGGTGCATTTCTTACTTCTAATTTTTTATTATTTTTAATTTGTTTTTATCAAGATTCACGCCAACAGGCAAACAAAAAGCATAGCAAGCTAAATTGATTTTGCTTCCTGTCAAAATTTACACCGAACTTTAGTATCCTACAACCTCGGCATTCCTAAAGGCTCCTACTTAATACATGCTCACTAAACAAATGGAATTCACATGTACACTAGTGTTACAGTTCTCGGATTCAACTCAGCACCAGCTACCCGTCCTGATCGGAATGGCTGCCATGTACATTTCACTGAAGACCGCTCGTTTAACGAGAAAAAACCAGTGAAACATCAGTGGGGAGCAATACGAAGCAGACTATTGCCTCTGCCGGGGAAGAACTTTAGGAGGCTGCTAGACAGAAATAAAATTTCTTTATGACGTCTTTCATTCACATTGGTGTGAAGCTCAAAAGGTTTTAGTAAAATCACATGGATCCGGTCTCGTCTGAACTAGCAGAGGCCTCACTTCCTTCTGGACGTGCTCCACCTCCCTGAATCTCATCCTCGCTGGACATACTCTCTTCACTGGAATTGGAAGATGTTCCAGAATCCTCATCGCTAAGCACTTCTTGTTTCCGTCTTTTCCTGATATCCTTCACTCCTCTGCCTTGAAGAGCGAGTCTCCCACGTTTCCGTGCTTGTCGCTTGCCCTTGGGAAAGTCTTCTTTCTGTGATTCAAGGCTTTTGCTTTCGACCTGATTTGCACCTTTTCCTTTGCTGTACTCATTATCCTCTGAGTCGTCAGCGTCAAGCTTGCGCCTTTTCCTACTTGAATTCGTCTGGCAAAAATAAAGCCAAAAAACATGAGTAATGCATAGTCACAGCACCAACGCACATACATCACTATCCAAACCCCAATAAAATAAAGATGAGACCATCAACATACCAAATCAGCTAAACGAAATCTCACAGTAACTCATAACTCCTAACTCCTAATTTATTCAAGTATAATGTTTTTATTCTATAATCTAAGCACCAAGGCATGATCGCCCCTATGTTTTGACTTCTCACTTTCAAATGATCATACTTGTATTCCAAACTTCAGAAGATAAATTTCCTGTTTTCCATCAGCCCGGAAACAAAATTACCTTTTTTCCCAAGAATAGTGATATGAAATAATTTTCAGGAATTAACAGTAAGTTTTTATTATTATTATTATTATTTTATTTTTAGTTTAATCGCTGAAATTACAGAGCTTAGAGCTTCCTCCTATGCATGTTAAAGAGGTGCAACTTTGTGGGAAGATCCATAATATTTTGTTTACCCAGAAAATTTTTCATCACTGACAGAAGTGAAATGCATACTTTGGCATCCTCCAGGGAAACTTAATTGCACCGACAAAAAAAAAAAAAAAAAAAAATTGGAGGAAGAAGAAGAAGAAGAAGAGAAAAAACAAAAATTTTGGGAGATGGTCTTATGCTCATACCTTGGGACCACGATCAACCAGCCTAGCCCATTCATGTCGGTTCCTCAAGCAATCAAGAACAGCCTGCGAATGACTCGTGTATGCATAACGCTCTCCGTTGTGCTTCCTCAAGTTATGCCAATGCTGCAAAGAGAGACCAAAAGAGAAAATAATGAGAGTCGTGGAAGAAAATCTTTCTATTCAAAGAAAACTATCAAGAAAAGGAAAACAGCACGTTCTGTCAGTATAAGAAACCATACCGGCAGCACAGCATTACAGAGCTCCTCATATGTCATGCGCCTCCCTTTGTTCATAATCTCATTAATCAAGCCTGTACATGAGAAAAAGATTCAGAAGACAACAGGAGAAGAAACCAAAAGGAATTAAGCAATCATACACGGTATATAACAGCTACCTGGTAAAGTCTGATGAACCGGACCACCTACTGTTCCAGTATCTTCATCAGAGGTATTCCTAGGTGAACTTCGTATAGAGGAGACATTACGCTCATTGGCCTCAGTGGATGAAGATGGACCACTACTCGTGGCAGCCGAGGTAGAAGGCATATTCTTCTTGACAGACTCCACTGTCAAAGATCCATTGTCCTCCCTCTTGGTAGAAGCTTCTGCTGTATAATCTGTATCTTGTCTTTTAAGATCGTGAGAAGATATAACTCTATCCTTCCTTTTAGCTTCATCACCAATCTCACGAGAACCACGGAACCCATCTCTGGGAGCATCCCTGTACTTCCTTCTAGGTACCTAAACAAATAAGATTTGTTACTAAATCACACCAGACTTTAAAATTGTCTAGTCAGAAGACTCAGAACCTTGTTAACGGGTATGTTCAAAGCCGGATGTAGTTAAAAGGTGTCTGGGTACACCAAAAAGGGAGTAATGGCTTCAGTCAAATAACAACCTATTACAAATAGATCAGATAACCAAGAACTTACCGAACTGTGATCTTTTCCTGCGGAACTTGATGTACGCTTTATTAGCATGCTTGTTGCACTTGGGGAAGTCAGCTGAGGCAAGCTACCAGCATGGCGCACACGTGGTACACGAGGTACTCTAGGAGAGCTGTTCAGCTCTTGATGCAGCAGTAGGGCAAGCTGGAAAAATACATAAACGTACATATATAGAGATCCTGTTAGCCAAATTACCTTTCCAGGAAAAAAAAATGATAGAAAAATTACTAGGAAAATCATTTTCCAAGCATTAAGTTTTGCTTTCACCTCCTCGTCACTAAGTGTTGCAGGAGAACTTGAAGAAACAGGTGGACACACAGAAGGCGTGTGATTCTGATTAATCTTAGAGGAAGGCTGGAAATTTGGCTGGTTAAACTTTTCACCTCTTTGGGGCGGCACCCCTGAAGCTAAAGTTCTATTATGGGTATGTGTAGCCTTCTGATGGTGAAGCGATCCAGTAGGCTCAACAGAGCCTGAAGTAACGGTAGTGGTATTTGTAGCTGAAGATGTTTTGGAAGACACGCTAAGCACATTGTCTTTTGATTCTGGTGTTGTTTTCTTGGAAAGAGGATCATGTGATATCCTGCTTGGGTGGGAGGGTTTGGGAGCAGAATGCGAAATTGACTTTGGGCGTTCCTTCACAGTTTTCCGCTGCATGTCATCCCTATCCTCATCCCTGACATCATGTGAAGAACGATCTTTCCTCACATTGGCATGACTTTCGGACGTGATTTGTGGCTTAACAACAGGATTAGGATTTAAAGCATCAGTAGATTTGACGTTATCAGCAGTTGATGATTTGGCAATCAATGCAGTGGTTGGTATCGAAGAAGATTTTCCCGAACTTGCTACCATGTTTTGCTGACTAGGCAATCCCTGAGAGTCTAACATAGTTCCTCCTGGCCTGGAATGCTCTTCAGGAAGCCCAGAACCATGTTTTTGTTCTGAAGGACTTTTCTGAAAAGCCATCAAACCATCTGTGCACTCCAATTCAGATTTAAGCTGACAAGGATCACCAGGTAATTTATCAGTCTTGCCCATATGAGAATCGCTGACGGCTTCCAAATTTCGGTCAAGATGTTCTGCCTTATGGTCACTGGACTGTGAAGTACTTACTGCTTCACCATTGAGTTTAGAAGTTTCAAACGTTTTATCTGAAGATATGCTAGGATCTGTTGCATCAATACGAGGAGAAGATTGAATATTTGGCAGAGACCGAGAGCTTTCATCGAGTTCTTCTTTTTTCACTTCAAAATTAGGTTGTTCAGATCTCAGTGACATGTCAACATCATTATCTTGAACTTGATTGTCTTTAACTTCTGTTGCAATAACAGTCACATCTTCGACGAGAGAGTTGTCAACATTTTTATCAGAGCTTTCAAGACTATCATCCAACTTACCAACTGCAATGCTGTCTCCCTATCATTGTGAAATAATGTAATTTTAACGGGCTGAAGTGTTAACTCTGAAAGAATAGAAGATCATAGAAGACACACTATAACCACTATCACACTAGAGTAAGAAAAATAAACTTGAACAAAATAGATTACAGTGAACAAAATAGGTTACAGTGTAAGGGTAATTACTAAAATATAGCTTGCAGTTCGGTATTTTCAAAAAATATATCCTATGTTTTCGATAACTATTCAAATTGTAACGCTTTGTCTCCAAATACCAAATGTTAATCTTTGACCTGTTGAGCACGACCAACAAGAGAGGAGGGAAGAGAGGGGGGTGGTGTTATGGGTCCTTTTAAATCTCCTAACTACCCTTTAAGAAGTGTCTCCAAGCATGTTACTTCAATCTAAGTTGTTTTCTTTTTCAACTTTAGTTTCGATACTGTGCTCTAAATTCCTATACTGGGGGGTGGAGTCTATTTTAATATATCGAGATTGACGTTGGCTGCAAGAATGCATATCAGTATCACATGTTTGGATAAACCATTTTTTAAAGGCATAATGGTCTTCCCTTCATCTCCTATACCACAAAATGTGCTAGAGGGAGAACATTGAAACCAAAACTTGAGAACTCAAACTGGGAGGTATAACTTTCTTATTATCCCTGGAGTTTAAAGGCATATACAACAAATGATCCTGTGGAACTAGACAATATGCTCCAGTCCAAGCATCCAAGGTAAGACCTTCAATCCACAAAAGACTCAAACACAATTATAGAGCTTCTTTGTATTGACATGGATCTCGATGGGCCTTCGACTCAGATTCAACCATAATATACAAGTTCACAAGCTGTAAGACAAAACCTATAACTTGCACAGGTTGGAGAAATTGCACATTCTTTGAGCACAGAACTTTGTTACCTTTAGAGAAAACGTTATTAGCAAAATTTGCAATTGAGAAAGCCGTGAAGTTGCACACAGTAAGCAACCATGAGGTTTGTCCTAACTCCTAAGATTTAATTAAAATTATAAATTTGGCTCAGTTAGTCATGAAATCTCGTAACATCTAACTTTATCTTCAGTTGTTTTAGAAAGGATCTATGAACTTTCAAGTTGTCAAACAAGTATTTTCATTGTTGCACTTGCATCAGGAAGTTGGTCAATAACTCAACTTTTGGACCTCTTTTGAACGTTAATTGATTTATTTACCACACCCAAAATCATCTTATTAAGTCCATTAACGTTGGACACCAAGAAACTAGGAACCTTTCTCTATACTCTTACAAGAACAATATCAGACTCGATTCAGATGCAAATAACAGATGGTGAAGTATCAATGTTATAGAAAATGGTGATCAGAGAGTGCAAAACTTGTGTGTGCAACTGAGGGTTAGAGGTAATCCTACGAAGATAACAATTTAACCACTTGTTGAATGTGATTGAAAGACCCCCACAAAGAAAAAAGAATAAGAATTAAGAACAAGAAACGATGAAAGAAGAACAAGAACAAATTGGTGATGTGCACGGCAACGAAAAGTACCTCTTCCTTTACATTATCATGTTGAAACGAAGACCCCACACCATCATCCACTTTAGAAGAAATTTCTAGCGCCGCGCAATGGTGATTGTCAGTTTTCTCTTCCTTCAGTTTAGTACCAATTGAAAAATCTTGTCTCGACACATCAGAAGATGTGGCCTTTGTAGAATGCCTTTCAATGTTACCATTAGCTGCAAGGTGAGGATCGGGTGTAGGTTCTTTAATGGTTGTCTCCTTCAAATTCTTATTCTTCGTACTCGGAATTTCACCTTTATGAAACTTCGGAGCTCTATCTTCATAAAATTCCAATTGTTTTGCATCACTGGTGGGTGTAAACACTAGTAATAAAAATGGAAACAAAAAAATTGGAATCAACATATGTATGTCAGCCAGAACAAGATGTGACCCACTGTCAATATTATCATCATTGACGTGTAGATAGATAGTAGAATTAACACTTGCATCTTTTTTTTTTTTTGGGTCAACGCAGTGTAAGTTAAATGTAGCAGCGAAAAGCAAATCAAGACCAAATTACCTGTTTTAGAAGAATGTGTGCCTCTCTTCTTAGCCTCAAACTCTTTGTCAGCAACTCTGGCTTTCTTCTTCCCGCTCTGATCTTTAGACATCCCTGAATCTTCTTTCTTCCGCTTACCAGAATGTAACACAACAGGACGCAGTAAGCTACTCTCCTTCTTCCCACCATTCTCTGAACGCCTAACATCTATACCCTTACTCTCCCATTTTTTTGTCTCTTTCAAACAGACCTTTCTACTACGCGCATCTTCCTCATCTCCATCACTCAAACCAACCAAAGCAGCCACAGGAGTAGCAAACACACTCTCTTTTGACAAGGAGAACAAAACACCAGCACCTTTATCTACAGGATTCTCATTCTCCTCATCCAAATTATCACCGCCTTCCTTCTCGTCCCAACAAGGGAACTCCCTATACCGAAAATTAAACTTCTTGGGCACATAGCCAGTGCACTTCCACAGCTCCGGTGTAAAAACCGACGACAACCCACCAAATAATGAAGGGTCACCGCCAGGTATCCCCTGAACATGTACCCTCTCCTCCATCGGTATATCAGTCCAAAGCCTAAAGGGGCGACGAGGAGGCCCATTCGACGCGCAAGAACTCTCTATCCTCATCGTTTTAGTGGGAAGCTCGACCAGCAATTGAGCAACCTCGGTCTCCTCGCTATCATTCCTATTGTTCTTCATCTTACACTTGTCACAAACAAATATATCATCTCCCTTCACGTACCGGGAACACCTGGTGTGAACCCAAACGCCACACTCGTCGCAATTAACCATCTCTTCTCCATCGTCGAAATTCACACCGCAAACGCAATCCACAGTCCAAGAACCATTGACCCAGTCGTCCGGAGGGTCCGAACTCTGAAGGCGGTGGTGCGACCGGCCTTTCATTTCTTCTCTACCTAAACCTCCAATTCAAATCCCTAACCCTAACCTTGCATAACTAAATCGATTGGGGGGGGAAAAAGAAAAAAAAAAAAAAAGATTTCTCAAACTCAAACAACCAACAAATTTGCCTTAATTTTGGTGCGACCGAACTTTCATATCCCCAACTCTTGACTCCAAAACCAAAAAACCTCAAATTCAATCCCTAACCCTATGCTCGGATAAATAAATTGTTCTCATTAATAAAAGTTCGCGAATTGCCCCAATTCTTCGCAGAAAAAGGGGTTCCGAACGTCGGCAGAGTGAAGATTGAGGTCTAGGATTGGTACCTGGGAATTCGAGCTCCGGCTATGGCGGCACCCATGGGTTTGCCGAGCTTCTTCTCCGTCGCCGTTAGAGGGATCTCCGTTTCTCTCTCTATATATCTCCGGAGGGACGAAAATGGCCGTGTTTGGCTTCTCTCTCTCTTCACGCACGAACTGGCGGAACTGAAAGAGATAGATAGAGGCTTCTGTTTTCTGGTTGTGGATTTTGGTTGCGTCCGTCTTCTTTTTCTCGGCTCCAAAAATATCGTGGCCCACTTTTATTTGGGCCTCCAGCAGCCCAACTTCTCCAAAGAGCTATTCTAGGGTGTGTTTGGTTGGAGGATGGAAGGATAGAAGGGTAGGAGCGAAGGGATTGAGGTGTGGAGAGTATATGAGTGTCCCTTTTTGTTTTTTTCTTCTCCTTAGCATTTATATATCTCTAATACTATTGTTACATGTTAATTAAAAAAATCATTTTATTTATAAGTTTATACCACATCAATTAAAACGTCATATTATTTAAATATATATCATGATATTATAAAAAAGACACCACTAAAGCGACATAAGAGCCGAATTCAAGAAAAGTAAAAAGTAACATTATTTGATTTGATGAAAAGTGGGAGGAGCTCACAAAAAATAATCCTTCCAAAATTGGACGAAATGGGATGAAATATAGGGAAAAAAATTGCTGTTTGTGATATTAATTTTTGTCAATACAAAAATTTTCTAAATACTCATAAACCTAATTGTTTCTTGTACAAGGTTGAATTTATAATTTTACAAGTAGAACTAAATCATTTCCCTTCTCATATCCTTCTAATACCAAACAAGAGAATGGATAACTATTGTCTTTCTTTCTTATCATATCAAATAACTTTGAGAAAATTCTCAATCCTTCTCTTCATTTACAACTCTCATTCCTTATACCTTATTCGTTCTTCTATCATTCCATCCCTCTAACCAGACAAAGCCTTATGAGTGATATACAGGATTGCCCTGAAAAATTAGACATCCTTTGTAATATTCCTTGGCTATCATAATTTCAGTTTTTTACCTTTAATTAAATACGTTAAATGTCAATATAATCTGTTTTGTCGAAATACCATGCCAGTTAAAAAGATACTCTATTAGTCATCATTGACCGTCTACATTCTCTAGTCACTTGTTTCAGTCATGGCCTCATGGGAGAGTTTTCTGGTAGATTACTTTTGATAGTTATCCCCACGAACAACAAAAGGAACAAGATCTTATAAATTTTTCATCGAAAATAAAATCGTGGAGCTTCACCCGAGACCCCTACCATAGTGTCACCACACTCCTATCAAAAATCCACCTTCCCAATGGCAGCAAAGAGCACCACTCTTTTAAAGTTTTAATCATGTTTAGGAAAGTGCCAAGGAGTGAAAGCCTTCACTCAATTTTCAAGATCCGCCGCGGGATGACGAATATCTCTTTATCTTATCTAGAGCCACTCCAGGCCTCTCAAAATTCATTATCCCACCGGCAGTGACCCAGGCGTTGCCCCATTTTTCATCGGATCTTGTTCTATTTGTATTGATTATGTTAGAGGTTGAATCTCACTAAACTTAAAAAGGTCTAAAATATGGGAACTAAAGCATTGCTGGGAGTAGTTCATTGAACTTTACGGGTTCACATATTTGTTGGAAGCAGTCTTTTTACATGGGCAGCACCGGACAATCCATTTGCATCTATACCTACAACCTTTAGAGGAATCGATTTTGTGTAAATCTCTAATCTTATCTTTATTTTAGTTATTAAAAAAAATTGCAATGGCAAAACATACTTTTATACTGTCGAATTTAGGGTCCGTTTAAGGCGTCATCTGGAGATGACAAAACACCATATGGATTTTAAAATCCCAACTTTATATCAAATTTTTCCTCTCTTCTATTTTCAACAAAACTCAAACTTTAAAAGTTTATAACTTTTTCATTTCAAATTGGAATAAGATGATTTTTTTTTATCAAAATGTTTGTAACGACGAGAGTAACAAAACAATATCCATTTTGCATTTTTTTTTTCTAAATACATTTCAAATTTTTGTATCATTTTCTCTATCACATAACTTTTTTTAAAAGTTTTTCCCCCAAACACATATTTCCAACCTAACATTCAAAACAACATCTCTAAATGTTCTTTCAAACGGGCCCTTAATCATGTTTTTTTTTTTTTTAATGATGAAAAATATAATGGCTTATAAAATGTTACAAAACAAATTTCTTGGCATGCTTAGTATTCCAAGTACATCAAAGTAAGTTACATCATTTACTATTTAGATAATTTATTTGAAGTATTTTTAAACTATAATTGAAGATGTTTAACAATGACGATTGAATTTTTTTTAGTTTAAACGTTTTCAGATAGCTAAAATTAAAAAAAAAAAAAAAAGATTGCTTTATTATGTCTTATGCGAATTTGAGAACGACCCAAAACAAAAACCCAAAAAAAAAAAAAAGAGCTTCCTTTCCGGCTTAAAAAAAAAAATAAAGAAGGAAACCAACTCGAATTTCTTTTGTTAAAGAAATCGATATGCTTGTTACTTGCAATAAACTAGCTTTTCAGTAAAATAATATTAAATTATTAATAAATAAATCAAGTAGATGATTGCAAATCGTATTCTCTAGCCCTTTAAACTTTGGACTATTGACAACAATAATGACGAAGTTATGACATAAAATGGATATAAAAATTTAATTCCTTCAAATAAATTACATTTCATATTGTTGAAAAGCTTTGCTTAAATAATTTAAACTTCTGCAAAGAAAAATATGTATGAAGAGGTCATAGTAAATTATGAACAAAAATTTCGAAATCTTTTTTGGTGAATATGGAATTATCCAATTGTTCTCAAGTTTCTTTCTTTCTTTCCTCTTGAAATCTGCCACAAGGTATTGCACGCTTGAAAATACCATAATATATTTTCATTACATAGATGCAACTTTAAACATCTTCGGGGTAGCATTAACTTAAAAAAGGAGTCTCATTACTTGTTTAGTTTTCTTTTTTTCTTTTTTTTTTTTTCCTCCCAAGTGTGAAGATTTTTTATTGTAATGAAAATGTTAAACGAAGAAAACAATGTTCGAAACTCAAATGATCATAGTTACTTTTAAAAAATAATTGTGTTAAGGATTGTAATTTACCCTTTATAATGAAGTTAGATTATGTCCGTATCGATAATAATCTTATTTATTTATTGTATAAAGAAAAGGAAAATGGGGATAATCAAAGCTACAAAAGTCATAAGAATTTTTTTTTTCGGAAATTATAATAAATAGTCTTTTACGAAACTTAAATAAGTACAAGCATGATTTTAAAATATTTAAAATAAATAACAATAAAATATAAATTTATTAAATAAATAATAAATTTATTTTAAGTAAAAAAATCATTTACTTAGTAAAATTATTTTTTTATCTAAATATTTTTAAAACTTGTTATTTATTTTCATTATTTATTATAAAAATGTTATTTTCCTTTTTCCCTTAAGTTTTTGTTTCGTTAACCACAAAAGTTATATTTAAAAATAAGGAATCACAATATTTTTACAATTATTTTGTTTCTTTATTTAAATATCAGAATGCTACCCTTCAAAAATAATCATTTTTAGTTAAATACATATGTTATATAACCGTGCATATACGTATACACACTCATAAATAAAATGTATGTGTATGTGCCATGAGGGGACCAGTTATGATTAAATTAATGCAGCTTTATGCCTTTATAAGAGCTATAATAATGAAATAAATTAAAAGTATTGTAATGTATAAAGCAATACTTGTGATATATAAGGAGACTACTTGTAGTACATTCAGAAGGGGAAAAAAAAAAAAAGAGACAGAGACAATTTAATATCCTTCACCTCCAATCTTCCGTCACATATGAGTTCATGACAGCACTTAATAATAAGGGTGGCAATACGGATTGCGACATGAAGATACGACTCGAAAACGACACGAATTTCGTAGGTTCGGTTTGGGAAAAATAGGGAGCGGGTCGTGTTCGGATTGGGAAAAATTGACACGAAAAAAAAAAAAAAAAAACGGGCCGTGTTCGGGTTGGACCCATTTTTTTTGTGTCACTTTTCGTGTCAATTTCGGGTCAAAGATCGGGTCGCGTGTCAATTTCAGGTCAAATTTCATATCAAAATTCGTGTCAATTTCGTGTTGCGGGTCAATTTTGTGTCACGGGTCAATTTTGTGTCACGGGTCAATTTCGTATCGCAGGTCAATTTCGGTTCGTGTCGTGTCAACCCGTGACGGATTCGTGTCGTGTTCGTGTCGCGGTTTCGTTTCGTGTTCGTGTCACGGGTCGTGTTCGGATCGGGGAAAAAAAATCGACACGGCTTTAAAACGACACGAACCCGACATGTGACACGAATTGCCACCCCTACTTAATAATGTAAGGTAGCTGCATTATCATGCAAAGATAACAATGATTTGGATGATACATTCAATATAGTATTTACTTCAAAATGCAATATTTATATTCTAATATGTGTTTGGTTGCACGGTTATTCAAGAACAATCATTTAAAATTCTACTACTTCACAATTGTTTAACTCAAATACGAATTCTAAACTTTACAATCATTTAAAATTTCACTACTTCACAATTGTTTAACTTTCACTACTTCACAATTGTTTAACTCAAATATGAATTCTAAACTTTACAATCATTTAAACTTTCACTACTTAACTCAAATATGAATTCTAAATTTTACAATCATTTAAAATTTTACTACTTCACAATTGTTTAACTCAAATACAAATTATAAATTTTTACTTTTTTCAAAATTCGTATTACATTCTCCTCTTTTTTTTTTTTTTTAATCTTTACATTATTCATATACTACATTTAATAAAAATTATTCAAACACACGTTTTATTTATAATATACTATTCAAATTTTATATTTGAATATATACATTTAAGTTAAATAAATATTCCCAATTTAATAAGTGGTCCAATCAAATGCTAAGAAATGCTTCTATGTATGTTTTTGTGCGGATGAGGTAGACTTGGCACCAAAGATCCAAAAACAAAGGAATATGGTTCGTGTTCCAATGATAGAGTGACGTTATTATTATTATTTTTCTCAATCAAGTGACGTAATTTTAATAACACCAATAAATAGGACATATAATAATATGCACAGGGTATCATAAAATTTTTAATATTTATTAAATAAAACAAAAATTAGTGTAATAATTAAAGAAATCTCAAGTGGTGTGAATAAAGTCCACTGAGAATTATTTATCGGGAATTTCATAAATTGTCAAACGTCCTTAAAACTATCATTACTTCATCACTATTATAAACCGAAGCTTTCCTTCAAAACCAATCCCTGCTTTTTAGGTTACAACAATGATTAAAAACTCATCCTCGGTAACTAACAACTTTATTTTGTTTTTGAGCCAAAACAAAAAAAAAAAAAAAAAAAAAAAAACTTTTTTTTGTCCCACTCTCATTTTATTGCCACCATCAGTTTATGAAATTCACCTTCTTTTTAGGGGGATTAATTTGCAACTTTCTGTACATTACCAAAACCAAACTAAAAAAGAAACGAGCATATCCAAAAACATAAAGTCAGTTCTATTAGTGTATGTTTCGAATATGCTAGCTAGATTAGTAGTAAAATATATTAGCAATGATTAAAAAAAAATGTTGAACTCAATTTTCTCTCTAATTTACTTCATCAAAACAAAATTATATTGCTCTTGTTTAAAAGGATTGAGCAACTTTAGATGGCCAATTTGGTATTGCTGAACTTTCAATAGAACCACAACTAAAAAAAAGGAAAAAGGAAAAAAAAAAAAAAAAACAGAATCTAGAAGTTATGGAATAACGTCTTTAAATTGGTTTTCGTATATTTTTATCAAATACTGTTTTTGGAAATCTACTCATCTCTCTAATTAAATAATAATAATAATAATAATAATAATAATAATAATAATAATAATAATGACTACTTATGCCTTTGTTCACAAATCAACTGAATATTCGTAAGTAGGAGAAAATAGTATAAACACAACAATTTAGCCCATGTTTAGATCATAAATTTTAATGTAAATTAGATTAAACATTATAGAAAACTTTTTAAATAATGTTATAAAAACTAGGGAGTGCTAAACTAGCAATTAAACTCTTTGCTTAATCATCATTAGGACACTAACTCAAAGACAAAAATAAATAAATAAATAAATAAATAAAAAAGATAAAAAAGATGAACTTTATGTTTTTAAGGGAAAGACTACGGTAAAGCCTTATTGAGAGACACTGTTGTAGAGCTCAATTTTGGAGCCATTGAAACTAAATAAAATGGTAAAATATCAAGTAGTTACACAAAAGTTTAGATGCACACAACCGCAGGCTAGCCAAACTTTTTTCTCTTCATGTTCCTGTGAACATTAATATTGTTCTTTTTTATTTTCCACAAATGTTCTTTAAAAATCAAAACCATCGTTACAACTCTGTAAATCGTTTTTCAACCCAAAAAAATAAAAATCTCTGCAAATCTTTGGGGAACAAACAACAAACAACAAACAATAAAATTTTGAAGATTTATTGAGCTTTTATGGAGGATTGTTACAAAATCTTCTTTCTTTTTATTTTCTCTACGTCTTTACTCTCTCATACTCTCATCACCACTTCTACCGGCCTAGATTACCTTCTCCTAGTGGCCATCGTTCAACACGCACCATCACCGGCCACCTCAATCTCTGAATCATGGCTCTACGACAAACAAGTTTGCGATGAGCTTCACCGTTGCTGCCACCAGATCTCACCATTTGAAGGTCCCCATTGTTTGCCATTTTTTCCAGCAGGGGAGGCATTCGAAGGTTGCCAGACGAGGACGGAATTCGGGACGAGAAATCATCGAATCCATTGAACTGTGATCTCACCCATTGAACTGCCGATCTCGCCCACGAAATCATAGATCTGCCTTAGGGCTGGCAAGCGGCTGTGAACAAGATAGAGAGAGAGAGAGAGAGAGAGAGAGTGTGGAGAGAGAGATGAAATCTTCTGTCAAAAGTTTTTTTTTTTTTTTTTTAGGAAATTTATTTTCTTTTTAATCAGTGATTGAGTTTTTTTAATTTAAATTTGCAATGAACATCTTCAGATAAAATTTTTATTCAAAGAAATAGAAGCTTAGAATTTTGTATGCATGTAAATAAATTTTGAATATGTAAAAACAAAATTGTTTAAGATGATTTTGAGCAGAAAAAATAAAAGTGAGTTTTACAAATTGCATCACCCATTAAAAAAAAAAAGAGAGAAAAAAGTTTGGCTAGTCTACAGTTATGTGCAGGTGAACTTTTGAGTAATTTCATGATGTTTCACCGTTTGATTTAGTTTTGATGGCTAAAAAATTGGACCCTGTTGATAATGTCTTGCCATAAGACCCATAGCACAGCCATCCCCTGTTTTGAATAATATAATATTTACTGTTTCTTTTTTTATTCAAACGACAAGGCAAGGAACTTTCCCGCTGCAAACATACCTGGAAGAAATAGGTCCCCGTGGCTAGTGCTGCTGCGTTTCTTTAACTGTTGTTAGTACTACCAGTACCACCTTCATTGTCGTTTACCGCGAGTGGCTCACACCAAAATGACCGAAACGCCCCTGGCCAAAATCCAAACATTACGGAGATATGAACAAGAAAAAATAAATAAATACAAAATAAAATTCGAAAAAAAAAATGAAAAACAATTTCAGAAAGCCGTGCGGTGCAATCGCGAGATCAGCGAAACCCCTGCACCATGTACCATCCGCCACGTCTCACACAAGCATGCAATTGGTGTTCAGGTTTTTAGAGTAGAATTTAGGTTTGAATAAAATGTATATTTATCAAAATATTTGAATCAGTGGAGTTTAAAAGTGTAAAAATTTAAAATATGTTAAAAAAATTTAATATTAAATTTATTTAGTTCGTGTTGAAATTTTATGTACTTTAAAAAAAAATCATCTTATTTAAATTTATTTATGTAAAATAATGAACTTTAAGGGTGAGTTTGGTTCACAAACTCAAATCAATATTTTTAAACTTTTTTTTATTTTTTTCTCAAAAAATTTTTGTCTTTTTTCTAAAAAGATTTTTATCTTTTCTAAAAATTTAAAAAAATTTACTATTAAAACTTAAAAATTTCAACTCAAACTCATTCACCAAACAAACCCTAAAAATTTAAGTTATAAATCTATATTAATAATAAAAATAAAAGAAACAAATAAAAATTAGATTATAATTTTAAGATTTGAATTGTTCGTCTAAACATCTTTATAAAAAAAAATTGTATGTATGTTATGCAAATCAACATCATGTATGTATGTAACGCGTATGTATCATCGTATCATGTATATGATGTAAAAGGTCTGTTGTATGGATTGTTAGAGAGAGAGAGAGAGAGAGACTTTGGAGGTGTAGAGAGAGAGAAACAAGAGAGAGAGAGTGTAATGGTAGCAGAATCGGAGTGGGAAGGAGCAACAAACGGTGTCGACTCTCTTTCTGTCTTTCTCTCGCCATTTTCAGAGACGATGTGAAGCTTAGGAAGCACTGATCCACGCCTCTCGATCCGAAGAAGAAACAAAAACCTCTCTTCGGTGTTCTTCAAAAGTCACTGCACAAACCAACAATTTTACTTTTATATATTATATATAAACAAAAAAATAATAATAACGTAAGAATTCCACGATACAGCAAAAAGAGCTCTTTTTGTTTTTGTTTGCGGAATAAATTATAAATTCTCAGCTTTGGTTGTTTCATTGATTGTGTCATTTCTTTAGAACTTTTCCTTTGTTTGTGATTGTTTTTCGTTTTCTCCGTAGGATTTTTTTTAATTTTTTTTTATTTATTTGATTTTTAGGGTCTTTAGCTTGCGTTTGATCTTCAGAGGGAGAAGGGAATAATAAATTTTTTACCAAAAAAAGAAAGGTTTCGTCTTTGTGAGAGGAGAATCAATGGCTGTGGTTGAGAATGCGGGGGCGGAATTGGGGAGGAACACGGTGGGCTCGGCCGTAGCGAATCGGAGCCTGGAGGCGGCTCCACCGTCTCAGGAGCCATCCAACGGCGGTGGGCGGAGTCCGAGTCCGGCCGACGATCAGGATCAGCCCAAGCAAGGACGACACCATATTGATCCTCCGTCCTTGAACAACAACAACAATGCTCCGATTCTCAGACCGCACGATCAGAGCCTCTACCAGAAGACGACGGCGGCGGCGCAGCGGGTGTTTGATCAGGCGGCGAAGATCGGGGCCCAGAATATGCCGGTGGGCCCCGGGGTGCAGCGATCCAACGGCGGGGATTTGCAGATGAACGGGGATCATCATCATCATAATCATAATCATCATAATCACCATCACCATCAGCATCACCATGACCCCGAGAGCTTCAGCCGGGACATGAGGGAGCTGAGGGAGCTCTTCTCGAAGCTCAACCCCATGGCGGAGGAGTTCGTGCCTCCTTCGCTTGCCAACAATGGCGGACACGGGTTAAACACTGCGTTTGGCAACAACCTCGTGCTTTTGCAGAACAACAGCGGCAATGGGGGCAGAAATGGAAACATCAACGGCTTCGCTGCTCGGCGGGTACTGATTCCTTGTCTTCTCCGAGTTAATTTCGAAGTAGAGGACTTGATTTTCGATGTTGTCTGTTGGATTTTTGTAGTGTGCAGTTAGGGGACCAAAATGTTGTTGTTTGAGGGCTGTGTTGACTAGAGGTTATGTCATGGTTATATTAAGCTTGGCGAAGAAGAGGGGGGGGGGGGGGGGGGGTGGTGGTGGTGGTTTGAGTTTGGGGTTTGAGGGTGTTGTTAATTGAAGTGTTTTATGTTACTGATAACGAGATTGAACGGTTTTGTTGATGGGTGTTTTCTCAGAGGAACAACCAAGGGAAGCGCCGAATGAATAGCAGGACGAGCATGGCACAGCGAGAAGATAGAATTCGAAAGACTGTTTACGTTTCTGACATTGATCAACAGGTATGTATGCTACTCACAACTTGTTTCCGGGTTTCTGTTGTATCTACATTGCGTGTCGTGTATGGTTAAGACTGATGAAGTGGGTTTTTGAGACACAGGTCACTGAAGAACAGCTTGCAGCTCTTTTTATTACTTGCGGACAGGTAATGGCATTGATCGAAAAATGTGGAGTTTGGACTGCCCTTTAAATGGTTTTGTGGGAGGGGTGGAGAGCGGTTGAAATTCTGGTTTGGAGTTGTGTCCCTTAATTGTTTTTTATTTTTATGGTGAAGGTTGTTGACTGCCGAATTTGTGGTGATCCTAATTCAGTACTTCGTTTTGCCTTTATTGAGTTCACTGATGAAGGTAATCTTCGACTGACCCCGTTATCGGTCCATGTTCTGAAAGGAATCTTTGTGTTGATCGTGAATGTTAGGAACCTAGGACCTTTTGATTGATTGCATTGTTGGTGCCTGGTTATGCAGAAGGTGCAAGGGCTGCTTTGAGTCTGGCAGGGACAATGCTCGGATTTTACCCTGTTAGGGTGCTGCCCTCTAAGACAGCTATTGCACCAGTTAACCCGACGTTCTTGCCAAGGGTATAGAGTCTTTTTGTCATGATCGTTGCACTTTTGAGAACTCTGGAATGTTCTAATCCTTTGGTGATTAATAGTTTTCATTTACTTTCAAATTGATTCCTATTTTTATTTGCAGAATGAAGATGAGCGTGAGATGTGTGCAAGAACTATTTATTGTACGAACATTGACAAAAAGGTGATTTTCTTGAATACTGTATAATTGAACGTGGCTCAGATGAAACTTTTTATATGCTTTATTTGGTTTGTTTTGTGTAGGTTACTCAAGCTGATGTCAAACTGTTTTTTGAATCGGTCTGTGGAGAGGTTTGTGCTTTTTCCAAAGCTTTGAATCTCGTTCTTCAAACATTTAAAATCCTTCCTAACTAACATTTCTAAGGACTATATTTTTGAGTACACCTACGCTGTTGCAGGTTTATCGCCTGAGGCTGCTGGGGGACTATCACCATTCTACTCGCATTGCTTTTGTTGAGTTTGTAATGGTATTTACCTTGTCTCTTACTTGCATGCCATTCCTTGTGTCTTTGTTTTATAATATGCTTTATTTTTGGCTTTTAATTTATAATAACTGGTACAAGTTGGGAAGGGCGTATTTTGCATCCTCGGGGTATTTCTGATTGTATAGATAAATGTTTTGATTTTTAGAACTGGAAGATTGACAAATAGGATGTTGTTCTTACGTATTTGCTTGGATATTTTTGCAAGTACAAGATTTCAGAGAATAAGTAGTATTTTACAGGAAACTGTTTGAAATTATTATTGTCCATGTTGAGGTTCTGTCCTTTTATCATAAAGAAACAAAGTTGCTTCTTGGATTGATCTAGGATATTAAAAGAAAAATTAGCTTCTAGTGGTGAGGCCTTCACCTCACCTGTAATATCTAAGCAAACTTCCAAGGCTTCTGTCATTTCGTAGGATCATTTTGCCATACTCGAAAAACTCACCCTTAATAGAATAATTTTTAATGTAGGGAAACAATCTTTTGGAATTTAGTATCTTTTTGTCATTTCTTAGGGAAACAATCATTTTGAATCTAGAGATCCAGTTGGAAATACTCAGCTTAACCAAATCTTACATGAAAGACATGAGCTTATTACCTTTGCCGTTTACGTGCTCTTATGATCTTAACCAAATCTTGCATGAAAGACATGAGCTTATTACCTTTGCCGTTTACATGCTCTTATGATCCTACGTATAACATTCTTCTTAATTAATCGAGTAGTCATGTTGCACATTCTTAGGGTGTAGGCCAAACTAGACATCTCCTTTTGAATTATCATCTATATCTACTTAGCAAGCATTGCCTGTCTTTTGATAGAATTAGTGTGTTCTACTCAAGAAGGATAAATGTCCTTCGTCTAGCCTTTTGTTTCTCTATTTATTTGTTATTACTTTATATGCATTTTACAGTTATTTTCAGTGCTTCCTTTTTTTTTTTTTTTGGTGGTTGGGGTTGTTATTGATAATTGTCATGCATGCAAATCATGGTAAAGGGGAAGTGAAGCTTTCCATTTCTTGTTCAAATCCTAAAGCTATTACATCTTTTAGTTCCGTCTACTGATAATGACTCTTTTACATGTCTGAAGTTGGATAGAGATTCTAGAATTTGACTACATTGAAACTTAATCCCATTTCAGTAGATCTGAGTTTTCAGCCTGTTAGGAGGACTAGAAATCTATACCTTTGGGGCATGATGCATTACTGAGTCTGTGCCTAGGTCGTGGTTGTTGCAGCATCTTTAGTGGCATTGCAATGTAACATGGATCTGTTCGTGTTTTTTGAGTTGGTTTCCAACGGCAGCAATTTTACGGGATTGCCTCTTAAGTGTAGTTCTACAGTGAATTACTGACTTGCCTGGACTTGCTTTCAAGGTTGTGAACAGACCATTGTTGGTTAGTTCTACTATGGTCCACCATTAGGTCTTATAAAATCCGGCCTTTTTGGTTAGTTCTACCATGGTCCACCCTTGGGTCATAAAATCCAGCTTTCGTTTGGAGCATTTTTCTTGTTGAGTTTCCAAAATTATTGAAAGATTAAATCTTATAGTTATCAAGAAAATCTGTTTATCTAACTGGAAATTCAATCCAAAGATTAATCATGGGGTGGGGAACATGACTCTTTACCTGGCATTTCCTCGTATAAGATGTATTGGTGAATAGAAATCTTGGTATTTGATTTTGTATAGTGACGCGTGCTCCATCTGCAAAGCCTTAGTGTGTTGGGGGATTTCCGTCTGGAGTTTTGTGGTTGTGTGAACTCTGCGGTATTCGTTGTTTTTTTGTTTTGGTGGCACACCTTTGGAATAGTTCTTTGAATGGACAGTCTTTATGAAATTCGTCTTTGAGATCTTTTTAGCTGATTTGGCTAGCAGAGCCAACTTAATCTAGGAACTCTCAGAGCGGTTAGTTTACAAACTGTCATTTTTGTTAGATTTGGACTCGATACTTAACTGATAGGAAGAACTAACATAGTACACTAGAGTGGTTCGGTTATGTGGTCTTCTTCCACAACGACATAGGATGCGGTCCAATACTTGAGGGCCACCTGCCTGATGTATAACTATGAAGTTCATGCTTCCCAAAGATTGTACATGGTTCAACTAGTATCCAGTTTCACAATCTAACTTGCTAAACGGGTTTTGGTAATTTCTAGGTCATCTAAAAAAAGCGGATAGGAGAATTTACGTGATTGTCAGTTACCTCTTACCTCACAACACTTATCAGTAGCAAAAGAATTGCAGGCTTGGTGTTTGTTGGGTGTACAAGGATTGATGGTTCATCTGCTTCTTGAAAGGGTAGGTATAAAAGGGAGGGTCAGCTTAAACTGTGTGGGGGGTATACATTTTATACATGTAAACAAAAGGTTGTGTTAAACTCTAGCACAACTTTCGTTTTTCTTAAAAGGCCGACGGTGAAGGCTACTGTCCAATATCGAATTAGAGGGACCGAACATGGACATCTAGTATTAGTAGATGTATCATGTAAATGGCAGTAGAAATGTCTATAATGATTGGGAAAGCGTGGATATGTATTAATTTTATATGTCAACATTTTGTACGAATTCTATCTGGAATTTAAGCGTGTATAGCATGCAGGTGACATCATACTGCTTTTAGTAAGCATACCAGCAAATCTATATGGAAATAGATTTTACGGTTTACCAGTAGAAAGTGAGGACTGTCAAGCGTTGTTTTGGTAGCAATAGCTTGTAGTATCTGCATTGTATTCTGCTCACTGTTATCGGAACTTAATTACCTTAGTATCAAACATCTAGCACCATTGGCACCACCGTACTGTTTTCGGAAATTGTATGAAGATACAATCTGTTTTGCAGGCTGAAAGTGCGATTGCTGCTCTCAACTGTAGTGGCGTGGTTTTGGGGTTGTTGCCGATAAGGTCAGATTGCACGTTGCTTTCTCCTTTTCACCTTCTAAACTGTTAATGTTCTTCTTCTTTTAACCGTTCTAATCAAGTGCCAATTAACCTCCTGTGTTGTGGGTAATCAGGGTAAGCCCATCGAAGACACCCGTTCGGCCTCGCGCACCTCGTCTTCCCGTGCATTGAGTTTTCATGAGCTCCACACTCTCCAGACTGATTTTTTTTTTTTTACCCAGATGAAGTAATAGTAAAACACACCCATGTAAAGATGTTTTTGATGCCTCTGGTCAGTCTGTTTTGGGATATATATATGTATACACACACCTGTCCTCTGCTATTCCCTGTTTGGGATCTTTATGTTATTATATCAATAGGGGTTTACGTTATGTTTATTCTTAGAATTATAGAGTTGGACGGAACATCGAGGCTTTGGAAGATTTACGTGTACTTGAATTGGGATTTTCCCAAAGACAACACTTCTCAGTAGTTTCTGACATATTATTATGCTTAAAAATAGTATCTTGTTACTTTAATTAATGATAATGAAGTGGGTCTTTTTTTTTTTTTTTTTTTTTTTTTGCACCGTTAAAAATTTAGCACTAAGGTATGTGACCAAATACGTGAAGACCTATAGCTTTTCCTTTCAAGCATGGCCCTTATGTAAGGGATAGAGTTTTTAATATATGAGATATGTGATGTCTTCATCTGGGGTCAATTCATGAAACTATTGAGATAACAGGTGAAACGGAAAGCGAATTAGTGCACGTTCTCGTTAACTATTCTCATAGATCCAAACATGTCAAACACACAGTCTCATCATTTCAAAGAATGTAGTGCGCATCTAAAGAATAGAAGGAGAGAGCCTAACTATTCTCATAGATTCAAACATGTCAAACACATAATCTCATCATTTCAAAGAATGTAGTGCGCATCTAAAGAATAGAAGGAGAGAGCCATGAAGCGGCCACATTAGGTGGTAGTTTCTGATGACACTAGCTACTTTTTGGTTTGTGATTTTCTTTAGCAATTTTGTTCTTGTTCATGGGAGTTGGGCTTCACACTGTCTCTCTAAGATGGTGAATTTAACATGGCCTCCAATATAATATAAACCAAACCAACAACGTATATAATATTATATATATATATATATATATGTATGTATGTGTATAACCTTACACAAATACACATAATTTTCTCACGCAGAAAAACCCTCAACCATACAAGAAAAAAACAGGTGCTGACATGACTGTTTGAGAAGCTCATAAATGCAAAACGCATCTCAAGGACTCGCCATCTACTAGCAGCTGAAATGCTTCATTAATCTTGTCGAAAGGAAGCTCGTGCGTTATAAACTTATCCAGTTCCACTACCTGAAAAAGATTCACACACACACCACATATTTGAGACTTTTTTGACATTGAAAAGCAGACTTCTAAGTAAGAAATTCTCTGTCACGATCGAGATGTGACAACAACTCCGATAAGTTGTCATGTCATCCGTCGCCTTCCTCATCGAAGCTGCCGGGTTGACCCCGAAAGCTGAATTCTACGGTGATTTCATTGATAAAAAAGATTTTTTTTTTCTTTTTTGGGAAGAATTAGATGAATAGTGTGTGTAATTAACTTACCCCACGCGTGCATTCTTGGGCAAAAAGGGGAAGTTGGGTCTTCCCTTTGAAGCCTCCAAAGACAGAACCGGTTATTCCTCGACCGTCAAAGAGCTCCATTGGATGGATTGGAAGCAGTTTTGGGGTTGAATGAATTCCTAATACGACAGTGAATCCCCAGCCCTGCATTCAATTCAAAATACGGATTCATAAGAAAAGGACCTTTTTTAAAGTCGTTTTTTCAATGAATATTTAACAGTTCATCCGTGATTAACTATTTAATGATCCATAATAATGGACATTTGTGGTCAATCATTAATAGACTGTTGTCAATTAATGATTAACATAGGTTCATCAATGAGTTAACCAATTTTGTCAATGATAGAACATTATAAAATCTAGCTAAAAAAGGAAGAGAAAAAAAAAAAAAAAAACCGTTTAACTAAAGAAAAAAGTTTGGTCGTTTTTTAAAAATGGGTGGCTAAAACCGGTTACTCCACTTAATTTTTCTTGGAAAATATTTCTTTCACGGAGTCTAAATTAGTATTGCACTTGAGGATCACTCCAAAATAATGATAATGTAAATGATCTAGGAGGATATATAATAAGGAAACAACAAATATTATCGTTCAAAACGACACATGTGGTCCTTATGACATGATTAAAAAAAGTACAGATTACGACATGATAGTAGAGTTCTTTTTTTTTTTTTTTTTTTTTTTTCCAATGATGGATAATATTATAAATACATTTAGGGCTATAAGTTCTATACACATTATATTATGTACCTCATGTGTAGACAAGAAGGCCTCCCGGAGAACATCCAAATCCCCCACACATTCAAAGCTGTAATCCACCCCTCCTTTAGACATCTCTCTAATTTTCTGCATTAATCAATAACCACCCATAATTAAATGTGATTAACTCCGCCGTCGTTCGATTAAAGTGGATTTCGTGAGAGATTTACGTGAGATATTCACTCGATTTAACGACACGGGATCATTAGTTATCATGTTATTTAGCAAATTTATATCCAACAAATAAAATTAGAATGGATAAAGTTTGTGAAATACGAATTGACTGACCTCATGGACTGGCTTCTCAAGCTCGGTAGGGTTTATAAAGTCCGTGACCCCCATTGCTCGACCTAACACATGTACACATAAAGAATATTAATATATAGTTAAAACCATGTGATCCATTTTTTATGGTATTACTAGATACTACTTTTTAGTCACATTCCAAGGTCCACTTTTCCTTGTTTATTTAATATATGACCAAAGTTTTCTGTAACAATCTCATAAACAACTCGTCTAAATAGTGCTTGTCGCTAATATATATATATATATATATATATATATAATATACCTTTGCTAAATTTACTAGGGTTGATGTCAACGCCTATTATTTTGGAAGCTCCTCTAGCCCTTGCACCTTCAGCAACCTGCACATGCAAATGTTTCTAATTTTAAATGCATCGAAAGTACATTAGCTATAAGAGAGTTATGTTTTAAATCGTTAGATACATAATAAATTCTGTCAATATTACATACGTTTTTTTAAATGTGATATGATTAGGATTTAATGTTTAAAAATATACGTCGAAGTTTTACTTCTTTTTAACATGTGACAGGTGAGATGTAAGATATATTAGTTTATTTATTGAGAAGTGGACTAGATTATATGTTATATATATATATATATATATATGTTTATATATAATGAAGAATCTATCTTGGTTCAACAAGTGATTAGTTTATGCTATCAAAAAAAAAAGAAGGGATTAGTTCGATGTAGATGAAAATCACATACAGCAAGCCCCACAGCGCCTAGACCAAAAACAGCCACTTTGGATCCTGGTTGGACATTGGCAGTGTTCCATGCAGCTCCCACTCCTACACAGAAATTTCACATGTCCAAACACATTGTAAAATGTGACATATTAATCAATAATGATAAGATATAAAAAAGAGGAAAGCCCAAAAAAAAAAAATTTGTCACGTCACTTTTCAAGTTTACATCTTGTTTGTGTGTAAGGGCTAAAGTAACGAATGTGACAATAGTTGTCTCAAATTGTCGAATCCTTTCACAAATTTATCAACTAGATAGCACACTATGTAATAACAAAAATGTTTGAAAAATATCATAATTAAAAAAGGAAAGCATCTGAATGACACAAATTCAGAGACTATTACACTAATATGACATAAAAAATTAACATTAAACTAATATGATACAAAATTAAATTAAAGTTTACATCTTGTTTGTGTAAGGGCTAAAGTAACAAATGTGACAATAGACATCTCAAATTGTTAAATCCTTTCACAAATTAATCAACTAGACAGCACACTATGCAATAACAAAAACGTTTGAAAAATATCATAATTAAAAGAGGAAAGAATCTGAACGACACAAATTCAGAGATTATTGTACTAATATGATACAAAAAATTAATACTAGATCAAAATAATAAAAAATTAAACTAAAGTTAACTAATATTTGTATCATATTCGTCAAATTTAAAGAATTTATGTCATGTTAATCAATAAATAAAAAATATATAATTATTTAGATAATTATCTCTATTTAAAAAAAAACCTGTGAGTCCTATATCTAGACCCATATTGTGAGACGTATTTTTTTTAATATATTACTGTATGATATTAAGTGTCACCGACATCTATTAACATTATTATTGGTCATGAGATCAATAAATAATATGTACCGGATTTCATTTTTGCATAACAATAAAGGTCCCACAAAGTTATCCATGCCAGCTATTATACAGCGAGCCATCACATCTTGGCTTGAAGTTTCTTTTATTTTAAGAAGAACTGGGGAACCGCAAAATAAAAAGAAAAAAAAAATTCTTTTATTAATGAGAGAGACTGTGATAGAGTCTCTCTCAAATGACTCTATCGGTAGAGTCAGTTTTTAACCGTTAGATTTAAATCGAACGGTTGATATATCATGAGTGTATCATATTATCATATACCTTACCTCATTTAAACTTTTTCACCCAAAATCTTCTCCGTCGCTGGCGACCTTTCCGTTGCTGGCGACGGACGCCAGTGACCCACACCGATGCCGGCGACCCACCCCCAACTCCGGCGACCCACCCCCGGCCCCCCACCACTGGCCACCGGCCCTTTCTCTCTCTTCTCCTCTCTCTTGTTGCCCCCCACCCAGCCCCGGCCCCAACCCTGGCCGCCCCCCACCCCCCTCTCTCTCTTCCCCTTTCTCTCTCTTCTCTTCTTTCTCTCTTCCCCTCTCTCTCTCCCCCTTTCGCCGGGGGGGCTGGGGCAAGCTGGGGGGGTTGCCGCCCCCCACCCCTCCTCTTTCTCTTCCCCTTTCTCTCTCTTTTCTTCTCTCTCTCTTCCCCTTTCGCCGGGGGGGCTGGGGCGAGCTGGGGGGGTTGCCGGGGGCCGGGGCTGGGGGGCCGCAGGAGAAGAGAGAGAAAGGGGAAGAGAGAGAGAGAGAAGAGAAGAGAGAGAAAGGGGAAGAGAGAGAGAGGGGTGGGGTCACCAGCGACCGGGGCTGGGGCCGGTGGTGGGGGGAGGGCCCGGGGGTGGGGGTGGGGGGCAGCAGGAGAGAGGAGAAGAGAGAGAAAGGGGAAGAGAGAGAAAGGGCCGGCGGCCGGTGGTGGGGGACTGGGGGTGGGTCGCCGGAGTTGGGGGTGAGTCGCCGGCGTCGAGGTGGGTCACCGGCGTCCGTCGCCAGCGGCAGAAAGGTCGCTGGTGACGGAGAAGATTTTGGATGAAAAAATTTAAATGAGGTAAGGTGTATGATAATATGGTACACTCATAATATATCAACCGTTCGATTTAAATCTAACGGTTAAAAAACTGACTCTACAGATAGAGTTATTTGGGAGAGACTCTACCACAAATATCAGAAAAATATACTTACAAAAAAGAAAATGACGCTTTCTACCGTAAGAATATCTTATTTACATATTTAAAATATTAGATCATATTAAAATTACGTAGAATAAAAAATAGATAAAAAATGACTAAATATAATCTCTATTATTAATGTGTTTTCTTCATATCCTATTATGAAATTCTCCAAATACATCTCAATTAAAAACATAATAAGTTCGTAATTAAACATGATTATCAAAATAATTTCTGACTCTAAAAGATATGGGCATTATGTGTCGGGTCATGTCACATGTCATATTAATACTTTTAATTACTTGTCATGAGACGAAATTAAAGTTTCCAACTTAACAAATCACTCAAGAGTAAAACCCGCTATTTTAGGAGTTGACAGTTTGAAACCATAAATTATTTCAATAATATGCAAGTTGTAAAGTACATCCTATCAATATTATTCATATTAAAAAATATAAAAAAAATATAAAAATTAGCAAAGACTTTAATACAAATTTAACCGTTAAAAACGATAACTTGTGCATTGTTTTATACTTTTGTTATTTTTCCCGCTATCAAACAAAACAAGTTCTTGTTTTCTACAGAATTTAAGGCCCTGGTCAAGATCTTAAATTTGTGTTCAATTTATCTAAAGATTCTCAACACCACCAAAAACACTTGCCTTAAGTTCTGGAGTATGTGACCCAAAAAAAAAAAAAAAAAAAAAGGAAAAGAAAAGAAAAAAGAGTTTTGGACTACGTGGCAGTTTTTTAAATCACATCCGAAAATCGCACAATTCCCGAGATCAAATAAAAATGGTCACGACTGAACATCATTTCTTTCACTCTATATTGAAAAAACACTTGCCTTAAGTTCTGGAGTATGTGACCCAAAAAAAAAAAAAAAGGAAAAGAAAAGAAAAAAGAGTTTTGGACTACGTGGCAGTTTTTTAAATCACATCCTAAAATCGCACAATTCCCGAGATCAAATAAAAATGGTCACGAATGAACATCATTTCTTTCACTCTATATTGAAAAAACGAATTACTCGTTTACATGTGATAGTTCCTTTACTTGTTATTTTTTTAATGTATTTTGCATGTTTAATTAGTATTAATAAAAGAAGAGTTTCACAACATATTCATAAATAAAATTCACATTTATAATACTTATTATCATAGACGTGTCATGAGTATTTTTCATAATCAAATTTGCGTTGTTTATTAATTCAAATTATGTCAATTATTTAAGTGTTTTTTTTTCTTTTTTGTTCATTTTCTTTGTTTCACAGATTTAAAAAGGAAATTTGAACGCAAATTTAAATTCTTCCGAAGAAATCATTCTAAAAAATATCTAAAATGTCTTTTGAAACCCATGAAACAAATAGAGTCAAAAAGTCCACTCTTTTTTTTTTTTTTTTTGGTAAATAAAAAGTCTACTCTTCTTACCCTTTCACATGTAATTCTATTCTCAACTTGTCTCAAATTACTGACGTAAACAACTATAATGAACTGACGTAAACAACTATAATGAACATATGTTCCAAGTAAAAATCATATTTCCTTTTAAGAAACGATGACAGATAAAAATTCTATAATAAAGTAAAAAAAAAAAAATTAATTGCTAAATACATTTTTAAACCACCGAAATTCCTTGAAATTCATGGAACTGTTTATTTCTTTTCTTTACGTCGTCTCTACTTTTCTCAAGATGATAAGATTTTTATTTTTTGGAAAGTTCAAAGAGGTGAAAAAAGAGTAGTCTTAAAATATCAAACAAGATTTTCTTTTAAAAAAAAAAAAAAAAAAAGGTGGGGTGGTCCCATAAATTACCTGTGGAAACTCCACAACTGAGCAAAGTCATCTTCTTGAGGCCATGAGAAATGCTAGAGTCAATCTTGACGAGGCAAGCCGACTCAACGACGGTGTACTCGCTGAAAGTGGAGGTATTGAGAAAGTGAAATATCGGTTTGCCTTCCTTGTTGGTGAACCTGCTGGTCCCATCACCCGCCATCACCCTTTTCATTGGATTCACCCCAAACTTTGTGCAAATGTTCGTCTTCGGGCACTTGCAGCATTCACATTCGCCGCACTCCCCGTTGAAAATCGGCACCACGTAGTCTCCTTCCGACACATCCGTCACGCCATCTCCGACGCTTTCCACGATCCTGCAGTAATATCACGGTAGAATCACTTTTCCTTTTTTTGTTTTTTTGTTTTTTTGTTTTTTTTTGTTTATCAAAATGACTGTCACATAATTCAACAAACAATACGACTTACCCTGAGGCTTCATGGCCTAGAATTCGGGGATATGCTCTCTGAGCCTCGTTCTTTGATGACAAGGAGACAAATCAAGTTAATCAAGATTAATTGGCTGATCAAGTTCTTCTTTTAATAATCTATAAACAAACAGTTATATTTTGATGTGTATATATATATACATATATATACCTCTCCATGCCAAGCGCCGAGATCAGTATGACAGATAGAGGTGAAGAGGATCTTGATCCGGACCTCCATTTTCTGAGGTGGTTGAACTTGAACTTCTTCCAAGAGAAAAGGCTCTTTAGGTCCATAGACAACAGCAGCTTCACATAATCACACATAATCAGTTTATGTATATGTATATATACATATATATAAGTGTGTGTGTGTGTTTGTGTTATAAAGAAAGGAACATGTTTAAGAGAAAAGCTTTCTTTTCTAACCTCTGCAAGTGATGACCTTTCCTTTGGTGTTGCTTGGCTTGCGCACACCATTGATGGAATGATGCTTCTCGTTCTCCATATCTTTCTTTACTGATCTTTTAGAGAGATTCTCTAAAGTACGTTTATAAGTGTTTGATATTTTTCTTTGTTTTTCTGTGTATAGAATGGAAGCAGGGACCCCTTTTTATAATATTGGGAGATGGCTTGACCTTCATCTCTTTCCTATGTGGGAAAAGAGGTTTTTTCTTGTATTTTTCCAACTTAATGGGAGTACTTTAAGAGTTAATTTCTCATTCATTTATATATTATTTTGAATATATAGATATACCAATTTAATCTCTCGACGAGAGGAGAATATGAATTCACTTAGACTCGTTACTAACACACAGTAAATGTAACTCAAAATGGTTACCCAAAATAGGTTTCTTAAGTCATTTTTCCAAAAATGTCAAATTTTAATTATCAATATTAAGTTTTGGAATCCGTGAACATAAATTTTAAGTTAAAATGTCCTTTTTAAACTAAAAATTGTGAATTTTGTTAATCACTCCAATAAAATTATAGCAAATTGGACCCCTTAATAGGTAGAAATAACATGGCCTCTTTGTACAGGCATTGAAATTAATAACGACATAAATAGGAGATAACGTTCAATATTGCATCTTATTTATCGAAAAATAAGAAAAAAAAAAGAAAAAAAAAAAAAGGAGAAACGTAAAACACAACTTGCATTAATTGACTTTTTTGGGAGTTTATGAGAAACGAGTGGAAACAAAAGGCAATAAATTCATTTTCACGATGTGTTGGTTGGCTAGCTAGTGGTTTGGCGCGTCAGAGGATTTCTACATTAGACATCACTTGACAGAAGGCTAGTCTATTACATTGATCATCACGCCAAACATGGAACTACCCCTTCTCATATACACATATACATATATATATATATGTATATGTATATGTGAGAAGTGACGACTATTTGTAGCTATCCCTTTAATTGTGGTTAAAAAATAAAAGAAAAAAAAAAAAAACTTTCATACGTTAAGAAATATATCGTATTGATTCATAACACGTCACGGATTTGAGACTTCATTTCTTGTGAGACTTTTCAACCATCAAACCCTGGTAAGCTAAACACAGGTAGAAGGAAGTAACCCAGTGACTTTTTTATGGGACCAATGACTTTTTTTTTTTTTTTTAATCTGACGAAAATCAATAATTTAATATGACTGCTATACTTGGCTCTATGTGTAGGCCGTAGCATGCCATGAAGATTTTTGTTATTATCACCGGTGATGGTGTGACAATAATTTTCTTTTAACACCTTTATTTTTATTGGGTCTTATGTTTTAGTCGTAAGTATGTAATGTTTAGTTTTTGATTAAAAAAAAAGATTATTTGTAACATGCTTTCGAAGTCTAGATTCTACTATCTATTAAAGATCTAGAATTAGGATTAATGCGATTAGTGAACTCATCAAATTACTAATTTTGATAAAGGGTGTGACAACACCATTATTCATTTTTTTTAAATAAAAAAACATTAAGATCATTAACCTCTCCCAAAAAGATAATAATAACAAAAATAATGATAATAATAAGAGGTAATTTATAAAAAGTCGGCTAGGGAGATTGTTCGTTTTCTAATTTATTGTCAAATTTGATTTGCTTCCGACCTTCAATTACGCACCCACGTCCGCAGGCTTTGTTTACTGCCCTTAAAAAACAGAAAGCGTTATTGTCATGTAATATATAAAACATAAGTAAACGCTATTTTTATGTATTATATGTCGTGAGATGTAATATAACATTTATTAAACAAAGTATTTCTCATGTAACGCTAAAAAATTAGTTAATATTAAATTTTCTATGTTACGTTTTCCAAAGACTTTTCATAAAATACAAATTCGAATAATCTAACTGATTCCTATTCGGTTTCGGATAATAAGAAATCAAGGAAAAAATCTGATGAGACTGTTTGAAAAACCTAACCTTACGATAATTTCACTAAGTACATAATTCAAATCCCCGATAATTAAATTCCGAAAATTTGCATATAGGTAAAAGATTTTCTATGCTTTGATTTGATTTAATACGGATTCAACTTTATTTACGGGAAGCGGAGCAAGTTGGCTCTCAGTAATTGGTCCTCGCAAAAAAATATACATAGTTGATCAAAGTCTTTTTTGCTTTTTCTTCATTTCCTCTAGACGAAATAAAAACATGGCTTTGAAAACGGCTGACTTTGACTTGGAATTCAACGAAAATAATTTTTCATATCAAACAACCTAATGAATAAATTTTTGATTCAATAATTCACTTCGAATAAAAAATATAGTTATTTGATATTCTTATCCATATTCCACTACGTTTTTTTTTTTTAATTCTCATGTTAAATCTTCTAGATTTCGAGTTCATTACATACTATGGGATATGAATTATATATATATGTATCTGAAAACTAGGCTAATTTTTATTTTTCTATATTCCCTATATGAATTAGATGTCGACTTGATCGTACAGTTAAAATTTTTCACTAAAAAATATTATACTGTATAATCATTATTAGACTATTCCTGCAATTATAAATTGTTTATATTTATATCAAAATATATAGTGAAGTGAAATTTATATGTATTTTTTAAATATTATTAGATCTCATGATACAAGAGTACTCTAAAGCAAAATCTAAAGAACATACCCCAAAAAAATCTAAAGAAAGATACCCGGTTAGCATTTTTTAAAATTCAGCTAAAAGACGCTTTTCTAAATAAGCTAGCAATTATTCATGAAAATTTTAAAACCTTCACACTTCAATCCAATCTTAATCAAATGACACGATCCAAAAACCAACAAAAACTCGAATTTGGAAGAACCAATATTTTAATTATATGGATCAATTAAACCGCCATATCCATTATTAGATATTATCCATTTCATTATGTACAAACAAAACAAATATAATTATGTTATTATCAATTTGATCAAGTGCAAACAATTTTCTCTTGTACTATACAGGACCTTTCACGTTGACGCACGTGCTATTATGAAGAAATAATAATGTGTAATAGTTTTAGCAAAATAATTGTGATAATAAATTATATTATCTCATTTAAAGCCAATTTGACAAATGTCATGCATCAACTTCAATCCAAATAGTCTAAGCTTGTGTTTGGTTTATCGGTTGGATATGAAAATTCTAAGTTACAAGTTGGTTGACTTTTTAAAAATTAATTATAATTTTTATTGACTTTTCAGAAAAAAAAAAAAGACAAAAATTAAAATGAAAAAAATATAGTTTAACTGGAGTTAAACTTGAACGCCAAACGAAGCATAAGATTTTCTTTGTTTCTTTTTCTTTTTCTCTTTTATTCTATTCCAATGTAGATATTGACCTTTGAGTTTGAAAAAAAGAAAAAGGAAAAAAAAAAAAGAAAAAGAAAAAGAAAAATTCCAGTCTTTGCTATTTTTTTTTGTGAGAAAATTATTCTTTCCCATTATTGGTGGAATTTTTGCAATGCATACCAAGAATAATAATAGAATATGAGGGCCATCTCCAGAACGT
The DNA here is from genome assembly GCA_038430175.1 of Ficus hirta. Classification (NCBI taxonomy): domain Eukaryota; kingdom Viridiplantae; phylum Streptophyta; class Magnoliopsida; order Rosales; family Moraceae; genus Ficus; species Ficus hirta. The sequence continues at coordinate 14,896,832 of CM076586.1, forward strand.
GGGCGGCTAGCGACCAGATACGTTTCAAGCGGTGTCTGATAATATACTATGGTGTGTTTGGATCATAAATTTGAAGCATAAATACAAATTCTTATAAAAAGAAAATACTGATTTTTTTTTAAACAGTGTCCAAAAACAATGGTAACCCAACCATAAACATTGAAATTTACGATTAATTAAAACAAATATTTTCCACTAAAAAAACTTGAAACAAATATTTGAATGCCGTTATTATTTTTCTTCAAACTTTATACCTGCATTATTAAATAAACGTCCTCTACTTGGTACTTTTCAAGTAATGAATGATAAAATAGAGAGAATAAAAAAGAGAGAGAGAAGGGGAAAATACTTAGCCGTCCCCTATTTGCATGTTGGAGAAAATCCCACCAAAAACCTGTCCTATTGACCTGTTTATAAAAGAGAGGCATGTAGGACGTACACCTACCTGTTTACCCGTCTATTAAAATTAAACTAAAAAGAGACAACTAAATCTAAATACTAAGGATTCGTTTCGCGTTTAAGTTTAACTCAAATTAAATTATAATTTTTTATATCAGTTTTTATCTTTTTTTTTAAAAGTCAACAAAAATTATAATTATTTTTTAAAAAATCAATCAACTCTAACTTAAAAATTTCATCTCCGACCGACGAACCAAATACAAATTAAGTAAGGGATACATATTACCAAATTCAACAACATCAATAATAATAATATTTGGTGGCAAACATGCTACTGTAGTACGAATATAACTATATCAAAGATTTTTTTTTAATTAATAAATTGATCCCAAAAGAGAAATAAGATGATACTGTGGTCCATAAATAAATTATACTAAAATGACACCGTGCCGTACAGGTAAAGGTTTTTTAAAATTAGTGGAGATTGGAATGTCATAGTAGAGACTTTTTTTTTTTTTTTTTTTTTGACATCACATTGATAAGTCCACATTATTGTTTTTATTGCTCTCACCTCACGCTGATTAATGGCATGAAAAATGAGATAATTTGTATGTTAACTACAGCTTTGATTTTATCTTTTTTTTTTTAAATTATTTTTTGCAATTATTATCTGTCAGCCGAGGTTGTCAGAGTATGGGTTAATTACAAAAAGCTCCCTTACATTGTCAACCTTTTTCGTAAATAATAAATTATTTTGAAAATTTTTTTTTACAAATTTGATATTGTATAATATATTTTTTTAAATTCCCCCCTGCCATGGTCAAAATTAAGACGTGAAAAGCCATATTTATCGTGAAATAATGCTTCATTGGTATTTAAATTTAACTCCAACTAAACTATAATTTTTCATCTTAGTTTTTATCTTTTTCTGAAAAGTCAGTAAAATTTATAATTAGTTTTTAAAAAGTCAACAAACTCCAACTTAAAAATTTTATCTCCAACCGGTGAACTAAACGTAAGCTAAGACTACTAATTAATGAGTGTTTTTATATTCCAGTAGTCTCAACGTCCTTATAACAAATTAGCAACTTTTATTCCTTTTCTTTCTTTCTTTCATTTTGATAATTAAATCACAATCGTGTTTTACAAATGTGGCAGATAAAATGTACATAAATCTCGTATATTTCATTTCAAGTTTTGAATTTGAGAACTCCTAGCCAAACTCTTTTCTGATTATTTATTGAGTTGAGCTAGCCTCAACGAGCTATTTAGCCATTTCCCATGTTAGGAGTGTGCCAACAAAAGTCTTACATTAACTAAATATAGAATTAGGAATATGTTTAAAAGAATTTGAACTACTTCTCTTCATATGTTAACATTTTAGGATGTATCCCTAATACCCCAATCCAATAATTTTAAAAGGTAAATTTGCAATTTATTTTTTTTATGCTTTTATAGGTATTATCTCAGGTTCGATAATTGTAACTTTTTAATAAACTACTCATTACAACTAGTTGAAATGCTTGTAATTTTACATAAAATTAGATGTGATATGATACTATTTAGCAAATATTAATATAAAAGAACAAGTATGATTATTAAAAAAATTTTATAATAAAATCAACTAATTATTATAATAACGTATAAAAAAAATTACAAGTTCGATAGCCAAATAAAAGAATATGCCTATGTTTATCAACATGACATTTTATTATTTTTTTAGCCTCCACTGCACGTCCAGTGGCAACTATTCTTAGCCATTTTCATCAATATTCAATGCTAATTGATCTTTGCTTTGGACTTTATTTATTTATTTATTTATTTTTATTTTTCAATTTTTAGCTTGAAACGTTGAACTTGAATATATGATTAGACCGAATTGCCCATACACTCTGCGTAACAATATAGGCCTGGGCCTGCAGCCATTATTAATGCGAAAGAAATGGCCGGTGCCACTTCTTTGTCCTCTTGTATTAGTTCCTTTATTTGTGGATCAAGTTGGCGCTTCTTGTCTCATAAATGCCGTGCAAAATTTTTTTTTTAAATAATACAAAATTATTATAAAAGTAGAGGATGTCGAATTAGTTATTCAGACAAAAGAGCTCCCATATGATAGATAAATATCTCTCGAAGTAAATTATTAATATATCTCAATTATTGTGATTGTGATGACTCGAACCCAATATCTCTGATAGAAAGAGCAAGATTTTTATCACTCTATCTGATTACTCGGAGGTCTTTTCCTGAATGCTTTAGTTTAAATATAAATTCATTTAAAAAAAAAAAATACATCATTGATAGATATGTGGGCCGGTATTTCTGATGCTTTGGTCTAAGACATTTAGTAGGGACCCCATTGGGCCTGAAATCTAAATCGTAAGATCTACAATCCGCTTATGTATTATTTCATGCAATTACTACCCATGGACGAAGGAAATGCAAAGCATCATCTTTGTGGGAGTACTCATGGTGAGAATAACTAGATAGTACAATTTCATGCAATTACTTTTAGTATACCACTTCTCCTAAAAACTCGGAGAAATATTAATAAATTAACATGATATCAAAACAATCAAATTTTAATCGGGTTCGAACTCTTTGTAATTGTACTATCTAGAATTGTCATCATATAGTAGTTTTTTCTATTTTGCACTTGTTATTTGACATTCACATCAAAACATGAGGTGTTGAGTTCAAAATGTTATAGTCGTATTCTCATATATTCTAACAAGAGTTTTATATATGCTACAAGTACAAATCAAAGAATATCGACAAAAAAAAAAAAAAATAATAATAATAATAAAAGAATGTGGCGCAATGGGATAAAAAGAAAGTTGTAATGAAAGTGCAAAAACAGCTAGACAATTAAAAGCTATACTATACCTAGCTTCTCTTCCCAGAATTCCCGCGGATTTTGCACTCAAACCTTCTTTTGTTCTCTTTTCTTTTGCTCCTTTTGTTGTTCTGAGGCTAGCCACTTTATGCAAAATGCAATGATATATATATATATATATATATATATATAAATAAGTGAGAACCCTATGAGCAACTTTATAAGAAACTTGCCAATAAATGGCATAAAAACTGGTCAAAAGGTTTCACTTTCTCTTTTAATTAGTAGGGTCTAATTAGAATATTGTCTCTCTTCACTGTTTGTAGCAGCTACCAATACTACTGTGTTTCTTTATATTAAATCATACACACTTGTGGGTCCAATTTGTTGCTCCTTTGAGACTCGATGTTTATATGACTGCATGCAAGATATGCACAACATGATAATCCTCGGGTTTACTGTTAAGTGATTTGGTGGATAAATGATCTTTAAGTTTAAGTTACAAGAGAATTGTTTTTGAGATTATTCTAGGATTTTGACTTATTATTTGTGAGGGGAAAAAAAATGATGTGTTTGTCTACCAACATAAATAACTACAATGGTACCGTTTAATGCGGACATTTTCAAAAAATGAGAACCCCTTTAATTATGTTTAAAGGATTAAGCGATTGATCATGCTGTTCCCACATTTTTATTAACATAAAAAATATATATATGTATATATAAATATATGAGGAGGTGAATAAGTGAATTCGACAATTTTATATACTTTTGAGTGGTGATTAATGGAAGTAATGCCTTGTTTAGTGAATGAGTTTAAACTTAAAATTTTCATCTTAATTTTTGTTATTTTTATCTTTTTCTAAAAAGTCAACAAAAATTATAACTAAATTTTAAAAAATTAATCAACTCAAACTTAAAAATTTATACTCAAATCATTTTATCAAACGGAGTCTAAATTATAGTAACTATGTGTATATCTCAAAGTTAACGTGGGACCATAAAACACGAGAGTAAGCTAAAGAGAAAGTGAAAAGCGTAGTAAATGGGACCAAGGGGACTGAATTCATTGACCCATTTGATACTGAGTGAGATGTTGACCAAGCGGGAAAATCCCAAAAACCGTTGTCCACTATTCGCAGGCATGTGGGACCCAAAAGTAACACAATATCTGCCACAATCTTCCAACTTCTCATTATGTATATTATAATAATACATCTCTTTCTGTGTAATGTATGGTTGGACACCTTGGACCACTTGATCATCTATGTATAAATATATAGATATACTTACATATATATATATATATATATTGGCCACAAAATCCACCGCTAATGACCTTCTTGGTCACATTCCTTTCAATTCTTACTTTAGTAATAATAACATTTCTGTATAATGTCTTGTCTTGTCTGTTCGGTTTTTTTTTTTAAATAATATGTTTAACTAGATCCGTCTAATCTTAAGCAATATATACAATCACATCGTACTTTAAGCTACATTTTATGCCTTTTAAAAAAATAAAGTAAAAGGTTAATTAATTTAAACTCTAAACTTCAATACCAAAAGTAATTGTCAAAAAAAAAAAAAACAACTGTATTTACTAATGTAGAAGAGTGATAATGTTTTCTTTTTGCGATAAAAAAAGAAAAAGGAAGGAGAACTTTTATATTTATTTTTGGTTTATATATATATATATATATAAAAAGGGAGTCATGACAAAAAAACAGAAAACCGAGTTTATTGGCTTATGAAAGCTCTCAAGAAGAATCCCACCGACGACATATTTTCTTTCCCTCTCTTTAATACACTCCAAAACTCACCAAACTTCCACATATCTTTATATAGATATACACATATAGATATACATACACACAACACTCACATAAGAAACGACCTATATATAAGTACTAGTAGTGAATACTATTTATTATAACATATAATTATATAGAATGGGAAACTGCTTGTTCGGAGGCTTGGGAGACCCGGACGGAGTGATCAAAGTGATAACATCAAACGGCGGCGTTATGGAGTTCCTCGCCCCGATCACCGCCGGAAGCATCGCTGGAGAGTTCCCGGGGCACGGCATCTTCCGAAGCCGCGATCTCTTCTGGAAGCCTCTGTCCCACCATGAAGACCTCGTCGCCGGGCAATCCTACTACATCCTCCCTCTAAACGTCTCCGCCGGCGCCGGCAACGGGCCCGGCCGCCGCGAAGGCCACGTCAGATCGAGCAGCATTCCGGCGAACTCTCTGGTGGCCCCGTACCGGATGTCGTTGGACTACCAAGCAGGCAATGTGCTCAAGAGGTCTTACACCGACGTGTTCTCGAGGTACGGCCACGGAGTAAGGTTTTGGAAGGTGAAGCTTGTGATTAGCCCTGAGCAGCTCTTGGAGATTTTGTCACAAGAGGGTCCCACTCAGGAGCTTATCGAGAGCGTTCGGACCTTCGCAAAGTGCGGCAACGGCGCCGTTTCGGCGTTAGGGTTTTCGGAGTATCAGTGGAGCCTCTCGAGTAGTAGTAGGAATGCTTCGTCTAAAGTAGAGGGGTTGGAGGATATTATTAATGGAGATGGGAAATTGATCTTATGAGTTTTGTTTTTGTTAATTATTAAGGTTTGTTTTTTTGTATGTTAATGTAAGAATATGGTACTTATGTGTGTTAATTATGTTTTATTTTTATTTTTTAAAGTTAAAGTGAGATATTCGAACTCTACTTCTAATATATACGATGAACTCTTATATGAAATTAATTATCACTTAACTATATTTGTAACTATGGTGTTAGTTTTATTATGTTCAAATATATATGATGCAGGGTGTTAGTTAGTTAATTTTATTGTGTACAATTATGTATGATAACTAATTTATAAATATATATAGTGTCGTACTTTGTGCTATGAATTTGTATGATTATGGATATGGTGTTTTCTATCAAACATGAAATGTCGGCCATGCTATAGGTGGTTATACTTGGTACTTATCACATGTAAATTTAATGGAAAAATCTTTTTTTTTTCTTTTAATAGTAAAAAAAAGATTACAGGGTACAAATTGATATATCTAGATAATCTCGAAGGGTAATTACCTTTTCGCGTGATATATGGATTTCTCACGAAGTGAATTGCTCAAATACTATGACCAACGCAGTGAAGGCTGGCGACTCGAACCCATGCACTTAGCGAAGAGGATGAGCGCGCCATACCAACCCACCTAAACAACCTTAGAACAAAAAAATCTGCTTACAGCAAAAGTGACTCTCTCTCTCTGCAGCAATAGTACTTAATTATAACTCTTTTTTGGCTAACAATGTTAGTGTGGTGATGTTAATAAGTTGCCTAACAACTAATAGACGGTATGATTAACAAGATTAAAAAGTAAAGATGATGTATGATATATGCTAGTTTATATAAAGAAACTTGTGACAAAACAGTCACACAGATGCCACAGTTTGTCCTGAGATTCCTGAAATATAGCAAATGGTCAAATTATTGGCTATCAGCTTCTAAGTAATTTTTTAAAATAGTAGTTCTTTTTTTTTTTTTTTCATTTTTTTTTATGCAGTTCGAGCTAAATAGTATTTTTCTCAAGTTGAGTAAGGATTGGGCTTTGGAGGAGGCATTCTTTGAGTTTCTCGTCATTATGGTCCGGATCAGGATCGGTGGGCTGTGTTTTCATGTCTAATCGATTAAGAAAATAAAAAATAAAAAAAAAGAAGTAAATAGCAATTTTATAGTAAATTATAGCAGCCTCTAGAAATATTCAAAGTAAATAATAAATTATTTAAGTAAATATTTTTATTTACTATAAATTACTTGTGTAAATATATTATTATTTTTAAGTATTTTAAAATCTTACTATCCACCTGTTATGGGGGAGAAATAAAGTCTACATAGCTGTACTAACAAAAAAGATATGAAGCCCTATAGCCCAAAATATTGGATGGGCCTAAGTTCCCTTGGTATCAAATTTGAAATTTCCAGTTGACAAAATTGTCAATAAATAAGATCTCTAGCTAAGTATCAGACATAAGGATAAGGGGAAAGTACCTGAATAACATAAACTTAAAGATCATTAAATCAAAATGATATAAAAAAGTTATATTAGACCAATATGATGCAAAAATAAACTAAAGTTAACTAAATTTTGTGTCATGTTGATCAAAATAGAGGAATTCGTGTTATGTTGGTCAATAAATAAAAAAAATGTGATTATTTAGGTAATTTTCTCAAATGGGGTGGGGCAAAGCACAGATAGTACAATATGGTGTGCATTCTGCTGCCAATAACTGTTAGTGCAGTAGACTACTGTCGATCGTTTTGATTGTTGTAGGAATTTTTAGTAATATTTCAGGATGCTATCAGTATCACGGTGGACTATCTTTCAATGTCATTGTAGAATACCATTGGTAGCACAGTAGATTATCGTCGGTGGTAGGTTACCACCGGTAACATGGTATGACACCATTTGGGGCTTCCTTTTTTTCCCCTAATTTGTGCACACACCTTCTCTTTGTATTATATTGTCCGCTTTAAGTCTAAGCCGATAGGGTTTCCTTGTAGGCCCTAAATGGCCTTTTACTATTGGGAGAGAATGTCCTTAATTATTAACTGTCACTTATAATTTTACATAGGCAATCATCCCCCTATTGCATTTTGGGGCCTAACATCCTTATTGGACGTAGTCCTGAATGGGTTAAATCTCTGATACTTTTTCTTTATAACGATCCATATCTTAACTTGGTATGAGATTTTATGTTTGGGCTTAAGATAGCTACATTGTGTTAATACTTTTGGGTTTTATATTAAAAGATCTCATATTTGTCTATGAACCTGATTATAATCTTTTGGGGAAAGCATATGAATTAATGACATAAATTTGGGTTTTAAAAATTATTGTACCAATATTATATAAAAAATTAACACTAGATTAATATGACACAAAATTAAATTAAAGTTGACTAAAATTTGCATCATGTTGTTCAATAGATAAAAAAATATAGTTATTTAGGTAATTTTCTCAAATCTTTTATAGTTCATCTGTGTCATTCTTGGTCTTTTTGGCTAAATGACTTGTGACCATCTTGTTTATAATTATCTTTACCTTCAATGTTTATCCATTTTGAGTCTAAGCATGTACGTGGTCGGCAAAGCACCTTTTTTTTTTTTTTTTTTTTGTGTTCAATTAATACCTTTACATAGTACTTTTTAGCAACATTTTTTTCGCATCCGAAACTTTTCAATGATGATTTTTGAACTTTTAGTTACGATAAAAATTACTAGCACAGTCTAATTAGGTTAAGTCTACTAGTATATACTCATCCCCAAATATTAAATCATTTCTAAAAGAAAATTATTCAAATAGCCACTGTTTTTTTCTTTTTTTTTTTTTTTTTCATTCGTTGACCAATACGATACAAACTCACCTTTCTTGACTACTTGACACAAGCTTTAGTTTGATTTTGTGGTATATATTGATCTAAAATTTAATTCTTATACTATATATGTTAGTACAATAATTTTTAAATTTGTGTCATTCAATTGTTTTTACCTTAAATTAAAAAAATAATATATACATATATAGAGATACACGAAAAATTACAGGATCTACCCTCATTATATAATTAAGAGACTCAGCATCAAATAAAAATTAAAAGGAAAAAAGAGTGTAAGATCCATCCTAATTAACCTTTATCTAAACAACTTTAAACGCAAAGAGTAGCTGTAGAGTTGTCAATTCAAAAGAAACCAGGAGTAAATCATGGAAGCCATAATTAGGGAGAGCACCCATGTATTTAATAACATGACAAATGAAAGCACAAAAATCTGGAACAATCAACGAGGATCTTGAGGAAAATTAGCTTAGAGACAAGCTTAATTATAACCTGATTTTCTTCTTTATATATATATATATATATATGAGAAAACACGAAAAGTCAACTCATTTGGAGGAAAAAGAGTCTTCAACTCTAGAGAGCTAGATTTTTTATGGCCATCAATACAGACGGTGATAAAGCTAAAAATTTTGGTGAGGGAGTTTAATATAGTTATAATTTTTTTTTTAATAAATTTTTGGAGGCAACAAATCTGGAGGCAAAGTGGTCTTCAACTAAAGAGCGCTGTGGCTAGAGTTGAAATACTGTGAATCGATTTTCTACAACAATCAATATAGACAGTGAAAAAGTCAAAAATTTTGGTGAGAGAGACTAATAAGTTTTAAACTTTTAAATGATTAAAATGAAGATTTTAATTTCTTAAAGGGACTATTATAAGTAAATTCGGATCAAATACATATATAGAAAGACAAGTAAGAAAAAATTAAGGGGGACTTAAGCCTCCCTTAGGCCGTAGTGTCTATGTTCCTGAATATAAAATCAACTCCAATCATGAATATTTATAAATGAATTTTATTAAAAACTCAACTCGAAACCTAGACATCCACTTATTATTGAACCAAAAATCCAACACCATCGATCGCTAGGAGATTAAATTCCAAAATCCAATATTGGAACTTCAATTAAAGTTTAATGTTGGTATAATTATTGATCAAAATATTAACCCTGAAATGAGGAAAAAAGTTTCGCTGATGATTTATGTAATTGCTATACTACATGTATTTTTTTCCCTTGTATATTTTATATACGTATGCGTTGGTTGGTGGAATGAAAAAATTACCTCAAAATTTCAAAAATTGCTGCGAATCTTCTGAAATGATTATTAAACCGACGGTAGCTGAAAAATATCAGGTTATATGGACTGCTTACTATGGATACAAAATTAAATGATTGGCATCTAGAATATTTAGGTCTTTTGTGACCACGTTTTTAACGAAAAAATAAAAAGGAAAAGAAAGTCGCATTCTGAGTCTTGATTGATAACGAGGGAATGACCCGGGAAAAAGTTTTTGTCCAAATCGTATCAATTTCACTCTGAATATGCATATTAAGCTTGCCCCTTAATATAAGGACATTATTCTTAATTAATTTCTATGATGTAATTTAATAGTCATTTCTGTATTTATTGTTCTACAACAAGATTCTATTTTGATCACATCAATTTATATATGTAAGCTGTGTTCATGTGATTGACTCATCGAATTGCTTTGGAACATGTGTTTGTCTATATTTGGTTAAATTTTGGACAGAACATTTATTAATGATTCATCACTAGATAATGATGGACTCATATGTGTGGTATATATATATATATTTTTTTTTATTTTTATTTTTATTTATATGTCACATATGATTATATCATATCATGTTTGCTGTAATAGTATATGAACACAATATGGGGCACTACTTTATATATATAAGGCAGGATGGAAGTCTCACTCCACCTTAACACCCCCGTGCAACTAGATCAAGTGGTCTTAGATGAAGACACACTAGAATCAGGGGCGAAACCATTCATGTTCGATCGAGTAAGGAAGTTTTACTACTGTGAACTTTTGTTTTGTTTTGTTTGTTTTTTTTTTTTTTTTTTTTCCAATTTCAACATTGATATATATATATATATATATTTATGTATATACATACTTTTTTTTTTCCATCATTTTACCTCACTAAAAATTGATTATATGTATATAAGTTCCTTTAAAAATTTTATCACATCCTTTACTATACGTTTTCACTGAAATAATAGACTGACTTCACTGTTGAATTATAGAATATACTAATTCGAAAAGTCTAAGCTTTCGTTTGCTAAGTTAGTTAGAGATATAATTTTTAAGTTGGAGTTGGTTGACTTTTCAAAAACTAGTTATAAATTTTATTAACTTTTCAGAAAAAAGATAAAAATTGAGATGAAAGTATAATTTAGTTGAAGTTAAACTAACTTACCAAACGGAGCATAAGAGGTGCAAATAAATGGCCTCTATACAATATTCATTTAACCACAAGGTTTTTATAATTATTGCACGAAAATGCCAAATCAAAAGGGGGAGAAAAAAAAAAGTTAGGAGAGAAAAGCATGAAAATGAAATGAGAACGAATGAGCTTTTGGGTTCTTGCCTCCCGAACTACATTGGATGCATAAGATCATGTATCTTGTTTTGCTCTCTAATGGTTGAATCATGTTTCAAATATGTTTTTTTTTTTTATTTGCTTTTCTTTCATTGAAGAATTGATGTGTTTAATAAAGATATTTTGCCAACTAAAACGTGTACCCACCCATCTTCAATTCCGCACCATTTATTGACTATCCGAGAAAGCTAGCTAGTTAGCTTCTTTTTTTTTTTTTTTTTTTTTTTTTTTTTTTTTTTATAGCTATGGCTGGTGTTAAATTTGACCCAATATCTTATATACTCTCTATTATCGTCATTATATATATTTTTGCAATGTGAAAATTGAATTCATTTTATCCTTAACATGTCCTGCAAATGATACTATTTTTAAAGTCATCAATTTTATATTAAATGGATCAAGTATCATTTCTTTGAGTCTTTTTTGATACCGTGTTAACCTTTTGATTTTTAACAGATTGAATTTCTAGTTTCAAGTATTAATATGTTAATTGGAATGATTTAATAATACTTATATTTATATTTTTAGGATATGGGAGTTTCTTTTCTACCCTTAACATCCAGGTACGTCGGAAAAAAAGCAAATTAAAGGGGCTGGCCATATATTATTTCTAGCTGCTATGCTAGCTAGCTAAGCTACCCCGACATGGCTACAGAAAGAAATATAATTTTAAAATCATAATCAAAGGTGTTAATTTTGGAAAAATTGATCAAAAGAAAGATAGGAGGACAATATAAGAATATTACAGATTTGGGTAATATTAGTGGGTCATAATTCTATAATTAGTTGGGGTATAATTAAAAAAAAAAGAAGAGTTTTCTCTCATTGTAGAGCATAATTAAGAATCATTAATAACTGTTTAAATTAAGAGGATCTTGGTGTCCCTCTAATTGTAATGTTTGTCCTCACAAGCTAAAACCGTGATGATAGCATATAGGCTATAGTATCAACAAGATCAATATTTCTTTTATTCTTTAGATTCATATAATTATTAGTTTTTTTTAATAAATAACTACTAATTGAGTTAAATATTTATAACGTAATGCAACTTTGTATTTGACAGATTATATTTCGGAACTTTACTTTAAGTGACATACATTAACAAAAAATATTATACATTAATGAGTTAGTATTATATGATATAATTAGTCTTAATATTACATCTATCAGACTGTACAATCGTCGAACTTTGAACATAAGATCTTACCTAAATACATCACAAAAGTAGAGAGACAAATATTATTGTTTTAGAATTCATATTGTTATTTTCTTTCATATTTAGTTGCTAAAATCCGGACAAAAATGTCGTGAATAATACTGATATGCATACATACATACAGTCATAAATATATATATATATATATGTGGGTGCTCGTGTTGCATATGTCTTGTTATGAATTGTGTATCACGAAATAAGAGTTGAGTAGTTCGAGGTCATCGATAAATTGATTGTTGAATTCATTGCATATGAACAAAATTAGAAGGAATCTAGAGTGAATAAAATTCAACAATGAAAGGAATAATATTATCATAAAAGCCTTGCGGGTAACATCATAGATAGAAAATCAACCAACATTTAATGCTTGTTAATCTTTGAAAGATTGTGACCATGGAGGGTACTGCATTTCTTCAAATTCTTCACACTGATATTATTTGTCACGTTATAAGTACTCATTACCGTATCCTATACTCCAGTACACGTCATTTATAGGTATGCAATGAGTCAAAAAGAAAAATAAATATTGAATGGAATAGAACTTTATCCACAGTAAAATCCGTTTATTAATTTATTATTTTTCAAGAAAATTCTTTAGAAGAATATCAAAAGTGAAGATTGTGGTTTTAGGTATCATGGCATAAATTTGATGAATCTCAATAAGTGGAAATACTTGATGAATGATTCTTAAAATAATAATAAAAAATGAAACTTATACTCTTCGCATTTAAAAGGGAAAGGGTTTTAAGTTGTGTAATTGAAACTCCATGTGTTTATTTATCGGTTGTTTTCGTTTTTACTATATTTTCCTTTTTGTTTGGTTTGCCACGTGACGTGACTAGATGCTAAATAAGTTTTTACTCTCTCTTCACTTTATAAAAAAAGAAAACAGTTTTTAACCTTTGGGCTTTCATCAAATTATGTCCTCTTGTCATACTTATTATTATAATCCATTTTTTTGATATTCACATAAAATAATACACAAACAATTTATCTCACATGACACATCGACGAAATAGGTTTCAGTTCATATTCTAATTTAATTCGAAGGATTAAAACTGTGTCATGTTAATAATAAATTTTTTCATACCAAGCAAAGAATCTTCCCCTTTTTATTTTTATTTTTATTTTTTTTAAAATACATAGGTCTTTATTCATCTGACCTGATGTTTGATCAAGATTGACGTGATGCAAACGTACGGGAGCTACTTTAAATATTATAAAGTAACATTTTCTCTTTAGCCAACAGCTAGCTAAAAGGACGAAGAAGAGATCAGAAAGAAAAAAAAAAAAGGCATTTATATATTTAATATATACAAATAAATAAATAAATAAATATATATATATATATATATATATATAGATCTAGTGACAGAGAGAGGGTTGCAAAATTGAAGAAATTTAGGGTTATGGTGAGACATCAGATTTGAAAGAAAAACCCAAAACATGTGAATAAATACCACAAAACCTCGAACAAAAACTCAAAGAAAAGACCACCCAGATTTGATTATCAGAATGTTCACAATTCCAGACAGTACCCTACTTTAAGGACACCTTGTTCTTTTTTCTTCTTTTTTCTTTTTTTGAAAATTTCTTTCTATAAGAATGGTCTGTTGAGACCTCTGATAAATATTATGATCTGTAAACAAATCAATCATAAAGCAATAATTACCCTATCATAGCGTGACCAAAGAGTTATACTTTTGTATAAAGCTGCTTTTTATGAATCCCAAGATTCTGTTTCGATAAACTCGGGACAACTGTTTTATCCCAAACTAAGGAGCACATCTAGATTATGCATGTGGGTTTTAATTAGTGTTTTTGCTTAATATTAATCATTTAGATTAACTACTATTTGGTTGGTAAAATAGGGCATCATGACTTCATCTATAACGTCAAAAGCGTCTTATAGGGCATGATCGACAAAATTAGGAGTTGACAGCATAAATTAATTAACAAGAAATCATAAAAAATAAAGAGTGAAAAAAACACTGATTTATCGTTTTTTTTTAATGTTTCATAACATTTCTTTCTGTGCAAAAAGGGAAGAAAAGAAACGGGAAAGAGATTCCCTAAAGACTAATTAAGTACTTTTTCGATTAATGTCAAAAAAGCCAGGTAAAATTGAGACTGTTGATTAATTTCATTAATTAATTTCAGTTATTCATTACAAAAGTCTGACTCTGATAATATGAGCTTAAGTTTAGAACTCATCCCAGAGATTAGCTCAAGTGAAGATGATGTTCAATTCATTTATAAATATCATAACATTAATGATGTGAGATAAATTCAGTTTCTAGGTGCAATTATCACATTTTTCCCTTGACCTTGTTTTGCAGAGATGTCATTTTGTTTTACTTTTAACAGGAAATATATAATTTAGAACTCGAATAATATGACATGAAGTGAATATAAAGTCCAATTCACATATAAATACTAATATAATAATTTGACGATGTGGGACAAATTCAACTTCTAACCACTATCACATTTTACCCTCGATCATGTTTTGCAGAGATTGGTATTTTGTTTTACTTTTCACAGGAAAAACGTCATTTAGAAGGTTTATAATTTTTTTTAAATAATATTAAGAAATTTTCTAAATCAGCAGATAGACAAAACCCTCGATACTATCATCTGTTTCTCTCTGAAAAAGAAAAGGCGTACTTTCTCTCACTAAAGATGGATTATTCATCAGAGGAGGAGAGCATAAGGGAGTTGATAATTAGGGCGGGCGACAATCCGGTCGTGGGTCTTGCTTGGTAACCCTTTTTGCCAAAGTCTTGGGTTGTATATGCATAGCAACATATAGACATTGTAAGTGGTGGTGATCACTTGGAGGACCATATTGGGTGAAGGTGTGTCGTTCATTTGACAAAGTTACACCATGTGGGGAACCCCTTGAGGTTGACAGTGTGTGCGTTGGGGCTCATACCTTTAGAATAGCTAGACTTTTAAAATATAGAAATTTGACAAAAAGATCAAAAACATTTATAAGGGTTTACAATATAACTACGAGAAAGAAAGTTGTTTCTTTTTTTTTTTTTTTTTTCTCCTTTTATCTTGTGTTTGCATGGTATGATCAGAAGAGAGAGAAAAAAAAATTATTAAGTTAATGATTATTGTACCGATCGATTAATCTGATTTGAAAATGAGGACAAACATGGTAAAGTAATTCGACTGCAAGTAAAAAGAAACTTTTTTTTTTTTTTTTTTTTCTGTACTACTGGTAAAATATATTGGCTTCTGATCTAGTCAGGACTCGCAAATACAATTTTTGATAGATTTGAGGTCAAAGAATAGATTTGCTAAAAGTTTCAAATATAAAGATGTTGATATAGCTAGGCTTAAAAAAGTGACGAGTGTTTTCTTACACTGTTTGGTAAGAATCAGAAATTAAACACGTAAGAAGTAATAAAAAGTGAAAAACTTCAAAAAAAAAAAAAAAGGTAATAAAAAATAAATAAGAGAAAGGAAGTTATTTTTCTTTTGTTGTGTTGGATTTGATAAGTTAGGAACAGAAATGAATAATTTACCAGTTGATTAGTCTTATAATTATTTATGTTTGAAATTAAGGAACAGTAAATGTTTTCTGCAAAACTATGAGAGAAAGTGTACGACGAACGGTGGGTAACCATTGTCCCCTGTAGTCACAATACAATTTTCATAAATTTTGATCAAATATTAAGGGAAAATATCCATAAGACTGATCTTTGGCTGTAAATACTACTTTTACTTGTCTGAATACACAAAATTTTCTAAAATATCCCTTGCATTTGTAAAATCAGTCAACAAATATTAATACTACCCTAATCAAATATAAATTATATACTAGTTAAAATATTTATAACTAACTTATTAAATAAAATAAATCTTAAAAACTTGAAAAATTCTCATAAGGGTATTCAAAATTAAGGGGAAAAAAAAAAAAAAAATTTAGAACCCAAGAGTCTCCCTCTTCCCGAAGGCAAAAGATTCGCCCGTAGATCCATTGTTGGCGGACTCATCTTCACTCCAGTCAATAAAATCGCCAGACAACCCTCGGGTGAGGTCATAGTTATCATCGTTATCGTGGCAAGGCCTCTCTAGTTAACATCGATCGTTGAAAAGTCGCCCCAACACGAGGTCATTGTTGTAATGCCCGCCCCAGCCATGATTTTTCGTAGCAAGGTTCTCCCACATGAGGTCACCATCTGAAGGCCCGCCAAATGTTCCCAGAGAGAAAAATAAAAAAATTTTAAAAAAAAAATTCTAGAAAATGTCACCGACAGATATTTAGATTCGGGTGTATAATTACGCTGTTTCTATAGTACGCCAAGCTGATTGTCTCTACGTACATTTCTTCTCTCATAATGCAAATTTTGCTCGACTCTTTTGAACTCAACATGTTGGCAAATCTGGACTACGACAGAAAGATACCCGACCAAGTTCCACGAAAAAAAATAAAAAAAAAAATAGATTTAAGCCTAACCAGTATTTCATTGTTTATTCAAATCCCTAGAGTTAAAGAGTAATTTCAGATGATTTATTTCAAGCAATCCAAAACAAGAATAACGATCATTTTTTAGATGGGCTTGTGTATAGTAATCAGCTAGAATTATTTAAATATTTTGTGTTTATTTGAAGATTATCTTGTAGAATGGTCTGCAATTTGAAGCATTCTCTGTGTCTCAGTTTTAACATTGCAGGAAATCAATAGATAAAAGAGTTAATTTTTTTATAATTTTTTTAATTGCTTTATTATTCATATGGCCAATATTCATGAGAGTTGAGTGCATATATACATACATACATACATACATATATATATATATATATAGATGCAAGTGGACAAAGAAAACATTTTGGTGCATATGTAGATATTAGGTCATGATCCCCTAGTCGCCGCACGAAAAATAAACAATTGCAAAAAATAAACTTTTAATAATCTTAGTCTGGTAAAGTATATATATTTTATTATGTCTGTTTCTCCCTCAAAAGTCCGATATTATTTTATTTATTTGTCGAAAAGAAAAGGTATAATATTTTATTACTAGTCTAACAATCTAAGAATATGATGTAATCCATAAATTTGACGATCAAGATCTTAAATAAATCGTATATATATATATATATATACGAGAACTCTCCTGTACGGTACTGTCAGATCACTGGACGAGAGAGTTTTTCTTATCTCTCTCTAATTTTCTCTTTCTCTCTCTTTAACGCGTTATATCACACTCTTTTTTAAATTATGTCGATTTTTTATACGAATTGTATTGTCGGATGACCGTTCCATCTAACGTAAGATTATTTATATATATATATATAATATTGAGGTCACGATGACTCTAACAAGCATTGAAGACTCACTTAAAAGGAAAGAGAAAAGCCAAACTTTCACTATTATGCATAAAGAGAAATGCAAATATTTAACTATATATGCGCGTACATATACATAATTAAATAATAGCATTTGCAATGTGTGTATATATAATATATACATGAGTGTTAGCAAATATTCCCAAATGGACATAGCCTTGAATCTAAAGAATATACTATATATTCATCGGATCCGGATCCAGATGTGTCCAAATTTGTTGTTTCATTTTTCAGTTTCTTGGGTTATAATTCTATTTTCTATTTGTCATCTAAATTTAAAAACCTGACTACTATATAAAAGGGTTAAGTATTAAAAATACTTCAACAGTATTTCATTAATTAAGTATCTAACTTTAATTAAAAAGACAACTAATAAAATAAGAAAATAAGATAACAGGTTAATCAGATACTACATAGAACTTATAACCAGTGGGTCATCAGTATTTAAATAATGAAAAGAACTTGTGTTGTTGTTGAATATTTTAAAGAGAACATACATTGCTGTTCACTAAAGTACACACTTGTTTGTTTCGTACACCAAATTTTCTGTCCATGGTTGTTGGGCTAAGTATATCTATCTTGTTTCCTAGTATTGGCCACTGAACTTTTATGTATTTTGCTTCATTTATTTTCGGAATACCAACCAGAATCTTGATATAATAAATATGTAAGTCAAAAATTTATTATTAGAAAATAAGGTAAAGTTGCGATAAATCTATTTTTATATATCCTATCAGTATAATTCATTTTTAAACAATTTCGATTTAATCAAACAGTTGAGATATTGTTTGTGCATGATAACTATAATGTGCATTAACCTATAATATTATATACTAAAAAAAATAGAAATTAAAAAAAATTTTGATTTCTTAACCAGTCAATCGGCGGCCCCCCCGATGCCGGCGAAGATGCCGAGGAGCCCCCCTCCTTAGATGTCGACACCCCCCCAAACACCTACCAGATCTGGCTTCGGGGGGAGGGGGGTGGGGGAAAGGGGGCCTCGTCGGTGTTGGGGGAAGGGGGGGCGCCTGGGCTCGAGTGCCCGGGAGGGTGGTCCGTTGGCATCAAGGGTGGGCCTAGCTCTTCGGCAGAGGGTCGTCAGCCGGGGAGTGTCGCCGGCGGCCGGGAAAGGAATGGGTGTTTTACTCATTTCTTTTTAATTTCTTTTTTATACATATTATTTTTAAATTTTTTAATTTATACTAATACGAGATAAGGTGCATTATAACTATCATATACAAGCAACATATCAGTCATTTGACTATATTTTAACGGTTTAAAAATGAACTCTACCAATAGAGTATATAAATGAGATTTTACCACAAATTTACCCTAGAAAATAATAGCATAAAAATCAACTACTGTCTTTTCATATTTTTTTTTCCTGATAATTGGCAAATTGGTTTTTCTTTTTCGTTCTTATTGTTAGTACTATAATTAAAAGTAGCAGAATTTCTCTTGAAACGTCGAGTGTAGATAAGACTTAAATATATGAATATTATATATATATATATATAGAGCTTCCGTTTGGTAAATCATCTTAAACTCAAAATTTTCATATCAATTTTTATTTTTTTCTGAAAAGTCAATAAAAATTATAATTAATTTTTAAAAAATCAATCAACTCAAACTTAAAAATTTTAACTCAAACTGTAATACCAAACGGAGTCATATATGTATACGTAGGTACAATTAGGCACGTCCAGAAATTGCATCATGACAAGAAGATGCTTTCCATCAACATCATTGGCATCCCTAAATGGCTTCTCATGCAAACTTTCTATGGTTTTCATCAACATCATGGGCCCACCTTGTTATTATTTTTTTCTAATATTAATTTTCCGAAAATTAATCATACATATCACATTTCACTAATCTAGTCATTTCTGATCAGTCCACCTTTCCCTCTCTCTCTAGAAATCCTCTATATAAGATGTGTTGCAATAAATCACGTCATTAATTTGACAATACCACATAACATTAGCGAACGAGAAAGTGGGAATTTGGAAGAAAAGTTTTTGAGTCACATACCCCATATATATAAGAGAAATTAGGCTATACATATAGAAGTTTAATTTTGGACAATAATTTTAAAGAATGGTTATTAATTTTTTTAAAAAGAAAATGACCAGTAATTATTAAAATAGTTGATGCCTGATGAGCTGCTTACTCATATTCAGTCAATCAGTGAATATTGACTAATAAATTATTAATTGACATTGATTAATTATTTTTAAGAAGATGATTCGTTTTTCTATTTTAACAAAAATTTAAAAGATTTATAAAAGAAAAGTTTTTCGGAAGGTATATTGGATATCGTTGGATTACATAGAATGTTTGAAAATAAATAAACAAACAAATATATATATTGTTGAATTCAACTAGAACCCAACAACAAAAATATGTGAAAGTAATAAGGTGATGGGGAGATGAGATGTCCAGTGCAGGTTAGTAGAAGTGGTTGCTCCGTCAATTTGTCTCGCAGAAATCATGATTAGCCATAGAATTTAGAGGAATAACGATCATGATTAAAGCTAAGACATGGAGACCTCATAACAGAACGCATATATATATATATATATATTTATATCATTAATAATATATATCATCTATATGTATAACATAATTACATTGTTAGTGCTACCGTTATATAAATATATATATATATATATATGTATATATATATATATATATTTAAGAGAGAGATGGGCACTAAAACGGATATCAAGTGGACAATGTATGTCGGTAAATATACTCAAGCACAATCATCAAAGCTAACATGAGAAGTAGTGTTGGCCACATGGATCCATGCGATCGAGTTGTAGTGACTTAGGTTGTTAATATTTTGATTGACTTTATATTATGCCAACATTATATCTCTCATGGACTAATATAAACTTGGTACACTACATGTTCATTAAGGAATAATATTCTAATAATTATTAATATATATGTGTGTATATGATATATATATATATATAAATGAGCATTATATGTATAGTGCCTCATGATATTTATTTATGCCCCCTAAATTGACATGAGAGTCATCAAGTCCCCTGCCGCCATGTGTATGTAAATAGACCAATCACTTAACTTTCCGTTTGAAAAAAGATTAAAAAATTTATAATAAAAAAAATTATTAATCTGAAAATTTCTCTTATTACGAAAGATTTAGCAACTATGACGTCAATAATCTATTGGCTTAGGGCTTGAGTACTTTGTAATGAATATTTATTAATGCACGTTACCAACTATATACAATATTAATTCAAAGGCCAGTTTATTCAACAAAAAACGTTGTCGTTTTGCGAGTATGTACGAGTCTTTTAACGTGAGTATTTATATAAGTTCCGTAATGGGCCATACAGAATCAAGGGTCTTATACATATATATAAATACATCAATATATATATATATATATATATCCGAAGAAGATATTGGTACAATATTATAAATTAGGCAAAACTAGAGACCTTGTTTCTCCGATACAATACAAAAGGAAGTATAATATTTATATATACATAATAAAATGCTCGTCTTTTTGTGTTGATCTCATTCCGGAATGATGGGTAAGTCTTGTAACTGGCTAATACAGTCTATATTAATTAATTAATGCTTGGCATGACTCTATGAAAAATTTCAACCCCTCTCCTGATCTAAACAAACAAGTAATTAGCTGCTTGCTATCAAAGTTTCCTTTACTGATAGCAACATTATGAGACAAAACCAAGGGAATATTAGCTAATAGACTAGCACTTAGCACTAAATTGTATGTATTCATTAAATTAGAGTGAATGTTGCAGGTAAATTGAATTTTTCTCTATATGGGTCTTTTTCATTTACCGTAGAACATCATTTAATGTGAATGTAAAGACCAATTTGCGTAGACGAATATTGAGTTTTCTTAATTCGAAAATTTTAGGGTAAGAACTATCTCAGATTTTATTCCTATCGATAGCTCAAGTTTAATTACTTTACTGTCAAATTTAATTTTAATGATCGGATATATAAATATAGGCAATTTTTATTCTGTAGGTACAGTATTTTGATGTAAACAGATCTGATAATTAAAATATGATCAGACAGTTAAAAAAAAAAAAAAAAACTTGCCATATCGATAAAACAAAAATATAGTTCCTATTAAAATTTTTCCTTCTGAATTATTTTGATTTATATATTAGTCTAGCAAGTTGTAAAGCTTTAAAACAGTTTATTTCCTTTACGCAATCCTTGATCTCTTGATTGATGTCTCTACCACCACTCGATCTATATATATATATATATATATATATGTATATATTGAACTTTTAATCTGTTCCCCTTTAGGCAATCATACTTTACGAATATGATGTTGTTTGGGCCTAACCTTTGAGGGAAGCTAGAGCTAAATGAACTTTCATGCAAAGAAAATGAAAATCTAGATGGTAAAATATACTTTTCACTGATATATATATACGACTTTGGAAAGGAGGGAAAACGGCATACGCAATAGAAAAGCCTGATGGGTACTTTTTGAGCTCCAAATTTCCATTCCAAAGGCTCTGTCTATTCTCTCATATCAAGTGAAAGAAATATGAGGAAAGAAGTTACAAATAAAAACTTTGGGTAAGTCACAAACAGAAACAAAAGTTTGAAAAGCCAAAATAAAAAAATAAAAATAAGGTAAGAAATAATAAAGGAAATGTTGTTCTACTCTTACCGTTGAAAGTGGTTGTGAACACTCCTATTTAGCATCTTTAGGATAAATGAATAAGAAAATGTGCCCTACTCATATATATATATATATATAATATAATATTTTAAGTTCATTCTATCATTCGCACCAATATTGCTACAAGGTCATTAACATTTTTGTACAACTCTGTTGAGGCCTAGAACTGAAAGAACCGATCGTTAAAGAGATATGATTTTACAAGATCTCTCTCATTTTTTTTCCCTTTTATTATTATTTTTCTTTTATTTCCTATGTAGTACAATGTGTCAAGCATGTGGGCGTCTTATGGGAGTTGGTGACAGCAATATATAGTAGCTATAGTACTGTGATAAAATTTTCAAAAAAAAAAAAAAAAAAAATTGTGACGAGAAAACCCAATTAATTAAAAAAAAAAAAAAAAAAACCCATCATATCTTTCTTCTCCTCCGGGACCATGAATGAAAGCTCAGTGCCTCCGACCCCATCATCTCTCCCTCTCTCTCTCTCTCCTCTCTCTCTGGCCTTCTTGTCGTTGAGGTGGTTGCACAAGTAAAACGAGTGACGTTCGAGAGAGAGAGAGAGAGAGAGAGAGGGTTCTTTTGGGGGGATAGTGGTGGTTTTAGAGGTGCTTTTCAAATAGATATTAAGGTCGAAGGTCATAGTTGAGATGTGGGCGTGCCCTCCGCACACACACTTTATATTGTTGCCTCTCTAACGCTTTTCTTCTTTTCTTTTCTTTTCTTTTCTTTTCTTTTTTTTTTCATTTTTTTTCATTTTTCATTTTTAGGGCCTCTGAGCTGACCCACTTTGTTTCCCCCTACTACCTATAATGTGGGTCCTACATTCTTACCCTTATCTCTCTCTCTCTCTCTCTCTCTCCAAAACAGGCTCTCTCTCTCCCTAAATAGCCCTAGAGTTTTAGGTGGTTGGCTCATCTCCGAAGGAAATGGACCCCACGCCAAGTACACTAATGGCCATGATACCTTAAGCTTTTCATGCAATTTTGGACCCTTCCTCACCTCCCATCCCCCACCCCCCTCAATCCCCATTATAAATTATCATGACTGCGTTGCCCTTTTACGCACATCTTATTATAATCGTCCTTTTATTTCCCTTCTCTTTCCTTTTCCTCTCTTTCACCACCCAATTTTACTTTTCTCCTCCTCCTCCTCCTCCTCCTTCTTCATATCTCAATTTCCATGTCTGAGGATATGAATTTATCCATAAACGGCCAGTCTCAGGTTCCTCCCGGGTTCCGGTTTCATCCCACGGAAGAGGAACTTCTTCACTACTATTTAAGGAAGAAAGTAGCGTTCGAAAAAATCGATCTCGATGTGATTCGTGAAGTTGATCTCAACAAGCTTGAACCATGGGATATCCAAGGTATTCATAGTTACTACTACTAGTAGTATATATATATATATATATATATATATTTTTTTTTTTTTTTTTCTGTTGGGTCAATTACCTAACTGTGTATTCACAAGTGAGGGGGATGTGTGCAGAAAAATGCAAGATTGGATCCACTCCGCAGAATGACTGGTACTTCTTCAGTCACAAGGACAAGAAGTACCCGACGGGGACACGAACCAACCGTGCCACCGCCGCCGGGTTCTGGAAGGCGACCGGACGGGATAAGATCATCTATAGCGGGTTTCGAAGGATTGGATTGAGGAAGACGCTGGTGTTTTACAAAGGACGAGCTCCACATGGCCAGAAGTCGGACTGGATCATGCATGAATATAGGCTAGATGAGAGCACTACTGGTCCTGAATCCACTGTAAGTCCCTATTAATCTTTTTTTTTTTAATATTAATTTAATTTAATTTAATTTAATTTAATTTCTCTCTCTCTCTCTCTCTCCAATTGATTACCTAATTACTTAATTTGTCTCGGTTAATTGCCGCACCAAACACTCTTTAACTCACTCTTTGTCTTTCATTGCAACAGTTCTTTTAGAACATGGATTCCGAAATTAAAAATGTTTTAAGTATATTATCTAGTCATGATGATTACCAATATGTAGCATTAATTAGAATATGGACTTGCCTTACCAATATGTAGCATTAATTAGAACATGGACTTGCCTTCTATAGGATTTACTTTTACTTTGGTTTTAACCTTATCAAACTGTTTTATTTACTTCTGTGTATGTATTCTAATCCGCAATGAGAATGAGAAAGAAATTAATTAAACGAATACATTAGCACTAAAATTAGTAATTCTTGATGGGAATAACGAGAAAAGAAGAAGTAATTTGTTTCATTGTTAATGAATATCATGTTAATTATAAGCAGGCTTCTAATCCGATATCGGTCGATTCGGTACCGGAGGACGGGTGGGTGGTATGCCGGGTATTCAAGAAGAAGAATTACCAGAAAGCACTGGACAGTCCCAAGGCCACGTCCATCTCAGTGGACTCAAACAACATTAATCCTCATCACCACCACCACCACCACCACCATCAGATGCAATGCTCTTCAAGAAACGACGGCGTTTTGGATCAGATACTCCTCTACATGGGAAGAACTTGCAAGCTCGAAAACGAGTCGCCAACCACCATGGTTGGTCATCATGTTCATCATCATGATGATAATCAGACGGTTCTCCACGAAAGGTTCATGCATCTCCCTAGGCTCGAGAGCCCCAGTACTCTCCCCATCAACAATTTCGATCATCATAATCATCATCATGATCGTGGTTTGATCAAGTCATACCAATCAATGGACGAGATGCTCCTAGAGACGACGACGACGACGTCCGACCACCAAAGCGATGTCCACGAGCCCAAGCCCACCAACTGGGTGGCGCTCGACCGGCTGGTGGCGTCGCAGCTCAACGGCCAGGAGGCGGAGACTTCGAAGCCGCTCTCCTGCTTCGGCGAACCCAACATCGCAACGACGACATCGTTTTGCAGCCCTGATCCGCCGGAGGAAGAGGACGATGTCGTTGTACAGTTGTCGTATCCGTACGGCCTGCGTTCCGGTAGTAGAGAATCACATGAACATCAGGCTGCTCAAGTCTACATTGAGAATGACCTATGGAGCTTCGCCAGATCGTCGCCGTCGTCATCAGATCCGTTATGCCACTTGTCGGTGTAATGGAAGCACTTTGAAAAAACACATATATATATATATATATATTAAAACACTATAAAATATATGTGACGAGTATATATATATAGAGAGAGGTATATACAAGTTACATTCATGATAATATGTACGTACGTACGTTGGTGTTACATAAATAAATCAGGGGGGATAGTGGACACCGTTTATATGGATAGAGATCATGTTCTTGATTAGTCCTATTGGGGTTAGTGTGGTACTGTCAAAAACATTATCTTTTTAAATTTTTATAAATTTATTTTTTCGTTAATTTCTATAAATATATGAATATATATGTGTGTGTGTGTGTGTGTATGTCTTTGTTGCATTGAACGTGCTAGCTAATTCTGGGTGCTGTGATGTGGTCTTTCCATCTGCAATTATGTCCTTTGGGGTTATGGTCTTGCCCTTTTTCGTTAACTATATTGAACAGCCTGACAAAGTTAATTATAGCAGGACGCTGACTTCTTGATCGGATTTGATACCACACGCAATTAAATGATATGATACCCCCCCCCCCCCCCCCAAAAAAAAATGTAAAAAGTGGTTTTTATTATATTAGACCCACCTGCCTTCGTCACATTGGGTTTTTTTTTTTTTTTTTTTTTTGGTTTGGTGTCGACAAAAAATGAGTTACTGGGGTCTGGTTCATTCTCTCACCTAACATACATACATAACATTATATATATATATATATATATATATATAAATTCAAGAAAGGGGATCACCTTTTGTAAAAATAGAGATAAGATAGATAGACATATATAGCACGAGAACCACAGTGAACCATTATATTATATTATATATATATATATATATAATTCTATCTCTCTCTATTGGTCTTGTCTGGGGTGCAATTGCTTTTCCTTTTCTTCAAGTTGATAATTATCGGAGAACAGAGATATTTTGTACGACCGATCTTGATTTGTTGTGCTTGT
Source organism: Ficus hirta (assembly GCA_038430175.1). Taxonomy (NCBI): domain Eukaryota; kingdom Viridiplantae; phylum Streptophyta; class Magnoliopsida; order Rosales; family Moraceae; genus Ficus; species Ficus hirta. The sequence goes on from CM076586.1 coordinate 14,923,398, forward strand.
GACTAACGATTTTTTTTTTTTTTCCATTACTTTTTTCTCTGGATCAAAGATCTCATAACTAAAGTTTTACATTCTTATATATATTTTATTTCATTCCAATCTTTTCTGCTTTTGACTCTAGATCGAATGATAAAGTTACCATATAAGCATCTAAAAATGTTACAAGTTTTATGAACAATAAGAGTACATAAGCAAAGAAAGTCACTTCATAGGGGGAGAAGAAGAAAACAAAGTCCTGGAATATATGTATATATATACATGTGAATACATATATATATCTGGTAAGCATGTATTTGTGGGCTTGTTATAAGTGAATGCAAACTCGTTAAAAAGTTGGCTGGAGAGGCGACATTAATTTTGCATGTATGTATATTTGTGTGCGTATGCATATATGTAGTAATGCTGTATATATATATATATATATATATAATCGCTATGCACAGTTTTATAAAATGACTATAGTACGAGTATGATAATGAGTGTTCCGTCAAATTTGAAGACTAAGTCAGAAAAAAGAAAATCCTTAAAAAATATCAAAACATTACCTTGCGAATGTTCTTGAATGATATCGAGACATATGGAAAAAATAGACCAGAATATTACTGCAATATAAAAGATGGTGTCTCCTTTTCATTTGTTGACTATAAAGATTTTTTTTGATTTAATTTTTTTGGTTTCTAGCTGATGATGAAACCCTAGCTCCAATATATTTTCAGCGTCGCAGCTGGATTCAATTAAATAAATTGCATGCAAATCGGATCCTTCTAGCCCATTTCAAAGTATAATCAATTACAGGTGTAAATGGGCCATATTTAACGCGCTAATTATGGGGGAAAAGTATCTTTATAATTACCTATTTTTTAAGATTTTTCCTTTAATTTCAAATGGATAATTATAATTAATTAGTGAGGGTAAATATCATTATTGAGCAATTGAACGACCTTTCTCCATTATTTGAGAAGAGGGGGGGGGGGGGGGGGTGGATATTTGATAATAATGTTAGTGGGAAAATATTGTATTTAAATTGCATATATATATATATATATATATATATATATCTATGATGAAAAATCGTTTCTGATCACTAGTTCTCGTGCAACATCAACGAAATATCTTTTGAAAAAAAAAAAAAAAAAAAGGAAGACGAAATCAAGTGTTGCTGTCTCTCATTATTGTAAAAGATTGACCACCTAAGTGAACCACCAGGTGTCTTGCCAGGGGAAAATGCCTTAGAAAAGGAGGTAATTCCGATCATAGGATATTTGGGAACTTGGTCAAATTTGTCGGAGACATTACTTGATTTACCGCAATCATTATCTGTAATTAGTACTGAGTATATGTATGTTGATGTTAATAATGTGTGTATATATATATATATATATATATAATTAAGCATGGTTAATTTTAGGGTTCCAAATGATAAAACATGACATGATTTTGGCTTGTTACTACTGAAGGTTAATGCATATATAAACAAACTGCATGATCGAAGAGTACATAAAATCTCTACTAAATGGATACAATATTTCTTAAGACGTAGGGAGTTTCATTCACACTATGATTTTTTTTTTTTTTTTAAGTTCTTTTTATAGTTCTCTTATATAACTTTTGGCGTTATCATTCTTACAAAGCGGTGTTATATATTAATAACACTGACACATTAATTTTGTATTTCCTTTCTATAGGTAGTTATATATATATATATATTCATATATATATATATATATGAAATCAAAATTATGCATGCGTTTAGATTATATATAAGTTCACTTGTAATTAAGTTTTTCATCTTAGTTTTTATCTTTTTTAAAAAAATCAACAAAAATTATAACTAGTTTTAAAAAATCAATCAATTTCAATTTCAAAATTTTATCTCAAATCTGTATTCCAAATGGAGCGCATATTTATATTGAACTTATATGTAAATATCACTGTATATATATTATCTCATCAGGTGAAATACTTGTGTTAATTAAGGCGGCACTAGCTGATAGGGGAAGGTGGCACGTGGTAGTAGTTACCCCCATATATTAATCATTAATTTCCCTGAATATTCTCTCAATGGAAACACAAGTCATATGCCAGTTAATGAGTGATGTCTGTACCGAACTTGGAAAAGTAAATTAAAATAATCTTGAAGTGAGAAATACTATCGTATACATGATTATATATATATTCATATGTAATGAAAAATCCATAATCAAAGTCATCTCTGATATTCTTTGTCGAACAATATTGTATGAATATTTATTTTTATATATCTAAGGATATATATATATATCATATATATATATATATATGTTTTTGTTCTTAGTAATTATCTAAAGAAAAGTAAACCTATCATAGAATTTTAAACCTTAATAATGATTGGACAATGTGGAGGGACCCGAAACCTATTTTTCTTTCTAGGTGAGACGTCGACCCAATGAAAAGCTAATTTTTAGTCTATCGACGATTACGCATAATATCATGTCTAAACTATCAAAAACGCATTCATCAACGTGCGCGCACACACACACACACACACAGGGTTGGGAGAGATGAATGAATAGTTTGAATTAATGTTCTTCTTACATTGATTCTTCCTCGTTCAATAATTTGTTAGGTTATCATGTATGTCAAAAAAAAAAAAAAATGTTAGCAGATTATGTTGAGCCTAATTACTATAAGAGTAATATTAAGGATAACAACTCTAATTTTAACTTTTTGAGTACCAACTCACGTATCATCTTTTCATTAGTAGAAAAAATCAATTGATATGGTATTGTTTTAATCATTTACCAATAAAATAATGACAACTCATATATTACATAAATTGGTACTCAAAAGTTAGAATTAAAATTAATTTTCTTAGTATTTTTCTTACAATAAATATCTTTTGTCTAATCGCAGTTGGACTTTTACGATAAGGTTGACAGTGAGACTAGGGGATAGTATTCCCTCTAGTAGGGAAGATCAAGCATGTCCCCGATAGTATCGGACCTAGATGAGGTTACCTCTTAAATAAGTGCCTTCATTCATTTTTTTTTTTCCCTAAAAATTTAAGTTTAGCAATCATTTTTTAAAATTTTCTTACCCATGTTGTTACATTCAAATTTGATGGTTTTCAAATTGTTATGTTTCCTTTTACTATTTTTTGTATTTTTTTCTAACTTAGATTTTACTGTCAAATATTGTATTTTTCTTCCTCAGATCTTCAATTTTATTGTCTCTTTTTTTTTTTTTTTTTTTTGAGTAACTTTAGCAGTTTCATCTATATTATTTAAGGCAGTTTACTACATAGAGAAATTGACGAACCAATAAAGAAACTCTGAATGGATTGTACTTAATTTTTTATTGAGAAAATTACTTAAATAACCGTCTTTTTTTTCATTAATTGACTAATATAATATAAATTCCTCATTATTGACCAACATGACAAATATTTTAGTTAATTTTAGTTTAATTTTATATTATATTAGTTTAGTGTTAATTTTTTATGTTAGGTGTAGTGGTTTCTAAATTTGTATCATTATTTAGGTGTTTTCCCCTTTTTTATTTCTTTTGCAAATGTTATAGAAAAATTGTACAACGTCCAGTAAGAAAACAGTTCTCATATTAAAAATGAACAGCAATATATATATATATATATATATGCATATGCTTTATTATACTTCCACTACAACTAATCATGATTATACACATTACACACTTTTACAATTTTCTAAGGGAAGAAATATAGCAAAAAATTTTCTTTGTAACCAAATTGATAAAAATTGTAAATATTAAGTATACGACAAAATTACTCCACAGTTTTAACTATTACTAAACATAACAAAATAAAGAATTGAAAAAAGCTTTTTTGTATTTCACAAAGAAAAAGACAAAAAAGGAAAAATATAAAAGGTTAATGCTGTACACGTTTGATGGAAAATATTGAGGATTAGAGGATATTAATAGGTAGCAGCTTTCAGATTTATGCCTTATTAGAAAAATCCACGTACAGCGACTAAAATCATCAACAATGGTAAAAAAAAAAATAAATAAATAAATAAGCACCAGAATTGCTAGCAACACTAAAAATTTCCCCAAATATCACAATGTATCAATTCAAATGGAGATTTTGTCTTTATATATGCAACTGGATGGAAAAGGAGATCTGGTATGTTTTCCCAGGGACATACACCACATGAAAATTTATTTGATGGAGAAACATTGGAATCCAAAATAGAAATAAACTTCAACCGATCAGCAGAAGGATGTCCCAAACACCAATGCCAAACATCAAATGATCAGGGTTCCACATTGGTATAAAGACCAGTAGGTTGATGTATGCAGTACAGACCATTCCAGCAATTACCCACACCAATCGTTCTCCTCGTGTTGAGGTCCTGAAAAATACATCGATCAGGATATATATTAATAGGTAACAGCTGTAGTTGATTTCTTCCTGATTTCATTTGATTTTGTTACTTAATAAAACACAAATGCATAACCATGTAATTTTCGCTATCGATATTTTCATAAAAATATAAAAGCACACATGTAACATTCTACTTTAGCAAAATGATGGCATACTTGAAAGTATATATATTTGATAAGTAACGTGACAAGGACGAATCATTGAACATGAAGAATAAATTGATATTAACAGATATATATGACTGAACTTGTCGTCTATCTATTTACATATTTGTAATAATAAAAGTAGGTATTGTTTGGCATTTCTAGCACCAAAAGAAAACATAAATAAAGTTAAATATATATATATATATATATTGAGACTATAAATCATGTTCAAAAGACTTGTCTATACATTGGTATCTTTAAAAGTTATATATCAAAGATTATTTGTTTCAAATTTCAATACGTGAGTTATGAGGCATAATTCTGTCGTTGAACACTAATAATTGACCAATGAAAACGAAAGCCGACTTCCATTACCACAAGATATGTGGGTTTTGCTAAATGGGCCCCCAAAGAAAGGAGTTATCACCATACATAATGGTTCTGTTTTTTAGGCCCAAATGACTGACCTCGAAGTCTGTGTGTCCACTTCTATTCAAAAGCTAGATTTCACTACTCAATATTATTCGCTCCTGTAAACAAAATTTGTTGGTTTTCTGGTAAAAGAGAGAGTAAAAAACAAAATTTGTCAGTTTGGACAAGAGATCTCATGCTCTTGTTCTTGTATAGCCAAGGTTTGTGCAAGTTAGTTTGTTATGTTAAGTTATGAAGTCTAATTAATGCCCTACGCAGAAACATCGTATGCAGAGATAGCATGTGGATCGAGGATTATTATGAGAGAGGTTAGAGAAAGAAATGCAAAGAGTTTTGTAAGGTATGTGATTTCTCTTATAAATTTCTTGATCATAGTGAATTACTGCAATGGCTGAAATATGACATAATCTTATATTGAGGCGAATCTTTATAAAAATTTACATGATTTGTGATTGTTTATTTTCTTCTGCTAAATTTTATTGCTCTTGATGGTACATAATTAGGGCATTAATCTTAACATATTATTAGTGGCTTTTCCCAACCACACAGAAAAGTGGTCTGTATCTTAAGTAGGAAATGCAGCAAATATCATGTTCTTTTGTGGGAATAGAGCCCTACAAATATTATAGATTGTAAAGAAAACCTAAGCTGCATATAAGAAAATTACTCTTTTTTTTTTTTTTGATAAAAACATTACATGAGGGTTTATCTTTCAATTGAGATGAGATTTTGGAAAAGTTGTCTAGTACTAAAAAAAAGAGAAGATAATTTAAAAGAAGGATGAAAAGAGAAGATAAGTATTATTATCGACAGGTACGAACTGAACCCCACTTTAATTGAGTCGATGTTTATGTCTTGATGTATTGGACATCAGTATTGTCCGACAATGATGCTTTCTTTTTTCAATAATGTGTGTGCATTATATAACACACTTTATCTTTAGTAAGGTGGAAAAATTCCTGCTACACGTACCATAAAAGGCAACGGTCTCATAACTATTATTTGAGAACACCTACAATCTGGGTGCATTCGTCGTACCATTTAGAAATTAAAAATTTTAAATTAGAACTGATTGATTTTTTAAAAATAAATTTAATTTTTATTAATTTTTCATAAAAAATAAAAATAAAAAATAAAATGAAAATTTTGAGTTTGAAAACCAAACTAGATCCTTTAGTAAGGCCTAAAATTGGTAAACGGATAAAATTAAATTAAAGTAAAGGCACATTCCACCACATGGGAAGTGCAATCATCACGTGTATCATCATCATCACATAAATTTGAATCAAATTTTAGCGCTCAAAAGCTTGTTGTGAATTGTGATCCTTTTGGGCCAAGTGACCCCACCACCCAACATTTCAAAAATTGAACTAAAAATCAACACCACCAATTAAATAAACTACTTATGAAAAAAAATATATATATATTTTCATACTTTCTCCCTCAGTCTATGAACTTCGAAGATGCCTTTAAATTAATTATTACATAAATAAATTATTCAAAGAATTTTCATCGATTTCTTAAAATATCATTTTAAAATGTTTTAAAAAATAAATTTGAAGCTAAAGAAGTCCTCCTGCAAGTAACCGACCTTTTTGTCCTCACTTCAACTCTCTTAACTCTTCAGTTCAGTTCATTCTTTCAAACCAAAAACCCAAAAAAAAAAAGAAAATGGGTTGTGTCTCTTCTAATCTACTCAATCACGAGGACGAGTTCACTCAACTCGGAAGCTCAGCACTGAGTCACCACATCGTCTCGCTCACCTCCTCCACCTATGGCCTCCTCACTCTCGACCCACCACCCCCGCCGCCGCCGTCGTCCTCGTCGTCAAACCGCCCTTCTCCGACGACCCCGCCTACCCGCTTCACCATGGGCCCAACCGCCCCAAGCCCATCGCCGGAGCCGAAGCCCGTCCGCTCCGGCCCGGAGGTGATCAACTCGTGGGAGCTCATGGCGGGCCTCGACGCCGACAGCTTCCGATTCTCCCCAATCCCAATCCCAGTCCCAAAACCACTCAGACCCTTCTCCTCCGACAAGGAAAACTCGAACCCGAACCACCGCATTCCCAAGCCGCCACATGGCGGCGCCTTGGACCGTTTCGAACGGATCTGCCCGCCGAGCGGCGAGCACAGAGTGGTCGTCTACACGACGACGCTGCGCGGCGTCCGGAGGACGTTCGAGGCCTGCAACGCCGTGAGGGCGGCGGTCGAGTCGTTCGGGGTGGCGATCTGCGAGCGCGACGTTTCGATGGACCGAGGTTTCCGGGAAGAACTGAGGGAGCTGATGAAAGACGCCAACGTTGTTCCGCCGCAGGTTTTTGTCAGGGGAAGGTATGTCGGTGGGGCGGAGGAGGTTCTGAGACTGGCGGAGGAGGGTGGTTTGGGAGAGATTTTGGAAGGTCTGCCGAAGCGGAAATCTGGGTCTGTCTGTGAAGGTTGTGGGGATGTTAGATTCTTGCCGTGTTTTCAGTGCAATGGGAGTTGCAAGATGGTTGTGAAGATTGAAGAAATGGGAAGAACTTTGGTTGTGAAATGCCCAGATTGCAATGAAAATGGTCTTGTGCTCTGCCCCATCTGTAGCTGATCACTGAGCTCTGTTTTATGATATTTGGTTTGTCCCTGATCTTTTTTTTTTTTTTTTTGTATCATATGAAGAATGTTGTAGGTGGTTCAATAATCTTGAGGTTTCATAAGGAAATTAGAGCTTCTGAATGGGGAAATTTTTGTAAAAGAACTACTTCATGTTCCATATATGCAAATGGGTAGAAATCCCTTTGAGCACATTATGAAGAAAAACCATAAAGCTTTGGATAGTGTCTAATTACAATGGTCTTGCATTGAAGTAATGGAGATTGTTGGCACCCATATTGTTGTTAAGGGTGGTTTTGAATCTAGTTTCAAATTTCCATTATCTTGCTATGAAGATTCTCTGGTCGGTAGGTTTGTACAACATGAGATATCATTATCTTGTGCTATTTGGGTCTTGTGCTGAGGCTTCAGCTGATCTCTATTTGTGACCAGAGACTGTAAAGTTCTCTGAGGGATGGTGATGGTTGTCAATATTCTGGAGGAGGCCTATGGTTTTTGAAGATTACGGAGCATTGTAAATACATGTGTTAAAAGATTTAAAAAATTTTTTTTTTTTGAAGATACTCTCTAATTAGATGGTTTTCAGTGTAGAATTATCACTAGATTATGATTATCATAGCGTAAATATAGTGAGTTCTAGTATCTCATTTTTGAAAATTGGGTTCTATCTAATTACTTGTTTAGATAATGCAAATTCGTGACATTTTCTAATTTATTTGATAAGCGGGATGGAAAATAGAAAGGAAGAGTAAAATACTTAGGTGAGGAAAATAAAAAAGGAATGAGGGAGATTTTCTTCATATTGTTTGGTAGAATGGAAAGAAAAATATGAAAAAAAAAAGTTTTGGTGAATGAATTTAAGTTAAGATTTTTGAGTTGAGTTTGAGTTAAGTTAAGTTGAGTTTAAAAGTTGAGTGTTTGGTAAAAAGTTTGAGATAAAAAGTTTAACTTGAGTTGAGTGTTTGGTAAAAAAGTTTGAGTTGAAAAAAAAAAAAAAAACAAGGGCCCTATTTGGATGTTAAAAATTTGAGTTAAACATTTTTAATTCAAATTTAACATTCCATTGTAGGTTTCTAATCAGAAAATTGGAAAAAATAAAATAAACTAAATTAAAAACACACATCAACAACATACATCAAAGTTTTTATAATATTTTTTATATAGCCATAAAATACAACAAGAATTACATAATTGCTAAGGAAACAATCCTTATTCGCATTCAAATATAATATTTATCACAAAAATTATATTTATTATAATATTTTTAAGATTTTTTTTATCCTAAATATGATCTCTATTATACATCCGTCACTTCTCTCTCCTCTCCCTCTCTCTCTCTCTACAACCTTCCCAATTCTCTCCCGTCTCCGCCCCCACCTCCATCACCGTCAGGCACACCGTCCCCATGGCCGCCGCCACCACCTCCTCGTCGTCCTCCTCCTCCTCTAGGCTTCGCAACCTTGTTCTCGTTAGCGCCGTCGCCGCCGAGAACAGCGGAGCCTCCAATGGCACCGTCTCTTCTTCCGTTTCTTCTTCTGCAACTCCTGCTCAGGAAGAAGGTACTCTTGTTCTATCCCAGCGCGGAATTCACCAAATCACCGAACAAATTAGGGTTCTTCTCCACGATCGCAATACCGGAAGATGGGGCCGAAGAGGACCAGCTCTTGCCGAAGATGTCATCGACCATGGAGGTCAGCTGGCTCGGCGCGGCCGCCGGCGGTGGCTAGTGGGTCCAGGATGGCTTTTTTGGCTGCCAAGCGGGCTTGGCTTGGGCCGAGGAATAGGGAGAAGAGGAAAAGGAGAGGACAGTTTGATAAGGAGATCGAAATCGAATTTCTTTCGGAAGTTGGAATTCATGGTTTCTTGGAGTTCAAATCTTGTCGGTAACGATTGAACACTCGAAAAAGAATCAGAGAATTGGGTGGATTGGATTCGGACCTGAGAGATTGGGGGAGAGGATTTTCTGGGCATCCCTGCGCGAGAGAAGAAGGAAACGGAGAGGACAGTTTGACATGGGTTGGATGCACAGTAAACCAAGTTTGGTTTACTGTGTAACGATTCAGTGGAGGGTTGGAACTAAACTTGATTGCCAAATGAGATAAGTTGAGTGTGAACTCAAAAATTTAAGTTCAAAATGGTGAGCCAAACGTACTCTTCATCCAATGTATATATATATATTTTTTTTTATGATTATGCCCTTATATCAGAAGATAATGAGGAATTGAAATCAAAATAATTATGCAGCATATCATCATCTTTTTTTTTTTTGTCAAACTTTTTCCTCCTATTTCTTTTCAAAGTTGGAAGGATTAAAAAATGATGGGTCTTATGGATTTACGACTTCATTTCTCCCCATTTTGACATTTTTCACTCTAACAAACAACTTGTTAAAATTTCATTTTCCTCTCTAAACTCCTAGCTTTCTTTCTCTCTCTTTTCCAATCTACGAAACGTAAACTAAAACTCAAAAATGGAAAAAATCTCAATAGCCCTTTTATAGCATCTTTGATGGATCATGGGGGTGATATATCTCATGCTAGTGTTAAAATTTTTCTCTAATAGAATGTCAAGTTGAGCATAACTTTTAGTGCATTATTAGTTTTGGTACTAAATTTAGGACTAAAAGTGACATATGCTAGGTCTTATCTGGGGCTAATTTTTTTCAGCTTTTCCACTAGAAACTTGTTTTTATTCATGAATTTCCTCTAAAGTAAATTCCTTTAAAGATCCGTTAACAAGCAATTCACAAACTTTCAAATAGATTTTGGGGGTGAATTTTGAACATTATGGCAACAAATGAAATGATACAAGAATTTTAATATTTTGATAAATATATATAGGAAGAAAACTTGAAATAACAATTTTTTTTTTATTGGCATGTATAGCATTGGAGCACAACACAAAATTGGTGTGCGGGTTCGTTTGGTGAATGAGTTTAAGTTAAGATTTTTAAGTTGAGATGAAGATAAGTTAAGTTGAGAGTTTGAGTTGAGTGTTTGGTAAAAATTTTGAGTTCAAAAGTTTAACTTGAGTTGAGTGTTTGGATGTAAAAAAGTTTGAGATAAAAAGTTTAACTTGAGTTGAGTGTTTGGTACCAAAGTTTGAGTTGAAACTTTTAACTTGAGTTAGAGCCCTGTTTGGATGTAAAAAATTTGATTTATAAAGTTTAACTCAAAGTTAACATTCAATTGTAGGTTGTGAATGAAAAAATAGAAAAATTAAAATAATCTAAAATAAAAACACACACAAAAATATTAATCAAAATCTTTTATAATATTTATTACATATCCATAAATATAATAACAAAAGTACATAGTTGCTAACTAAAAGTGTTAATACAATACTGAACAGAAAGATTGAAACGGCATTCATATCCACATTGAGAGAATCAATCAGTTTAGTTGTAGCTCAGAAAGTTTAAAAGCGAAATATGTAGCAAAACTTAAAGAGCTATATTCCTCACCTACTCTGCCTATGATTTGCAATGGTTACATTAGTCATTGTTCTGTTACCCGGGATTCAGTTCATGAAGACAAATTCATGTTCTTTTTAGTACAAATAGACGCCAAAATTCAGCCGTCACAACCAAAAAAAAAAAAAAAAAAAAAACCAAACAAAACAAAACAAAAACAAAAATTAAAAGAATAAAAAAAGCATTAATCGGGTGACCAATTACAGAAACTTATTTACATGAAAACCCATATAAACTTTTTTTTTTTTTTTTTTTTTTTGGAGACTGCCCATGTCTGGCCAGTCTTTTTTCACACTCATAAAATTTACAGTTATGCCATGACAGCCAGCAAAGGCTAACATCTCAGAAAAGTTGTCTGGAAAAGGACAGCCCCCCCCCCCCCCCCCTCTCTCTCTCTCTCTCACAACTCACATGGATCATGGATTTTTCTACGATGCATCATGTCCCTGAACTGCATTTTTCTGAATCTTTCAAACCCATTAAACAAAATTTTTTTTTTTTCTTGTCTCTTGTCATAACAGAGGAAGAAAACGACACCAAATCGATCATGAAGACGAGAAAATCACCATTCACCACCAAAACTCAATATTTATAAACAGAAGCTAAAAACTCTCGAATTCCCTCTCCTGCATTCTTGTTGAGGATAATATGTCAAAACAAGGACAGGACATTACACTAAAATAATGAGAAAATAAAGTGTGCAGAATTTGATCTTCCAAATTCATTTGGTAAAAAAACCGTGTGAAACAAATCTCAATGAGAAAATCCAAAATCACCAAAAAAAATTATAAAATTTTAAAGGAGAAAAGCAAGCGCTTTTGTCAGCGATCCAAGCAAAGAATAATCAGCCAAGTAAAGGAAGATCACATCAAACCAAAAACAGGAGAGAGAAACTAGAGAGAGAAACAAACAAAGTAGGTATATTAACTCACAGAGAGATCCGGTAATAAAGGGAAGCGTGGAAGGGAAGCTAAGGCAGATTCACATGGAGGTCCGTCGTTCGGCCGGTCAATGGGATCGGACGGCCATGATTTGATCAGAAGGAAGAAAGCAGTGGCTCTGAACGGAGATCCGACGGCTCACAGTTGATGTACTCCAAAGAAGAAGAAAGAGTGAAGAGCTAGAGCTTCAAATGGTAACAATGGCGGTTTTCAGTGACAGAGTGAAGTAAGAGTGAGAGTAAAAGCCTGGGTTGGTTACAGGCACGATGGGTGGGTGCAGTGGCTCGGATGGTTGCCGAAGGTGGGAAGATAGGAAGATCGTAACTGGGTTGGTGGGGGGGCACGGTGGGTGGGCTCACCGGAGGGGATGGTTGCCGGCGGTTAGGGAGAAGTTGTAGTCGGTGGGTGGGGGGCGAACTGCTTCACCGGAGGGGATGGTTGCCAAGGGGCTGGGGAGAAGTCGTAGTCGGTGGGTAGGGGCCAAACTGCCGGAGGGGATGGTTGCCAAGGGGCTAGGAACCGTTGCAACACAAATGGGGAGAGAGGAACTTCTGTGCACCGTGTTGCTTGAAGATGGGGAGAGCCGAAGAAGAAACTGGCGTCTGTCGGGGGGGGGGGGCGCTCCCGAGGTTGGGGAATCAATTCACGTGGATGGGCAGGGCAACAGTAAACCCAACTCAGTATACTGTGTAACGGTTCACAATGGAGTTCAAGATGAACTGAAGAGCCAAATGAAAAAAGTTGAGTTTGGACTCAAAAATTTGAGTCCGAACTTATCCTCCAAACACAGGAAGTATTTTGCTATATATACATACACACACGCCCCTTTCCTCTTTGCTAGATGATATGGAAAATGTTGCTGGAGCTATTTGAGAACTCAGGCCTTGAATAGAAGTGCTAGATGATAACAGTCCCCAAGATCAAGACTAGTCCAATAGCAATGGTCAGGCAGGTCCAACAAGTGTTTAGCTCTATTCTTGCCTTTCCAGTCCAATGTAGCTTAGGCCCATGTCTACTTAAAAAACTATAACTATTTGTTTCTTTTTTCTTACATGCACAATGCACACACACATATATATATATGTGTGTGTGTAAATATATATCTGAATATATATGCAATGAAATTTAATTATAAATATGCACTCTCTATTTTAGCTTTGTTCTAAAAGTATATCGATAATTTTCTTTGAGTTCATTTGTGTACCTAAATATTTTAAGTTTGTTTAAATTTATACCTCGACTTGGTCAATGTTTGATTTTGGCCACATGATAAATTATCAAAAGGATAGTGGGAAAATAACCTTTTTTTGATATATACATATATATATATATATATATCCGGTTTTGTTAAGTTAGGAGATAATCATCTTTGAAAAGCACTTATCTAGAAAGTACTTTAATATGATTTACAATTTTAAAGATGGTCAATCTATTATTGAGTATTGGTTGATCAATGATTAACCGATATCAATATATTAATCAATGTCAATTAATGATTGATTGACTGATCATATATGATAAATCAGTATATCATCCAAATTCTTCCGCCTTTATTTAAATTCCCCAATCCACATAATCAATTTCCAACCAAAATCCACAAATTAAAAATTTAAAAGCCAATGAAAATATAGTGGATTTTGTTTTGTTTTTGTTTTTTGTATTTCTTTCTTTCTTTTGGATTTCCAGTGAGAGGATTTGTTTAATTCGAAATATATACTCAATTCATTTTTTTTGGTCACTGTCTAGTTTAATTGGAAAAAAGACTTAAGTGCCCTTAAAGAAAAAACTAAAATAATTTAAAAAACAAAAGCAAACTAAAAAAAAAAAAAAAAATTGCTATAACACATAAGACACAAATTACAAATCACACATTTCACACATTGTAACATCACTCAAAATTCATTCTCATTTCAGTTTCTCTATTTGAAAATCACAGAATTCATTGTCAAAACCCAAAATACACATTATTTCCATTGATGCCGTAATAGACAAGGATGAGTTCTATATGAAGTTGGGGAAGGAGTTGACGAGGAGGGCGAGGTCCTTGTTCGTGACAAACATACAGGCTTCTAGGGCTAAGGCACCATGGACTTGAATCTGAGGGAGGGTGGGGAGGGCAATAGGGTAGCGACATTCACGATAAGGGATTTTGGGTTGGCGACCTCTTCCCATCAGCGTCGATTTTTATAATTCTTCTAATTTTCTTTTTTCATTTCTTAAGAATATTTAAGCCTTTTTGTAATCAAAATTGATCGTTAACTGAGTAAATATATATGGGTTAAGCATGAATTTGTAATTTAACAATAATATAAAGTACACAATATGATGTTTGGACAATATCAAAATACATGATATCAAAACGAGAAAAAAGACCTTTCAAAAAGAAGAGGAAAAAAAAAAACATTTCCTTTTTAGTTATTGTCTTTTTGTTATCAATACTTTTATCTTCAAGGACATTTTGTTTGTTTTTATGGTCAAAATCGAGCATTTATTGAGTCACATAAATTTGACATATATACTTAAAATATAATGCTATACAATTAATAAATATGTAATTACATGTGTAGTTAACGATAATTTTATATCTAATAATTTAATCACAACATATAAAATTCCAAATCCCACTCAAAATTTTTTTTTACCTCTAATCTAGATAGCTACAACATAGAATACACTTAGATAACGTTAAAAAAAAAAATGAAAATTTACCTTATATGTGAGAACCAAAATCGAAAAGTGAAAAGGAGAGGAATCAAACTGGTTTGACCAGCTTACTGGGAAAATGAAGCCAAACTCTGCGAGGTTTCTTTTACCCAAAAGTGGGATTCCACATCCAACTGGCTGGATCAGTTAATTTTGTGGTCTTCGAGGACTCGGTAAAACTGTAAATACAATATACATATATATATATAGTACATTATTTACATATAGTTATTTAAATGTAATAATATATATTTAAAATATATATGTGGTGTGCATATAATATATCTATATATGTATATAAATACATAAGCTTAGTGTCGCTGCTTATATCATGTATGGCCATCATCGTCAAGTACAAAGGCAAAGACAATGACCTTTCTCTCTCTTCTCTCTTCTCTCTTGTCTCTCTCGTCCTTTAGCTGTTCATGACACGTGAAACCATAAGAATTCGTCAGTGTCATATAATGAGAAAATGAATCCCAGATTAATGAAAAAAGCTCTGTTCCATTTTACTGTTTCTTTGGATTCTTGTGACTCATTAAAATTTCCCTTTCTCTCTCTCCTTCTCTCTCTCTCTCTCTCTCTCTGTCCTTGTTGCGTCCATTATTGCAACATTATTTGCATAGTTTTTCTCAATGCCCTGACACCACCACCCCCATTAGTTTTTTCGCATGCTTTGCTTTCGCAGTTATATTGGAGCAACTTGAGAAGCTGATCTTCTCATTTTTTTTCCCTCTCGCCACAAAACAACACTCATTTCTCTCTTTCTCTTTCTCTAGTATTCAATCCTTTCATCAGTTACAGTTATGAAATCGTGAGGCAATACAGAGGGATTAATACGTCTCTCATGTTTCTCTCTCTCTCTGTTTTTTTTTTTTTTTCATCTAAGTGAAGTTTGATGAGAGAGAGAGAAAGAGAGATTACCAACTTCCATGGCGAAGAAAAGTGGCGCTACATCTTGGTTGACCGTGGTGAAAAGAGTCTTTAGGTCTCCGACTAAAGAAAGTACTGAGAAAAAGAGTTACCGACGGAGAGACGAGAGTCATGATCAACAAGAAGATGAAGAGAAGGTCATAATTGTAACACATATATAGTAACACACATATATATATATATATATGTTTATATATATATATATTCTTGTATCTTATTTTTCGGATTTGTGGTGCAGAAGAGGGAAAAGAGGAGATGGCTTTTTCGAAAGCCTGCTGTTCATGTTCAGCAATGTGAACCGAAGATAAGCACAAATGATCATCATGATAATCACGTTTTGGTGGCTGCAGAGCAAAGGCATGCAATTGCGGTGGCGGCAGCCACCGCGGCCGCCGCGGAAGCTGCCGTGGTTACGGCGCAAGCGGCGGCGGAGATTGTTCGGCTCACTATGCCTTCCAGCTTTGTTAGAGAGCAGTATGCTGCTGCTATAGTCATTCAAACTGCCTTTAGAGGATACTTGGTGAGTTCTCTGAAAAAAAAAAGTAGATAAAAAGGGTTTCTTTGTGTGTTATTTTCAGAGAAATTCTGTTGTAGATTAAAACAAAGCCCTACCAGTGGTGAATATCGAATATTTACGAACTATCCGGTTTTTATTGTTCGATTATGATATGATTTTGACGTGACTATTAAGTCTCCTACTATTTTTTTTTTTCATTGCGGATTTTGGTTGCGATATTATTTGGCTTTACTAAGACAATACACCTATACAACTTAAGTGTGACCAATTCTTTCATTGTGGATTTTTGTTGTTTGATTATGATATAATACGGTCATTTGTCGTTATTCAGGCCTACCACATAAGCACGATGATATTTTAATTAGCTATATTGTCGTTATTTTTTTTTTTCCTTTTTAATGTGACTTGATTTTTTTTTTTTTTTAAATTAAGGCAAGGAGAGCTCTACGTGCACTAAAGGGGATAGTGAAACTCCAAGCATTAGTGAGAGGACAGAACGTGAGAAAGCAAGCGAAGCTAACACTGAAATGCATGCAAGCGTTGGTTCGAGTTCAAGATCGGGTAAGCAATCAACGAGCGAGGCTCTCACTTGAAGGTAGAAGGAAATCTATGCTCGCCGAAATCGTCAGCCTTTGGGATTCAACATATCTTAAGGACATTCACAAAAGAGTATCACTAGTACGCAATTTTCTTTTACAATATCTACGTGTCTCGTGATATACTCAAGTATGAAATTACTGATAGACTATTATCATGTTTTTATATGTAGTCAAGAGAGACGAGTAGTGCTGTGGATGATTGGGAGGATTGCCCGCAAACAAACGAGGAGATTGAAGCAAAGCTGCAGAGTAAAAAGGAAGCAGCTTTGAAACGTGAAAAGGCTCTCGCTTATGCTTTCTCTAATCAGGTTTTCTTGTTTTACACAGCTCCTTTTTCATTTTTCATTTTTTTATTAAATTTTAATGTATAAATTTTTTAATGACAATTAATGATTTAACGTTTTTTTTTTTTTTTTCCCATCGTGTTCATGTAGCTACATGATCATGCATGAAACTTTAATACACGATCAAATGATCAAAGTACAGAATTACTGTTAGGTGCACATGACGTCAAGTACTTGATAATAAAATGTATTATAATACCTTTATATGAAGGTATTTAAGCTATGCAAATTAGTAGAACAGTCATTTTCCTCGAAAGAAGGAAACAAATTATTTAACTTCAGACAAATCAAAAGGATCATCAGTGTACTTTAGGGCTTATCTTTCGTCTTTGCGAGAAAAACCAATCCTTCACTGCAACATGTACAAGGAGAAGATATATGTGCATTTATTTTGTGTAACATGCATTCGTCCTGTGTGATTGTAGTTTGTGATGAATAAATTCCTTATAATAATACCTTTACCAAGTACTTGAGCCCTGCTAAGGGGCTCTGCATTGTGGACCTCCACACGGCTTTTGGGTTCACACAGGGGTGGGTCCCCACTTTTAGAGACTCAACCTCAAAGTCCTGTGTCACGAAGCCTCAAAGTATTTTCCTTTTACGCACAATAAATATTATATTAAACGCTTTATTTATACATGTTACATGTAAGACTGATCTTTTTTGTGAAGGACTTCACTCTGCCGTTCACATTGTGAATCGGTTAATCTTTCATAAACATCGATCTTCTGTCGATTTGTAGATATGGAGAGCCCGTAGGAACCCGTCAGCCGGGAATGAAGAAGAGCTAGAAGGGAGAACCAAATGGCTTGACCGATGGATGGCCGCGAAACAATGGGAAATGGAATACAACACAAGTGCTGATCATCAGAGAAGGGACTCCAACATCAGAACCGTTGAAATGGACACATCAAGGCCTCACTCTTCTTACTCAACACCAAACGCTAGAAGATCATACCAATACCAATACCAAAAGGGCCAAACAACAGGGCCACATTCCGGCCCAAACATCCCTTCCTCTCCTGCCCACAAGGCCCAATACAACACCTACTCACCCGTGACACCCCCTCCCTCAAAACCAAGGCCTCTCAAGGTGCGCTCAGCCAGCCCAAGGTGCCCCAAAGAGGAGAGATGTTACTCTGCGACGCACACACCGAGCTTAGGGTGTAGTAGCGGTAGCGGTGGCGGTGGCAGCGGCATGTGTCATTTTGGGATGGGCCCAAGTGGGCCGGCGGTGCCCAACTACATGGCGGCCACTGAGTCGGCAAAGGCCCGGGCCAGGCCCAATAGCTCGCCGAGACATAGGCCCACCACGCCAGAGAGAGAGCAGTGCTACTACTCACGAGGAGGTGCTAGGAAACGCCTGTCTTACCACCAAGTAGTTCTCGAGCCACACAATATGAGTGGTGTTGGAATTGGGTGTCTTGGGCAGCAGTTGAGGAGCCCTAGCTTCAAGAGCTTGCAAAATGGGTGTTGTTATAATTATCATGGGATGGAGAATTTGTCTCCTTGTACTTGTGCTGATAGCATCGTCGGGAGAGATGTCTCCCCTTGTTCAACCACGGATCTAAGATGGTTTAAGTGACAAAAAGAGAGCTCGAAATAATGTAACAATGTACGTATCGGGGGAATTTTATATTTTTATTTACTTTTTGTCACGTGACAGTTCTATTCTACCGTCACATGGTGGAGAAGAGACGAACAAGTTAGGAGAAGTGACAATAATGTTCTTTTTTTTTTGGATCTTGTGAGGCTGTTTTTTTTTAGATGATATGACTAGTGAGTGTTTGTCGAATTTTGTCAATATTTGTTGGATTGAATGCTTGTAATTAAATTACATGGTCCACATGCTTGAATTCACGTGTCATGAAATATACTATTATACGGATGATAACAACCTAGTAGTAGCAGTCTGTGTCGTTAAATAGAGTGCTCTTATTAGAAAGTTTTGTTTAGCCAGCATTCAACTCTTACGACGAAAAGTTTCATTCAATATATATGTTGTTGATGTCAGATTTCGTACCTCATCTCTTATCGTTCACGTGTCAATTCAGATTGTTTGAAGACAGATATGCCAGCAAGCTCTAAATCATCTCCGGAGTGACTCCCCGATGTGACACAGATGAGTCACCAGACAGATCATTCAGATGGCTCATTGACCAATTATTGACAAGTCCCAGTCTAAGAATAATTGAGAATCTTCCGGATAATTATCATAATTATCTATTTATCAATTTTGGGATTTGGATAATCCTTCCAACTCGAAATATATTTGAATTTGGCTTCATAATTTAAATATATTAATTTAAATGCAATATCTAATCACAAGAGGAGTGGATAATCTTGATATTATTCAAATTCAAATTCAAACTTGAATTTGACTTGTGATTGGATTCTCTCAACAAAGCCTATAAATAGGAGGCTTTCCCACATATTAGAGGCATCCATTATCCCATCACCCTCGTCATCGCTTACTTCGAGCAAACCCTAGGCACAAGATCGCCCTTCCAAAAATTGCTATCGGAATCCTTCTGCCGCCACATGCCGCCTTCACATCAACATTACCGGAATTTCTCAATTTCGGCCTCTTCCCCTATTTTCCAGTATCCAATTTTCCCCTACTTCTTATCTTTCCCATTCTTGACGTACACGAGCTCTCTTTTATTTTTCTACATACATATTTGAACGCTCTCGAAACACCTACAGGGAACGTAGCCCATGAGATTAGAGTGAACCTCTTCAAAAATAGTGTCTCCTCTCTCTCTATTTTTCTGTATTTATTTTACTGTTACACGCACTTGATTCAACAACAACCCACCCGTAGTCCAATAAATCATTGACTCTTGATACAAATTTGACTGTAGATTTCACTCTCTAAATATGTGTGTGGGTGTGTGTATATATATATGTATATATATTGAAAAGAAAAGTAGAAGCTTTGTCCAATCGAGTTCAATTCAAGAGGATTAATTGTGTCTTTATGACCTACTGTGCTATTTTTTGAATCTTCTACGATGGTTCACGTGCATCATTATTTTAAAAATGCAAAGAATTGAACTATTGATAACCAAGAGAGAGCCAACGCAAATAATTGAACCTTTGACAGATAGGAGAGAGCCAGAAAATGGTGACCGCTATAACAAGTACTGTGGTATAAAGTTTTGTAATTATTTGAAGGTGTTGAAGTTTACGTAATAAAAAGCTGTAATTAAAGACATTGATTGGAGCTAAACCACTATTTAGTAGTACCAAGATTTGGAACTACACCCTGCAAAAAATGAAGTTCATTTGTGACAAACATTCTTCAAGACTAGAGGCAAACTCGGTATAAAAGTGTGACAAAATGAAACTGGAAGATGGAACAACCGACTGCAAAGATCCGGTTATATGCAGACAACAAAATAAATTAAAAAAACAACAGAAGGAATTTAAAAAAGAGAGAGAGAGAGAAAGAGGGAGCATTAGAATTTTGTTTCCTTTGCCTCCTTAAAAAAAAAAAAAAAAAAAAAAAAAAAAAAAAAAAAAAGGTCGAAAGCTCAACAAATCATTTTGCAAAATAACCCTCAAATCTCCCAAAAAGAGAGCACCTTTTTGTTCACCCCCCCCCCCCCAAAATTCTCAAGATGAGCTTCTAGGGGATGTTGTTAGTCTTGTGGAACCAGCCATCCCAAGGCACAAGGCTTCAGCCAATGGCCCACCAGGTGGTGGTGAAGTTGAACTACTTGAACCCACATTCCATGAACCTATGTTGTTGTTGTTGTTGTTGTTCAGCCATTGACGCTTCAAATCTCCCTCAATCCCAAAACCCATATGGGAATTCTCACTCTCTTCACTACCATCCCCATTCCCATTCCCACCTTGCATTGGCAAAGATAGAGACGAATACGGAACCTTGTCGTTCGACGAAACGACGTCGTACTTGTTGTTGTGGTGGCCAATTTCACCACCAATGTGGTCTCTCTCAGCCATGGACCATGGGTCTATGATATGCCTTGTCTGATTAGGGACCAATTTGGGTTCAATCAATGAGCCAAACCGGTCACTTAGCCCCTGAGATATTTGCAACTCTTGGTACTGACCATAAAAACCAAACGCTCTCTCTTGCCCTTGCCCTTGTTGGTGTGGTGGTTTGACGTGCACAACTTGGTGCCACTCAGCTTGGTTTGAATTGGCTTCTTCCCCTTTCATCATGAACCACTCCAACCCCCTTTCACATGGTCAAACGACAAAAACACATTTAAACTCGCACACCAAAAAAAAAAAAGCACATTAATTCACACAACAAGGACAAGACAAGACCAACATGAGCATTCAAAGACAATAAAGGGAACAAGAAATGGGAATTAAATGTGGTACCTGGTTTGGTCATGTGATGTTGTCGTGGTGGTGGTGGAGGAGGAGGAATATGGAGATTGGTGTTTTTCTCTCTGGTCTAGGAAACTAGAGGATTTTGGATATGCCAATAAGCTAGTGTTAATGTTGTTGGTGTTTGTGTCTGTGTTGTTGTAGTTGAAGAAGTGGGAATGTAATTGTTGTTGGTGTTGGTGTTGTTGTTGTTGTTGTTGTTGTTCCACAGGCTTTCTTGAACGGGGACGACTCTTGTGAGAGTGTCGTTCGCAGTACTTTTGTTCAGGGACAACGTTTCTTGAGCATCTCCATTTCTTACCATCTGTTCTTCTGCACCTCCATGGCTCTAGGTCCGTGCTGCTTGAGACCCCCATCTCCAGAGACCCCCCCGCTTTCGACCCTTTAATTCAATCAAAACAAAACCCTTGTTCAGTTTTTGTATTTTGCACTAAAAAAATATAAAATATTTAATTAAAAAGAAAAAGAGAATAGAAAAGAGTTATACGAGAAGAGTGGAAGTGAGGGAAATTTTTGGTGGTCTTGGAAATGGGTATGAGTAACTGAGGAGGGACAGGGACAGAGGCCATCATGTACTTGTAAATCAAGGTCTGTCTCTCAAGCTCTTGCCTTTGCGCCGCTGTGAAAGGAACCACAATTCCTGAACCAAAACAAAAAAAAAAAAAAACAAAAAAAACCCAACAACAAAATCACATTCCAAACTCAAATTCACTAAGTAAGAAATTTTTTTTTTTTTCTTTTGGGTTTTTGTTTTACCAGAGGGATTGTGGGACATTAAGGAATCAGAGCTGGAGAAGAGCAGGGACTTTGGAGGCAATGGCATGACAAATGAGCCTGAATCAGCAGCAGCAGCAGCACCACCACCACCACCACCACCGACAACATCGTATATATCGCTCATGGAAGTAACAAAAAGTTGGTTGTGGTTGGTGTTGGTGTTGGTGTTGGATGTGTTGTTGCAAAGGAAGGGTCCACTACGGGAGTCACCACCTTGACAACCATGTTCTTCACCGAAACCCCCACCAGTGGCTGTGAGAAGAGTGGGAGGCTCATCATCATCACCATGATCACGATTATCATCATCATGGTGATGATCATGATGATGCGTATACATCATCACCTTCTTAGGAGGAGTGAATAATGAGTCGTTGGTTGTCGTTTGCATCCTCAAACCCAACCCACCACCAACATCGCACCTCTCCTTTTCTGCTGCTCCCTTCTCTGAAGCCACACACCCAATTCTTGTCCCCATGAAAAAAATAATTCAACCAAAAAAAAAAAAAAAACAAATACTAGCAATAACAATAACTTAAAAAAAAAAAAAAAAAAAAAAGAAACAGTACCACAAAATTTTAAATAAATTAAAAAAAATAAAAAAAAGCTACCCTTCCCACTACCCAATCCAACCCCAAAACAAAAATAAACGCAGAAAAAGAAACAAGAACAAGAAAATTAGCAAAAATAAAAAAACAAAACCTTAATTACAACCCACGCTAGCTATTCCACACTCCTTATTGTAGTCCTTTAACAAGTTTGGCTTCTTTGTCACCCAAAAAGCACCACCAAAAGAACTCTCACTCTCTCTCCCTCTCTCTCTCTCTCTCTACTTTTCTCGGTACCGCCATTTTTAGCCATGCGTTTTTGCTTTTGCATCCTCAGCTTCCAACATTCGTTCCTCTTAAGGAATACAGACAAAATTTTAAGAATTAAAAAAAAAAAACATAAAACAAAAAACAACCCAGTACAAGTTTTACCACGCCACCCACGACCTTGAGGTCCACTCTTCTCTTCTCTCTCTCTTTCTTTTATTATTATTTTTTTGTTTTTGACGTTTTCTTCACGTCAAGAATCTTAACGGTGTTAAAACGTTATGTCCCAGTTTTGACTTTTAGGAAAACTTAGCATAAGTTGGTGGTAAGATTTAGATTATAAAATTTAGATTTAGATTAAGATTAATTATATATTTATCAAAATATTTAAATTATTAGAGTTAAAAAATATAAAACTTTAAAATGTGTTGTCACGATCTGAAAATGGAGATAGTGTCGCAGAGGGGTTTAATTAAAAGTAATTTCGTAATTAAAGACATCGAATAAATAAAACATATAATATTCTGAAATTCGTCCACAATTTTAAATGAAATTCCCTTTTTAACCTTTCTTTAGAAAACATATCAGAGTTAGGTTAGATAATGAATTGTTCTAAAGTCTATCATTTTTTTTTAATAGAATCAGTAGGTATTTCAAAATACTAAGGGTTCGTTTGGTTCGTTAGTTTGAGTTGAGTTTTTGAAGTTGAAATAGTAAATTTTGTTGACTTTTCAGAAAAGACAAAAAACTTTTTGGGAAAAAGACAAAGACTTTTGAGGAAAAAGATAAAATTTGAGATAGAAAAGTTGAGTTTGAGTTGTGAAACCAAACACATTCTAAGTTTTTCTTAAGAAAACAGGTTTCGAAAATCCAACCTCCGGTATCATTACACAAACAAACAAAACAATAAATAAAACAAAGACACCAAAACCCAGTCTAGAGAGAGAGTATTTAAACTTACATGTCTTGAAAATAAAATACTAAAAATAAAAATACAGATAGATAACCACTAGATCACAGTGACCTTGTAGTAATCCTGACTAATTGGCGCTACTCCCCACACCTCCTGGGGGGTTAAAAACAATAAAACATGAGTTACTAGTCCAGTAGGATACAATTGATTCATTTTAAATATTAATTAGAAATATTTGGTTATGATATAAAAATATGAAATAGGGCAAAACAGTGTGAAATAAATAAATGTAGGATTAACAAATGCTGAACATAATAAACTTACGGGTGCTAGCCTGACAATAACCGATCGGTAACAAGATACCATCTGAGTATCTGAACAAGGCTTTTCAAGCAAAACTATCAATCACCGATGTCTAATTGGACAGTGTTTAAAATTTCATTTAACACACTTGGACAGGACAAGCCAAGTCTCAAAGCATCTTACGTAAGTATCTCAAAATAATGTATCTACGTATATATACTTTTGACCCAAAATATTTGATATATATATATATACTCTCAATTTAAAACATTTTTTAAATCACTTTTATCTTTTTGAAATGATTTTAAAACGAGTAATTTATAAAGCAACATTCATAAAAGCAGGGTTGGTGTATCCTAACTTGTTAGCAAAATAAATCTACTGATAACTTCACGAATACTAAGGCTCCTTGCTCCGGTCACCAAAACCTTAAATCAAACCACATAGATATCCTAAGTATTTGATCTGACATAACCAAAAACTCAATTATACTAAACATCTGGCTTAATTAGTATACTTAAAATAATACTGTATTAAAATATTAATATTTTTGATTCACGTGCAAACTATGAAAATCCAGTTTCGAGTTTAAAATTTTGTTATTTGAGTTTAGAATAGCAAAAATAGGGCTGAATGGACTAAAACAAGGTCCTTGCAGGTGTTTTGCCTCTGTCTAGTTAACTAGTCCGGTAGGTCCGGTTGACCAGAAAAGGACAGAATGTCATATCCTGTTCTATGGCCATCCGATCGACAGGATAGAGTGTCCGGTTGATCGGATAGAGTTTTAGTTGATCGGACCATCGCGAAACGGCCCAACCTACAAAGAACTCCAAATCCAATTCTAACAGTTTTCAAATTTTCAGAACAGTAAATAAACAACTCCCAAAGCCTAAATAACTAGATTCAAGCTTAACTACATCAAAATCAATCAAAATTTCATTTGAGTTTCAAGTTTTCAAAACTAACAAAAACAAAGAATTAAAACTGAAAATCAAGTTATTTAAATGAAGAAATGAGTTTAAATCGAACCTACAAAGTTCCAGAGGCTCGGGGTTCTCGGGTTTTTTTGAAAAATTTGGTGAGTGAGTGGGTGAAGGGCTCGACAAAACAGGGGGAGAGGGAGAGAGCTCGGGGGAGAGAGAGGGGGAGTGAGGGAAAAAGAGAGGCAAAGGAAAAATTGAAATGAAATGGGACTTAGTGTTTTTATATACGAGTTTACCCTCGGATGAGGAAGCTCGGTGCCGGACTGAGGCTAGAGGGCCGTTTTCGACTGTAGAGAATCTCGGTTGGCAGAAGGTGGTTTATAGAGCCGCAGGTGTCCAGTCGATTGGATAATAGGTTCGGTTGACCAGTCAAAGATATTTTGGTAATTTCACAAAAGTTCAGGGGCAAAAATTTATTTTCAAAAAAATATTTTTAAAACCTTGAAAACATTATTTTAAATGCAGTTTAATTATTTTTACACACATTTTAGCAAACTAATTAATCTAGTTTAACATAATTAATCATGATTAATTCTAACGGGTATTACATGTGTTCGAGAAAAAAATATCAATATGGAGCTTGTTTTGTTCATCTAGAAATTTTATACAATAAAAGAATATCTCATTCGAATTTGTCTATGTAAAGTTATGAATTTTTAAAATTTGAGTTATAAAACTATGTAAATAGTAAAATTAAGAAAAAAATATAAAAATTAGATTATAATTCTAAGATTTAGATTATAGGTCCAAATGCATGCTTAAATTAATTATGCATTTTTTTCAACACAGAGAAATCTCCACTGGCTGTGACTTTGTACTAGTATGGTCACTTACATCATTGACCAAGTTTTTTATTTTTAATTTTTTTAACTAAGTTGACTGACAGTCTCCGTCAAGGACATCATTTTTGTTTTTTCCATTTTTTCCGTTAAAACACCACAATCGCCAAGCATTTTCCAGCAAAACAAAAGGGCAAAAAAGAGATATTATTTTTGTCAAGCATTGGGAAACGTGATGCAGGCCCACATTTTGGTTTCGTGTGAGGATGTGGGGGGACCAGGCCCAAGGCATCAACCAATTTCTCATCCCTCTCCTTTTGGTCCCAAGAAATGCATTATAGTATGAGATTTGGACCCCTACACAATTTGGTGAATTCAGCTTGATTTGGAGAATGCTAGCCATTTGGGGTTTCAAAAAAAAAAACAAAAACAAAAACAAAAACAAATACAAAAACAAAAACAAAACAAAAAAAAAAAAGGGACTCCTTTTCCTCTTTACCAAGAATGTTGTATGAGTTTAAGATTAATGATATGATGCTAATAATTGGATTACGGTGATCGGTTTTCTAGGTGGATCGATCACGAACTAGCATAAATATACTATGTTTAAATAGATATGTGTCTCTGTGTGTGTGTGATGTTGACTAGTGGAAATGTATTGGAGTTAACTTAGGCAAACCCATGTTTCCTACATTACAATACTAGTGGCTGCCAGCTGAATATATCTACATATATATATATATATAGATGTATATGTGTATATATTAGATATAGTCATATTTAGTATGTCAAGTATGATGGAAATGGTTGAGTACAATAGATTTTGTTCAAATAACAATTTTGATGTGATGACACAAAATATTTCACAGGAATAGAATATGATTTGAGTATTTCATTACCCACTTGTCAAGTTTTGGAATTTGTTAGAAAATAAAACAAATTCAAATGCCTTTACTTTACAAATACGACCTCAAATACATTAATCATCAATTAAGGCTAGTTTTACCTTCTAATCACTTCTCTTGTTTTTGGAGGAATTGAAAATGTTTTAACATGTCAAAGTAGGTCGTCCCAAGTTCAAACCTAAAATGCAAAGAAAATTGTGAATCTAAATTCAAATTACAAATCTAATCATTTGTTATTATTATTAAGATTACCAAAAAAAAAAAAAAAAAAGACAGAATAATTTCTTTACTTTGATGTGGGTTCTCATGAAAGGGAAAAACAAGAGAGAGATAGAGATACTTTTGATAGTGTGTGGAATGAGACTAACTAGTAGATGAACCCTCAACCTCAAGGAGTAGTGGTACCATAAAGGACTTTTGTTTTACTAGCACTCCATGTCTCATTCATATATATATACATATACATATATACACATCAAATATATACATACATCTAAAAAAAACTAAAAGTGCCATTCATTTTAGGTACAGATGTAGACAAGTATAACAAAAATAGGCAAATATAGCTGGTAGAATAAGGAGATGAAATTACTTGTGGCCCCTTTACAGCTATGCTTTCTGTCATCATATTTCTTCTTTCGCAAAATTCTCTCTCTCTCTCTCTCTTTTTTGACGCTCTCGTCTTAATTTCTTCTCAGTTCATAGTATGATTGAGTATCGAACTCTTTTATTTTATTTTATTTCTTTATTATTATTATTTTTTAATTTTTTGAAATAAAATTTTCTGTTGAAAAGAAGAGGTCTTTGGCTATTGTGATCACTGAAGTAGTACTTTGAGTTCTGACGTCAATATTTGTATACCATGTTCAGAAATCATCAGGTCAAAAAGGAATATGAGACTGGTAACAATTATTTTTCCGGAACAGCTTAACACATATATATATATATATAGACATATGCTAGCATCTTTCATAAAAAAACGTTCTTCACCAATTGTGTTATTTTTTGATTAAAAAATGGAGAGTAATTTTGAGAAAAAGCTATTAATATTTAATAGTGATGTTAGATTAATTTATGTAAGCCATTTTGCTATCCGATGGAGTAGGTATATAGCAGTGCTTGACCAGCTAATTCAGTAAATTAATCTATTATTGGAGGTTGAAGTAATAATTTCATAAGTATTATTTATTTATTTTATGAAGTAAATGTATGTATTCTTATGTTCCCAAATGATGACATAACATAAATGCGTAATAGAATAATATTTAGGTAGAATAAGAATAACATTAGTTTTTTTTTTTTAAATTTTAGAAATAGGTGATACATGATTAATGTGATGAAAAATATCTAAAAAATGTATAATGGATTTAGTTATACACCATTTAATTCAAAAATTAAAAAATGATGAATCGGTCTTCCTTTGTATAATAAGATATAAAAGTTTAACAAAAAATATGAATTATTTATTCAATCTATTTCCCGTGGGAAGATTTTTTTTGAAATATTGTTTGGAACTCAAGTTCTAATGTAAAAATTCAACATTTTCTTGTTTTTTGTTTTTTCCCCCTTAAAAAGTCAACTAATTAAATTTCTTAATTAGTTTTAAAATGTCAACCAATTTAAACCTTAAAATTTTCAAATCAAACTAGTATTTCAAACACATCCTAAATAACAAGAAATACGCGAGATTTGTCTTAAGAAACGAGCTCACACTCAATAGAAGATTTGTCTTGATAAGAAATAGAAGATTTATAGTCATCTAATTAGTACATGGAACATCATTAATAAGAAATGAGTTCACACTTGATAACAAAATTAAATAGATAGTTTGTAATTAATTCAAGAGTATAGAATTCAATCAAAAGAGTATTACTGTAATATTAGTAATTAAAATTTAAAGAATATGAGTGTAAATTTTTCTCTAACAATTTATTCAAACACTCTAAAAAATAGCAAGATATGATATGTCGAATGTGTCCTTAACTCGATACATAAATGGTTTTAAAATCTTTCTCATGTATTTGTTTAGTTGAAATCTTCCTATTGTACTGGAAATGGAGTTATGGATGATTTGATTCATTTTATCATATATGCTATTTTTTCTTCATTAAAATTTAAAATAAAAAAACATAAAAATTCTATTATGAAAAAAAAAAGTTGCTAAGCATTAGAAAGAGAAACAATAATTGAGCCCATTAGTCCATGATTCACAAGCTTTCCCTCATACGACAGTTTGGTGTTTTCTACATCCACTTGATTGCTTATTTAACCTGTTCTTAATTATCCAAGTTTCAAAGATTTGACTAAACCCTTCAAACAATCCTCACCATTTAAAATGATCTAAATGACCTAAATCAAAAGTGAAAGACCGTCTTTCTTTTTTCTAATAAATGACAATAGACATACTCTATATATATATATACATATATACATATAAATATTCTGGGAACTTTATTCTTAGAAAGGCAGAATCTGATAAACTTGTGCTTAATTTACAACGTGGAATATAAATAAATGCTTTCGAACCTACCTATTAGAAAAACAGTGTGAATGGTTGTAGACTTTGTCAACGGCAACTCCATCGTTCACTTTAATATTGAGGTTTTGAGTTTAAATTTTCACACATTCACATTTTCAGATGCCCAAAAGGTTGGGCGAGTTTGGTTTTCATTGATTTGATCGATCTATTTATATATATATATATATATATATATATATGCTCGGTGGGAGATGAGACGACGTGTGGTGCAATCTGGTTAATGTGTTTGTTTTGAGTTTGAATCCCGTCATCTTGATGTAGCAAAATAAAAAAAAAGAAGAGTCCGAGTTAGGAAAATTCATTTAAAAAGAAAAGAAAAGAAAAGAGAAGAGAAGACAACAAAGAAAATTGTATCGTATATACCCTTTACTAAGAGGAAAAGATTAGACTCGGACTGGAATATTCATGGGCCCTAACTAGGTCCGTTTAGAGAGACGTTTGGATATGGTGTTTTGAAGGTTGGAGATAACTTTAGTTTTGAAAATATACGTTTGGTGAAAATAAAATTATTTGGAGTGAAAAATGAAAAAAAACTTTATATATTTTTGGAAAAAATTAGTAATTTGGATCTTATTTTATTATTATCAAAATTATATGTAATTTAAAAATGAAAATCTCATTTCGATTTAAAATGATAAAGTTATGAATTTTAAATTTGAGTTTTTTGAAAATATTTGGAAAATCGAATAATAAAAGTGGAGGAAATTAAAGGATAAATTTTTTTTTACAAAAGTGATCTGAAAAGAAAATAAAATTTTGAGCAGAAATCAATGTATAATATAAATGCCAGAGTGTCATGGCACCAAAATCCTCTCAAGGAATGATTGCCTCTTTTTGTTGATGGCATTTGATCAAATATGCTAAGCAATACTGCTTTTCTACTTTTCCACCATTGAAATATTAATCCTTATTTATAGAGTCTAATAATCGTGCGATCACGAGACTACCATACTATTACTAAGAGCATATAACACAGTTAATGGCCTATAAGTATGATAATACAATTTCCTACTAAAACTCTCTCCTCTAAGAAGACAAATTTAAGTATCTTGGATTGATATATGTTGAAGATTTACAATCAAAATCTTTTTCATTCACCCATGATCCTAATTATTAATTCCATTTGGAAGAAATGTTTGGATAAGAGCGTTTAAAATGAAAATATTTAAATAAAAACATTTAGAAGTACAAAAGAATATCTAAATAATCAAAATGTTATCACCTTTTAACGTTTAGAATTTTGTCTAAAAGTTACAAAATGACTACATTATTTTGCAATATTTTCATGCTATTTCAAGTGTTCCCAAATGCCCATTTGAAAGGTTGAGAAATGGAAACATTTGAAATGTTGAGAAATTGTTGAAACAAATTGAGAGTAAACTTTTCTAATGACATTAACAGAGAATGTGAAGATACCATTGATCTATTTTAACATATATGCATGAGTTTAATCCACATTTCGGATAAGTAGAAGTGCTAATTTAACATAATCACACATATATATATTTATATATATATATGTATCCAGGTCAAATTGCTGTAATCTTTCCCTTTTAGTAATGGAAAGTAAGTGCTTACATGACTAAAAAAAACATGGATATTTGGCTAATTCTTTTTGCAGATGAGAGATATATATGATGAGAAAACGTCACTACACGCGAATCCAAAATAGACAGCTCTTGGGAGGTTTGTCTATTGGGAGGTTATCTCAGATTCTCAAACAGAAAGACAAGATTATATCTTCATCAAACACATGTTGGTAAATCCCACTAGGATTTTGTTTTTTCACAGAATTTTGCAGGGTCTCATACTCAAGGAATCGTCTCAGAAAATCATTATTTGTGGCCTCTTAAGACGACTATCAAAGTACATCTAGGGTGGGATTTCTAGTGTGTGTGTATATATATATATATATATATATATAAATATAGCCTGTATATATCTATAGCCTGAAAGACCACACTGTAGGCATAGGCAAAATTGGGAAGAATGTGGACCGCTCTGTGGTCCATTCAATAGAAAATACACGCTAACGGTTGAGACCAGACCTTCCTTTTATGTTATGACAGCTTGGTCATGACTCATGACTCGTGACTTTTCGGGAAAAGAGCCAACTATTAATTTTCCTCTCCATTCTCGAGTAATTTTTATCCTTCTTGCTGATGTTTGTGTAGTCTAATTAATATTTGGAGCTTAGGAATTTTTTAACCTTAAATTTGGTTAAAATTATCCGTTTGGTATACAGGATATGAGTGCATTAAGTAAGATAACAATATGGGATTGAATTGAAATATATAAGAAATGATGGTATTAAATTTTAGTTTATACTATCATATATTTGACATCAGTGCATAGGTTATCATTTCTAATCTCCTCATCTTGTAGGGATAATTGAATCCCCTTCTAAGGAGATTAATTGATTGAATAACCTCTTATACAATCTAATCTTTTAAAATTTCTAATCAAACTGAGGATTAAAATCTAATTCATTTTTATCTTCCTTAATCCTATGCACCAAACATTCCCAAAAAGTTTTAAAAAAAATTATAGTACTAATGAAGTTGATAATCAAAACTTTAAACACTAATACAAAGTTTTTTTTTATTTATTTAAAATTTATAGCATTCTATAAAATTATCGTGTATATTTAAGTAGATAGTAGGTTAAATTTAAGAGAGAAATCTTTAATATTGTAAGAAAAATGCTCGATTAATATGATATCGTTAAATTGCTATTTTTTTAACATAACATAATTGTGATGTATTCAGCACTGTCTCATTCTAAATTTATCATCATTTGATAATTTATCTCACTGTCTCATTCTAAATTTGTCATCATTTAATAATTTATCTCTAAATTTTAACTTTGATAATTTATCCCATAAAAATTATAAATTGTATAATGTGTCCAATTTTGATTTAATTTGCTGTTAAATTTGTGACGACAAGCTCAAGTACATCTCATTGAAGATGATAAACCATATTCTCGACTAAAATATATATACATATATATAATAAAGACAGTAATACAAATCTTCCAAATTTAAATATTCAATTTTATGGAAAGTGAACAAAATAGAACATATTGTAGCAATTTGGAAAATTTAAAGAGTCAATCATTAAATTATCAACATTAAAAATTTATGAAAAAAGTTATCAAATAATGATAAGTTTAGAGGGTAACATCAATAAATACCCTATATAATCATAATGTGATTTGATAGTTAAAATTGTGTCTTACTATTAGTATTTTTCTTAAGAGAGAACATCTTGTATGGGGCAGCCTTACTTTTCTACAGTTTAAAAACTCTATCATCAAAACTTTAAAAACTCTCATATTTCCTTTTAAATGTTGCATTGAAATTTTCATAAAATAAGACAAATAAGGACTTAAATGTGGTTATATGGGATCTTTTTTCATTTTGTTTTTAATAGAAATCCTAATATACAGGGATGATATTTTTGCCCATGGATGTGGGTACCCACCCCTAATGGGGCAAGTATGGGGGATAGTATTTGGGTGCGGGGGCGGGTATGGGGGTTAAGATTACTCACACGTGCTGGTGCGGGGCGGGGGTAGAGGAAATTCTCTCATACCCGCATTCACCTCACATATATTCCTTTATAATAGAAGAAGAATAAATTTAGTATTTTAATATTTTAGTTTTTTTATGAATTTAGTTTTATATATTTATGAAGTTTAGATTTGTTTTTAATATTTCAATTTCATTTTTAATTATGACTATTTTGTTAAAATTTATGAAATCTTTAATATAAGTTATTTTAATTTTTTTTTATTAATTCTTGATGGATAAATAAGTAGGGTACGAGTATAACACCTCTAGTGGGTATTACCCATCTTTGCACCCGTATTAAATTAGACGAGTATGAGGGGTAATTAAGGAGGCGGGTATGGGGGGTGGGGGAGGCATAACCGCGCCCGTCCCGCCCCATTACCATCCCTACTAACATAAGAGGTTTAGTGAGACTAATCCCCTATGTTTTTCTCCCTTTATTTTTTTTAACCAAAATTCTTCTAAGAATTAAAAGAACTAATTCAAAATTCAATAATTAAAGTGAGAGTTTTTTTTTTAATTTAATTTAAGTAATAGAGTGAGAAGACATGAAATTATTATTATTATTATTATTATTATTTTTGCTTATAAATATGATATCAATAGGTCCATCTTGGGCCCCTAGCACTAATGGAAGCCCACTTCATGGCATGAGCCTTGAACAGTTATAATATTTTTTTTCCTTTCATTTTTTTTGGTTTAGGAAATCACATGTAGTCGATCTTAAGAAGTTTTGGTGCATCTTTTTATCTATACCACCAAATATAATCGAAGGGTGAAAAAATAGTTCCCCACCTGTGGGGAAAAGTAAGGCTGGCCCCATGTTAGGCCTTCCATTTTTTTCTCTCTCTCTTCATATTTGTCACAAAATTCACCTATTTTCAGATGTGCGTACGTTTTGTTTTATATCTATTGAATAACGGAAAAAAATAAAAAATAAAATTGAGCCATTAAAAACTGTGAACTGTGACTTGATAAGAGCAGAAAATTTTATAACGGATGGGAACATTCAAAGTCTCACTTATTTGTTGGGATTTCATGTTTTAATTCACTCTTTTGTTTTTCTTGGATTGGATTTTTTCTTTGTTTGAACTCGAGACGAGAGAATTTGATTTATACCTTATGATAAAATACGATGTAATATTATTATTAAACTATAACCGTAATCATTAAACTCTGAAAATTATCGTTAATATTTATAGATTTTTCATGCCGTCGATATTAAGTTTCCCAAGGTTTTGTTTAGAAGTCAAGATTTCACATTCATTCATAAGGGGGGCAAAAAAAAAAAAAAAAAAAAGGTTAATCAAGTATGTCATGTGCAAGTGGCTTAGAATACAAAACTTGAGTTTTCAATGTACAATTTAGGTACACTCTTGCTCAGATCCACAGCAACAAACTAAACCACCTCCTGAAAGCAGAAATTAATAATAATGTAGTACCCAAAAACATCAAAACCTGTATACATCATAACAATCCCCAAAAAAAAAAAAAAAAAGAAAAAAAACGCAAAAAAGTTTATTAGGCCAAAAATAATAATAATAATAATCAAAGCCCTTATACAGAGAATAGAATGATTTTAACTGGTGATGAGAGTATTGGATCTGATTGGACTCTTCTGTTTGAGAAGAACTCTCAGTTGAGCCTTTTGACACTCCAATTTTGTTCCCCATTGCTTGTTTTTTGACCCAATTGCTCTTACCACTCTTGGGAATTCCACAAACCCTTTGATCCCTCTCTTTATGTGTGGATTCTCAGTTTCTGGCGACACTAATTTTCTCGGGAAAATCGGAACCGATGACGAAACTGAATTGACACCAAGATTGGCACTGACAACATTGTTGCTATAATTCTCACTCAAAACTGACTCACTGTCCTCGGTAGTAGTACACGCTGATGAATATGACCTGTTGTTGTTTTCATCATTGGAGTTAACCGGCCACTTTTCTCCCATGATAAACTGTCTGAATTTTCCCGAGAAACTAGCAACAGCTTTAGAAGCAGTACTAGAAATCCCACCTCCAGAAATTACCTCGTTTTCCTTGCCTTTTGACATGATCAGAGACGAAGTAGCACTACTTTCTGCCATGATTCTCTTAGAACATTCCAATTCCATGATCTTTTCTTCTAGAACAATCTTCGCCTCGGCGAGCTTCATCTGAACTCTCTCCTCCCTCAAGACCTCGGACATTCTCATCATCTTCCTCTCCTCCTCGATCTCTCTTTTCATCGTACTGATCTCGGCTTTGTCGACTGAAATCTCCTTGGCCAACTCTCCACACATCTTCTCCATCGCTTCTCGTCCTCGTCTCTCCTCCGCCAGCTCCTTGGCCAGCCTCTTGTTCATGGCCTCCAGCTTCTTTCGTGCCTTGCGCTCGAACTCGAGCTCGGTCTTGAGCTCGATGATCTGGGCTCGAGCCATGTCGAGCTCCGTCTCCATCACGGGCCTGAAGAAGGTCAGGTCCCAGAAGGAAGCCGCGAGCTTGCGAGCCGAGAGAGGGAGATGAAGGCACTGCAGGTTGTTCTTCTGGTGGACACAGTTTTGAACCGTCAGATTATGATCGCCTCTGTGACGGCGATGGTTCTGAGGAGGAGGTTGGTATTGGTGAGAATTATAAAAAGGGTTTTCGTAAAGCTTCCAGGTTGGGCAAGTTGAGGTGGTGATGGTCTCGTTTCTGGGGTTCTCTGGGCTACTGAGATCCATCATCATACTCTTCTTCTTCTCTTCCATTATCTTTTCTTTTTCTTTCTTTCTTTCTTTCTTTCTTGCTTTCTATATGATGTGTGCTTTTCCTTTGCTTTGTTGTGTAAACCTTTATTTTTTTTTTCTTTTCTTTTTTCATGTAGGCCCTTTTACTTGACCTGTGGAAACTTTGAAGGTGTGTGTGGAGTGCAAAAAGTAGAGAAGCAAAAAAAAAAAAAAAAGGACGATAAAATTCACATGCACCTCAGTGTTATTAATTTGTGGAGGTGTGAGGTGGGCTTTGTTTTTCTTTTTTCTTTGTTTTTTTTTTATTTTTCTTTTTTCTAACTATAAACGAATCCTATCCTTGACAAGAAGTGCATCACCCTAATTTCACTGAATGTTCTAATAGGAATGATATATTGGGCCTGGTCTCAGAAACTATATCGAATATTAGACTGATTAAAATTAAGCATTCATATTAAAGATCCTCAAAATAACTAACTACACTCGAATATTTGACCACAGATCAATCACGGATAAGTCCTTACCAGTAGGTCACCACACTCGATGATTTTTTTTTTCCCCTCTGCTTGATTCTTTATGAATGGTGTCCTGTTTTATTTATATCTCTACTAACCGGCCAACTCTATGTCTGTAGTAGTAGTGGAGGGAAGGAGGCCCCAGTGTGCCAGCAAATTTTAGTGTCTCTTTGCTCAACACAACTTAAAAGTCACTTCGTAATTGACAATATGCCTTTGTATCATCCATCACATTCCATCTCAATAAGAAAGAAATGTATGCTCGAGTTTTTGAAGATTCTCAAATTTTCTCTCCTTTTTTTTTTTTTTTTTTTTTCTGTATGAAGAAATTTATCGCGAGTATAAAAAAAATAATATTCCTTAATACTCAAATTTTAATTAGGTTTCATTAAATATATACAATAACTAAATACAACATTCAACATCTCTTCATTTGAATTCAGCTCAACATATAAGAGAAAAGGAGTTTCAAAATCTATAAATATTTTCATTTCTCTTTAATAAATAAATAAGAATCATACAGATCCCCTAGTGCTTTAGCAACCTATTAGTGTTTGGTAATCTTTTCTTACAAATGGGTGAAATTAAAAGTTCATGCACTTACTCTATTGTTTTTTGGGTCAAAAAGACAAAAACGTATTCATTTTTATTTACTGCACTATTGCTGTCAAAAATCAAAACAACCTATCAGAAGTCTCCCCAAATGATACTTTATAGAGGAAAAAAGAACTTTACTTTCTTACATATATATATATATATATATTTTTTTTCCAGGACTTTATATTTTTTGCAAAATGAGCTTTAAAAAGTTCATAGGTCATAAAGGAAACGGTGACCATAAATTCTTTTACTTTTTCCACAACCGAACTCACAGTCTACTCCAATAAATAAGTTTGGCCCACAAAAATTTAACAACCTACCCAAAGTCCCATTTTCTTTGCTAGATCAAGGGACCTCTCTGTCAACAAAAATTAATTTACATCTTTGTAATTAAACTGGTCTGTTTTAGAACATCAATTTAAGTTAAAATTTTTGGATTCGAGTTATTTAATTTTTTAAAAAATTAATTAAGAAATTAGTTTATTTTTTAAAAAATAATAAAAATTGAGTTAAAATTTTTAGATAGAGACTGGTGTCCCAAACAAATCATATCTCTTGATGGGAAGCTGTTTATTATAGTCAGATTTGATATGATAAAATGCCTTGATTGATAGTTCCATATTCAAGATTAGTTTTTTTTTTTTTTTTTCCCTCCTCCTCCTTCTTCTTTAATTATCTCAGAAATTCCAAGCCTAAAATGTTGAAAGCCTAGCAAAAACTTAAAAAAAAATAAAAAAAAATAAAAAATAAAAAATGAAAAATGATATCTGGTTTTAATAAAAACAAATTAAGCTTTTGAATTTAAGACACCAGCACAAAGTGTGGGACTTTGAGTAACTAGAGGTGGCAGTCAGAATAAATCATAACACCATTCCACATGCTTCTTTAATACGTGCAAAGAAAGCTTATTTTATTCTTATTTTTAACTAGGGACAGTATAAAAGAATCCCACCTTTATATCTTAACTTTATGGAATAAAAGCTAAAATACAACCCCGCAGTGTTGGAAATGCTCTCAAACTAATTTATTTATTTTTAGGTCTTGTCATTTTACATATGTGATAATAATGAGATACAACGTTCAGAACAATACATTATTACTAGAGATACGGTGTTGAAAATGCTCTCAAACTATAAATTTTTTTTAGGATTTGGTATTTTATACACTATTTCATGTTTTAATGTGATAATAATGAGATCCAAAGTTTAGAAATACACATTACTAAAAAGAGATATTTTACGTACAAAAAAAAAAAAAAAAGGTAATTTGTTTTAAAAAATGATCCTTGAAATAATGTGGTTTGAGATGCTCCAACGAGAAAAAGGAAAGTGTTGGCAAATTTCTTTCCTCAAATTATAGGCTTTCTGAATAATTCGTATGATTTTTTCCTTAGTTGTCCTTTTATGAGGTTTTACAAGACAAAAAAATGCATCAAATAAACCTCATCCTTAATTAACTCTATTATTATAATAAGCATGTCCTATCTTTGAAAAAGTTAATAGACAAACCAAAAGGCCAAAAGGCCAAAAGGCCAAAAGTGGGGTACTTTTAAGCTAATATGTTTGCTCTATTGGCCCCACATGGATGTCTCCAATGGTATTCCTTTATCTTCCCCTTCTACTTGGTCCCCCAACTTTGGCTTCCAAAGAGAGCCATTTTGAGTTGAACAACACACCAAAATGCCACCATATATGATTTGGAACTACAAAGGACTAATCAAAACAGTAATATGTTCGTTCAAACCAAGAATTCAATCCTCTTGAATTTTATGATATGGGGAAATTTTATAGTTTTGGCTTGAAGGAATATGATAGGAAGAGACTAGAAAATGTGGGCAAATTCCATCTTTGGCCAGAAGTTTCTCTGGGCCTGTAGTAATCAGTTGGATAAGACTTGATGATGAGTTCTAGATGTGGATGGCAACTTCGGAACAGGATGGTCTTCTCGTCAATCCACTTCGTGAGTAAAAATATTTTCTATACCCATCCCGTTAATACCTTTAAGTTGGTGGAAATATAATAAGTTTTCCCCATCATAAGTTGGAGAACTTGTGGAATACTTTATTTATCCGATTATCTATTTTCATTATATAAAAATAAGAAAAAATACATATAGTTAATTTAAGTTAAAATAAGTGAAAATCATAATTTTCAATTTTTCATGTATCAAATATGTTAAAGTTTGATATTTAAATTTACATATATAATAAACTATCATGTATGATATCTTAATATAATATACTATATAAATAAACGAGACGGGTAAATAAGTAATAGGGATAGGGACCCCTAAACTAGCGACTTGTTAAACTTTCAATCTATTTATAATCCGAATCCATTTAAATTGCATTTTTCTCATTCAATTTAAGATGGGTCTCTGAGAATTAATGGATTAATGGGAAAAATTGTCATCCCTAGTTGATCTAGACCATGTTTTTGGAATGGCTAACATT
The DNA here is from genome assembly GCA_038430175.1 of Ficus hirta. Classification (NCBI taxonomy): domain Eukaryota; kingdom Viridiplantae; phylum Streptophyta; class Magnoliopsida; order Rosales; family Moraceae; genus Ficus; species Ficus hirta. The sequence continues at coordinate 14,962,702 of CM076586.1, forward strand.
TTTTTTTTGTTTCTATTTTTTCCTGGGTGTCCTTGCTCTTTCTCTTCAACCACATTTCACTTGACTATTTTATGGGGCATATTTTACCTAGAGCACAACCTTTTCCTTCTTGGTTCATGACCATAGAATATTATCTTGTTATATACCCTTCTTAATCCTGATAAAGATGTAACTTGATTCCTAAGCAACGTTTCTTTTATATATATACAACACCATGAAATTTTATTTAATAAATAATTTTGGTAGCTTTATCCAAAAGTACCTTAATTGATGAAGAGTTATAGCATGCCAATCACATTAAAACTTACAAAATGTCCAATCAAAATCAATTTAGTTTCAACCCCAAAAAGTGGATGTGTAAGTGTCAAATTCAGGTTTTTAGGCTTTTTTTTTTCAAAAGAGACATGTGCTTACACATGCATGTATGTAGAAAAACCAAGACAAGAGTGTTGTAGAGATAAATGCTTTTTTCTCTAGTCAGAAGACAAACCCATGTTCCATTTATAATTATTGGCTTCGTTTTGTTCAATTGTATGGCAATGAAAATGCTAGGATTCCTGTTCAATTATTTCAATCATGTTCCCTTTGGTACTATAAAACCACATCAATACTAAATTGATTCCTATGATTAACGAGTCAAAGAAAAGAACCTTTTGGAAGCCACTGTGGCTTAGCCCAGTTGATGGGGGGGGTTGGGGGTTTAAGAGCTATAAGTCTTAGTTTTGATATTTGACTGGAGTAATTAATTATGTAGAGAGGTGTAAATGGGGTGTTTATATAAATAAAAAAATAAAAAAAAAATCTTTTGAGAGCGAGAGAAACATGGATATTGCATTTGCATGCCTTGGGGAAACAAAATCCAACAAAATTGAGGGTGGTAAAAAAAATGACAAAAACAAACAAAAGGTTATTGCCAGCTAACAATAAATACTATTTGAGGACTAGACTACTATGATTCATCCATGAATTTAAATTCCACATAGCAGCACATTGTTTGCCAACTTCAAACTGTACGTACCTTTATCACGATGGTATAGTGAACACAGGACCCAACTAGCTAAGCGGAAGAGAGGAAAGGTTTTGATAAAAACTCACAGATTTAAAATCTGAGAATATTTTTATTTTTCTTTTATAAATGAAAGTCATATCTCTATTTCAATTAAAAAAAAAATATTGTGGACACCATAATTAAGTTATTTCTTTTCATTTGCATTAGAAGATTGTAAATGGAAGAAAAACGATTAATTAATTACATAAGTTTTGTTTAAAAGGATATTAATTCAAGAAGGGTTTAGTTATTCGGAACACGTGGATTATCCAATTTTTATGGAACAAATATGAACTTGTTTTCTTAAGATTTAATTTGAAATTTCTTGAAATGATATGGATACATAAAACCCATTAACCAAGTAATTCTTCCAAAAGAAAACGAAAGGATAACAAGAATTTTAGCCAGCAACTGATTTTTGTGATACAAGCCAACGGCAAACCAAGTCGGCCAACCAATTAAGAGGTGATATATATATATATATATATATATATATATGGGATAATGGGTGAAAGGACTGGTGAAGATGTATCCAAAGGTAAAAGGTGGGGAACCACTTTTTTATTATTATTATTATTATTTTTTATATTTTGTAGTAGCACGTGATTAAATTCTTATAAAGTAAATTGAACAATGAACCCCGCCTTGAAAAAGGAAAAGAACGCTGGGGTCATATTCTCTAATGTACCCATATCAAGTTAAAAATAAATTAGTGTTATAAAGTCTCGCTTTACCAAATATAAGATTTAATTACCAAAAAAAAATTTAAAAAGTAGCAAAAGTTTAAAATTTGTGGCTAAAAGTCTTGAGCCACAAAAAAAAAAAAAAAAAAGCAAGATTGTGACAGATCATAGAAAATAAAAATGAAACTTACTTTTTAATTAAAAAATTTATGAATAACTTATTACAGTAAACTATTTTTTTTTAAAATAATAAGACTGGCATTTGAGGTAAAATACAATAATAAATTTTACAGCATTTTCAAATAAAATATTATGTAATAATGATTAAATGTTAGTAAACGTGAAAAATATATATATATATATTTTAGATTGAGAATAAGTTTTTATCTATATAAAGTTACTATTTTAATTTAAAAATTTCATCCTTGTGTTTTGATCATGTCTAATATAACCTCTTATAAAGTACAAAACAACATTGTCATTGTAACAAAGTTAGAATTTCTTTCATCAACGAACGATCACGTATTCTTTAACATGTTTGATAAACTTTTGTTTGTTTGTTTGTTTTTGTTTTTGTTTGTTTGTTTTTTTTTTCGGGGTTGAATGATAACCCATATTTCGGTATGATTCTGAAAAGTACTGTAAAAAGTGGTTGTCATTTATTGGATATCGATATTCCTTATGGTTTTCCTTTACTTGACTATTGTCGTTCGTTCATCAGAACTTATCGTACTTTTACAGTGTGTTTTTATTTGTTGTCATAACTTGTTGATTACAAGTTAGTTCGTTCTTTTTGTTGTTTATTTTCAGATGTTGTCGTTATAGAAAATATATGGTCGTTTTTGTAAGATTTTGTCGTTTTCAAAAGCTGTTGAGGTCTACTCTGTAGGATAAATTATTGTTTGCACTTCTTATGTCGTTTTATGTAGTAATACGTCATTTTCAAGATATGTTATCATTTCCTTTTGTACTATACGGAGTCGTTTTCCGATTGATGTCGTTCTTTGGATGCTGTCGTTTCCCACGTTGATGTGATCAACTGGTTTCAGGCATCATATAGAGGAAGAAAAAGTGTTTTCAGGCATCCAAGAAATTAAAACAATAAAAAAATAAAAAAAGAGGAAAAATGGCAAAGTCCCCAGCCCGACCAAAAAAAAAAAAAAAAAGTTAAGAATAATCAGACGGCAACATATATTGTTGCAGTAGTTTCAAGTTCATCAACGACAAATTTAAATTAGTGAATAAAATTAATTTGGATTTCGATAATTTGGTTCCTAATTTTTTAAAGATTAATAATTAGTCTCTTTATTTATTTGTATTGGTAATTTTAACTTAAAAAGTAGGTAAATATGCAGTTTTTAAATACTTATTTAAATAATGGCTATTTCGTATGGATGTAGAATTTTTCAGATTTGACAATTTAGTTTTTTTTTTTTTTTTTTTGCCCCTAGCAATCAATCCCCCTAGCTTTTGGCACTGTTAGTCTTTTTTTCCTCAAATCCATTGAAATTTGGATTTTTTTTTTGGACACATGACTTGCACATTATAGCCCAAGAAGGGCATTCAGATCATTTTTATTCAATTCCAATACAAATTCCTTTTAACGTTTAGGTTCAAATTTGAGATCTAATTTGTTTAGATTTAATTTTGCAAAGGAATTTTTATTGAAATTGAGTTAAAATGATCATCAATGCCCTTCTTGGATCATAATGTGCAAGATATATACAAAAGACCATCTAAATTTAACAAGTTTGAGTAAAAAGGACTGATAGTGCCAAAATCTACAAGTTCAGGTTGTTAATCGTCAACAAAAAGAAAAAGAAAAAAAATTAGGGACTAAATTGCTAATTTTGAAAAGTTCAGGGAGCATCCATACAAAAGAATCCTTAAATGAATAGTGAATTTTTTTTTAATTTAGAAAAAAGACTATTAAAAAGTGATTGAGTTGATAATAGTTAATAAGTGATTGACTATAATTAATCAGTTAAAATACATAATATTGATCATTAACCATGATCAATTAATGATATATATATTTATAAAAATGGCCATTTTATTTATTTTACATAACTTCAGTCATCTAGTAAAAAAAAAAAAAAAGAAAAACTTTTTTTAAAACACCATTTATTCACAAATTTCATTTTAAATTGGCCTTAAAGTATTTTCCAAATTTATCGTGAACTTTTTTAAATTTTAACAATTATAATCATATATGGTATCATCTTACTTGTAGTTTAAAATTTTACCTAAACAATCACTTAATTAAGGTACGTATATGTTGTCTTTATTGTTACCTTGAAAGCCCTTCAAGTTGCCCCAAAGGCCCATCTTCTCTAATAATTAAGATCCTATACCATACTGCTAAGTAGCACCAAATATGAAAGAGTACATAGAGCTCATGTACATACCTTTGAATTAGACTAATACATATACTAAAATTAACTCAAACATATATAACACCACATTTATCTCGTACGTATTGTTATTTACAACATTCTCCTGTCCTTAAAGTCTTGAGTAAACATTAATGTCACGTTCAGAGAATATACTAACACCGATCGTCTATTTTTTAAACTTTTTATTGAGCTAAAAGAGAACCTATTTTTATTAATTATATGCATATATAAAAATATATATATACCTTTTTATCACTTCACCATCTTCTTAGTCACTGGTTGAACTCCACCCACTTCCATTTTCCGATCAATTTGCAAAGAGTAGTGATATTTGCTGATCTGATCAGGCCGGAAAGTGAAGCACAAAAACACATAGAAACCGATCATGGTCAACTCCAAAGCCACCACATTGGACCAAACGTACCTGTACGACATCATGTCGATCATCGTACCATCCCATGCAAACAACACAACACGAGTCAAGAACACGTAAACCTTAACCCCGGCGAAGTACTCCTCCAATCTTTCCGATAATTTCACTTCTGGATGTGATGACTGTTGCAAGTCCTTTAACGACAAGTCGTTTATGACGAGCCACGCAAAGCAGCAAATTAAGTCGTTGACTAAGAAGACCACCTTCCAAGTGAATCTGTCGTCGCCGAAAGGCCCCATCTCGTCGACGATGACTTTCGCGATGTTTCCGATGATTTGAAGCGGAATAATGACGTAGAACACCACCTTCTTTCCCTTGTCCGGCAAGGGAAAAGGTCTCAAGAACGACAATATTCCGGTACTTGTGCTAAGCAACGCAATCAAGGTGAAGATTGTGGTTTCGGTTAAGACCCTGAGAACATAGAAAGCAACCTTAAAGTCGTGTACGAGGAAGCCATGGCGTTTTATGTGTGAAAACTTCTCGGCCTTGCAGTACAAGTTTATCGCCTTGAGGATTAGTACTGAGAGGATCAAGAAATGGACACGGAAAACGACATGTCGTTTCTTGAAACCGATGAGAAATCTAAGAGTCCATAGCAAGGTTAGAGCGAAATAGGCTGAGCAGAAGAGGAGGTAGACAATAGGGAGAGGTTTTTTGCCCGCGGAGAGGTAGTTTCCGGGGCTGAAAACTCCGGGACTGACGAGATCGAACATCGACGATTCAACTTCCATCGAGATTTTCATCCCTTCTACGCAATTGGCGAAGAGAAGAGTGTAGTGCTCATCCACATCGATCGACCTAAACATGGTGAATGAGTTACTACTTCTGCCTCCGAAGTCTTGGAAGGTGAGGGCTGACTTTTTAACTATGTCGGTTCGGAGAGGACACTCGATCTGGCGGTTGTCGAACTGCCGGATAAGGTGTGTCAAGGACTGCCGGGGCCATAGGAAGAAGCCGACTTGGGAGAGGTCCGGGTGCGGGTGAATAGGAGGGGAGAAGGAGAAGGAGAAGTGAGAGAGGACAAGCTCAAGGCCGCCCGGGCTAGTGAAGCCGAACTCGTCTAAGGGGATTAGCGGTCTGATGTCGTCTTGAAAGCGGAAAAGGCGGGATTCGGAGAAGCAGAGAGGCAAGGCCATAAGTAGCCAGGTGAGGAGGAGGATGGTGAAGGGGGTGAAGGAGGCCATGGTTACCTTGTTGTTGACGGAGGGTATTAGGGGTTTGGAAAAATTTTACTCAAGACTTTCATAACTAGGATGAGAGTAGGGGGTCTAATATTATTTTAATAGGAAGTATTATATTATTTTTCTTTGTTATTAAAAAATTCTCTCATCTGACATCCCGTTTTACTTCAGTTTTCAAACTTTTTTATTTTGTTTTAAATAAAGTCTGAATTTACTGTTTAAATATGAGTTTAAACCTATAAATCAAATAAACTCTAAATATGTAACTATCGTATTCTCAAGAACAAAAGAAATCTAAATATGTAACTATCGTATTCTCAAGAACAAAAGAAATCAAGGACATTAATGCGGAGTTTTTGGACAAAAAGCTTGAAACTTTAGGATTTAAAAAGCTTATAAATTGAAGAATAAAATAGAATGCACTGACATAAAAGCTTACACAATTTTAATTTTGTATCCATGATAGAGCGTTACATGGATCTTGTTCTTGATTCAAGTACTTTAACTTCGAGAATATTTTAACTAGAACGTACTTTTTAGGGAATTATATAAATTGAATTTTTACAAACAGTTCTAGATCATTCTAAAATAGTTTTGATCACTCTCAAGTGTTTAAATTACTGATCATTCCAGTATTTCAAAGTCTATTATATATTACCCTACAATCTCAAAATGGAATATATTTGATCGGTTCTAATTGAAAATGTTGTTGTTGTTGTTGTTGTTGTTGTTTTTTTTAATTTTAATTTTTTAATTTTTTTTATTTAGAAGATTCAAAAGTTTTAGACCTCATCAAATGTGAATACAATCATTGTTGGCAAAATTAACCTGATCTACAGGCTTCTAAAATATTTATTAAAGTATCATCAAATTTAGAGTTTGGTGATAAGAAGGAAAATAAAAGGAGGGAGAAAGGTGAGGGGATTAGTGTAATGAGTTATTTGATAGGGAATTTTGTGTAATTTTGGTCCCTGATCTTTTTTTTTTTCATAACTAGAATTCTAAATTATTAAATTGTTGCTATAATACTCAATTCTGTTAATTTTTAGACAGAATCCGTTAGTAATTTAGTCAAAAGTGATGTTAACTAACGGAATCCCTCAAAAAATTAACGGAAATGACTACTGTAATAATGTTTTTATAGTTAATGGCCATTCCAGCTATAGAAAAAAATAGTGAATGCCTCTAAACTATTAAAATATTATTACAATAGTTATATCAATTAATTTTTAGATGGAATTCGTTAATATTTTTGTCAAAAAGTGATATTAACTAATAGATTTCATTTAAAAATTAATAGAAATGACTATTGTATGAACATTTAATAGTATAAGAGCATTCTAGTTAGCTACGAAAAAAAAGACCAGAGACCAACCTAGTAATTTACTAAAAAAAAAAACAAGAAAATAAATTAAATGAGGGATGAAAATCCATACCAATCATATAAACGACAGTCCTCTATGTTGTTCTCACTTAGATTCCTTCCCTTATATTTTGTTCCCCACTACACGATGAGTACCACGAAATGAAAGCGGTGAGCCGTTTGTCTTCCCTTGAAAATAAGAAACGGCGAGTCGTTTCTCATAGAGCACATGAATCCATGATAGGCCGGCGCGAATGAAAAACGCCAACGAGAAGCAGTTTTTTTTTTTTTTTTTTTTCTACCTTCGATATATAGATTTCATCGGCTTGACATTGATATCATCGTGGACAGTTGCATCGTTTGAGAATTCCTAGAATCAGTGTATCATGGTCATTGGTCAACCAGAACTTTTTTTTTTTTTTTTTTTAAATCAAGAGACCAAGAAGAGAATGGTTAGCATTAGCATACTCTTCCCAAGTGTTACCAATGGGATTATCCAAATACTAATAGGAATTTTTGTTGAACGCCCTCGACGAGGAGCACTTTGCTAATAACAAAAAAACGTAAGGGACTTGGTTCCAAACACTCTAAACAAGTATTCACACTTAAGATTCCTAAGAGGGTTACCCAAACACTCGAACCTTTGATCACTGACCTATTATAATAATTCTTTATTGTTAGGCTATCACACTTGTGGTGACAAGACAACTATACAAAAGCACGAAGATGTTTTAATTGATTTTATCCTGATTTCTCATTTTCACACGTGTAGTTTCTTTAGTGTTTTTTGTTTTGTTTTTTTTTTCCTTGTATTTTTTCAGTTATATAAGATGTATCAAACTTGCAATCTCTCTCAAAATCTCACCCCACATTTTTTTCCCAATGGTTTTGACTCTGTTGGACAAATGGACTCAACAATAAACGAGCTTGGATAAAAATAATTTGGAATGCGTTTGGTTGGAGTGGTGGAATGGTAATGACAATGGACATGATGCAATGGTATTCAATTAAATCACATTAAAAAATGCGCATCATGAATTTTGATTAAAATCAAACAATTAAGAGAGTGTTAGAGATATCAATTTTAATTATAATTTTTGAGTAACAACTTATGTGTTATATTTTTATTCGTAAATACAATCAATTGATGTAACAATGACAACTCATATGCCATATTAGTTGGTATTTTAAAGTTGAGATTAAAGTTGGTTTCTCTAACATTTTTAGTAATTATTTTTCCGTTTCACTCCTAAGATTAGTTTGGACTTGCTGTTCTTTTGCTATAATTTCTATTTTTACTTCTAGCAAAAAGAGAAGTATAAGCTAAAATCAAAAGTTAAAAATTCTAACTTATCCAAAATTTAATGTATTGGTGTTTGTGTAAATGATTTTTGAATACTTTTGCCAAACACAATATTTGCATCGTAGTTTGTATAAAAAGACTTTTGAAAACTCCCAAAGCATCACCAAACTAGCCCCTACCGAGGTTAGCTGCTAGCTTTAACAGTGGAGGGGAAAAGTTTTGGTAAGAGCTTTCAGGTTCAAAGCACGAAAGCATTTTCATTTATCTTTAATGAGTAGAAACCATATTTTTTCGTACCCATCTATTAACTAATTTAAGAATAACAGTGTCCAATCTATATGTTCATCAGAGTACTCAAATCCAATTCATTGCATAAACCTCACAATCCAACAATAGGGACACAGTATCTCAAAATTTTAAGTTACAGAAAGAAACTTAGGTTAATATGTTCAGAAGAAAATCAATCTACACTACTTTCACACACCAAGTCCTTGGCAACCATTCAATAATGATAATTAAAAAAAAAAAGACCCTGACATAGTTTGCTTTCAGCCTTCGTCATTAAAAATGAATGAATAAATAAATAAATTCTAGTTCTAGGATAACCAAGTCACAGGAGCAGGTCTTTGACATAGTTCGCTTTCAGCCTTCGCCGTTAAAAATGAATGAAAAAATAAATAAAATTCTTGTTCTAGGATAACCAAGTCAAAAGAGCAGGCCATAGTTTGCTTTCAGCCCTCGTCATTAAAACTTTGTTAAACTATGTGTCACATCGTTGGCACGAGATGGTTGGTAAAGAAAGTTGACAAATATTATTAGATACTAGATGAGGCAGTACCCAGCCAGTAACGAAACTAGGATCGGGCTAACCTGTGTGTAGTGTAGGAGGAAGATGCAATATTAATGCAACCCAAACCTAACTCGACTAACAGATAGTCAGAATATGCCCATGATTCTTCTCACAATAATCACAGACTGAATATTAGAAAAAATAGAAGATTCCTGTTATAAGTTTGCAAGCTACTCTGTATTTTGCTTCGTTCCAGTTCTATCGAATGCAAAAGTTTCCAATCCTTTACAGGTAATGAAAAGAGGAAAATAATTCTCAAGGAATGCATAGATTCGAGAACTGCTGAAAACCTGCTCTAACCAATTAAGGAAGTTTTTCTAAGACAACCTTTGAATGACTTAAATCTTCCTTTCACTAAACAAAAATCACATTCTAGCAAAGGACCAAATTTAATCCGGTTTCCATGATTTCTACTACTCACTCATACTGATGATCATCACTAATTGCTCCTACGATTTCTCAAAAGCCCAGAGAGATCCCGTTTACTTAATCAGAATGGATATGGACACCCAAGTTGGTCAATATGCATTGGTCTTTAAGTTCTACCAAGAACAACAACTCTCAATGCCTCGAATGAAAGCCTGATAAAACTGGAAAATAAGCTCTGTTCTGTAAACGTCTGAACTACGAGTAAAAAGACATATAAAGAGCACAGCTTTGTCCCAAAAATGAATGCGAATTATTAAGTATCAGTACTTACACATACTATCCAATACACAGACATCAACTCAGGGTATCTCACTCACAGAAATGTAACATGTATATGAGACTGTTCTACTAACTCAAAAACTAACAGGCAAGGTAAAGTCAACACAATAATAAAGAAATCACAGCACAAATTCTAACTCAATTTTTCCTATAACATTCGGATCGAAATTGACCCATTTATGATTGATGAAAATTCTACCTCAACAGCCCCGATTTCAGGGGCTGCACCGTTGTGTCTGAGGCGAATTGGCGATTTACAATTCGAACTCATCCTCAAGCTTCAATGCTTCAGCTGCAGCCTCTTCTTCCTCGTCATCGATCACAAAGTAAGGGTTGTGCGCCTCAGGCTTGAACTTGTAACCAGTGAACGCATAGAAAGCGAGTGTGGCGAGCTCGGATGCCACCACGCTTGTCCAGAGATACCGATACGAAGTGATGGTCTCCAGCGCGAAGAACACAACGCGGGTGAAGTAAATGTAACAGATGACCACAATGTAGTACTGCCTGAAGAGCGTCAGCTTCATCAGATTAACAGCAGCCTTGCCATCGGTTTTCGCCGCCTCCCGGAGGTTCTTGATCGACCAGACGATCGGGAACAGCACGGCGCAGCAGCAGATGACGTCGACAAGCAAGAAGACCTGTTTCCACGTGAACCAGTCATGTCCGTAGGGACCGCTCTCATCAATCACAACCTGAGCGATGTTGGCGATGACCTGAAGAGGAATTACGATCATCAAGACCTTCTTTTCCTTGTCCTGCAAGTACGGCTTCAAGAAGGACCAGCCGGTGCCGATCAAGACGATCAAAGTGAAGAGAGTGATTCCTTTTAAGAAGCTGAAGATGTAGAACAGGACGTCCCAGCCGTGGGCGCTCCCGGTGCGCTTGATATACGACTTGTCCTCCGCCTCGCAGAGGAGGTTCAGTGCCTTGAGGATCACGACGGCGAGCATGAAGAAATGGATTCTGAAAACAGTGAAGCGTTTCTTGTAGAGCACAAAAATCCAGATTCCGGCGAGAGCGAAGTAGATCAAAGAGAAGAAGAAGTAAACCCTAGGCAGGACGGTTTTGCCGGCGGAGAGGTAATCACGGACGTTGTCCTTCCCGTCTAGATTGTACATCGCCGATCGGACATTCATCGAGACCGTAACTCCCTCGAGGCAATTCGCGAAGAGGAGCGTGTACTGATCGGAGTCGGTCTCGTTGTACACCGTGTCGATCCTCTTCCCGCCTAGGGCTTTGTCGAGCGAGCTGAAGGTGAGGACCTTCTTCACCATCTCCGACTTGAGCACGCACTGGATCTGGCGATCCTCGAGATCCTGAAAGACGTGGGTCCACGACTCCCTGGTGCAGAGGAAGAAGCCGACATAGGAGAGGTCGGAAACGGACTTCTCCGGCGAGAGAGAGATCGCCGAGACGTTGAGCTCGAGGCGACCTTTGGGCGTGAATCCGAACTCGTCCAAGGGGATAATAGGCCGGTCGTCGTTTCTAATCTGGCTGAATCGGATTTCCGCAAAAGAGGGGGAGAAAAACGCCATGGAAATGGTGAGGAAGAAGAGGTGAAATCGAGCGGAGATCGCCATGGTTGAAGCTTCGATTCAGATCTGAGAGGATCAGGCCAATCTCAGATCTGCAAATCAATGGAATTGCGATTCTTCGAAGGAAAAAATTTGGGTTTATTGAGGACTGACTTTTCGAGTCTTGTTGGAGACGGGCAGGAGAGGTATTTGGTTTGGTTTTAGGCTTTGGGGTGTCCAGAAGACACTCCAAACGGAAAACGACCGACGCGGACCTTGGAAAGTTATGGTTTGTGAATTTACGGAAACGCGGCTATGGTTTTTCTTTAGTTACCCGGTTTGCCACTCAGAACGGACTTCTGTTGTTGTGGGTGGAATTGTAATTTCGTACGATGATAGGAAAATGCATGGAAATCAGCCGGTATGGTGAAAGGAAGATTTTTCTTTTTTAATGCTTTTCTACCGATTTTTTTTTTTTAAATTATTTTTTTGAATGGTATTGTTTATTGGAAGAGTTTTGAGAGACCAAACTCCCCCCCCCCCCTCTCTCTAAAATGGTAAGTCAAGTTTACGTCTTTGATTGAACGAAGAGTTGTGTAAAAGTAAATCCTAGTTTATATATACATATATGTAAACTTTCTTATCCGACCCCCAATTTTATTAGACAAAAATGGCTGCTTCTTTTGGAGTTGTTGGATCAAAAAATGAACATTGTTAATAAAAAACAAGGTTTATTATGATATAAATTTTTTCTCTTTCTCTGTTGGAGTTCAACAATGTCGGATAACATAATTATCTAATATATATATATATATATATATATTTATAAAACTTATAACCGGCGATTCAATAAAATCTGGCGATGATCAACAATATATATGACTTATTTTAGGAAAGCATTAGTTGCAAGATGTTCTCACAAATAATTTCTTGATTTCTTCAATATTTATAAGTCTAATAAAGATGTAGAATTCAAATTCTCTTACCCCTAAGTTCAAAAAAAAAAAAAAAAGATTTTTTTACTATAATTATTTTTTTGGGTGGTATTGTTGCTTGGAAGAGTTTGAGAGACCCGACTTTTGTTTTGTTTTGTTTTGTTTTTTTTTTTCCCTTCCTTCTAAAATGGTAAACTTTTCAATCATTTTTATTCACTTCTTTGATTGAACGAAGAGTTATGGATTTTTTTTTTCACTTGCAGTTATCTTTTTTTTAATGGTTTGATAAATGATTGGAGGTAGTTTTGCATTGTATGGTGTAAATTTCACAGACCAGACTTTTACATTTAAAATAACAGTATCAACCTGTAAGACGAAAGTATAGTTCTTAAATATAACAAAACATGTACCTTCTTCAATGGGTTCATCTTAAGAAATCTGTTTTGGTTGACAATTGGAGATGGAGTTTTGAAAATATTTTGATTGGAGTTGAGCTGAGTTTAAAAATGTGCATTTGGTTAAAAAAACTGTTTGGAGTGAAAAAGTGTAAAACATTAAAATGTGTTCAGAAAAAAATATCAATATGGATCTTGTTTCGTTCTCTTTTTTAATTTTATTTTATTTTATATTTTTAGAAAAAATATGGAACGAGTTCCATTCTCTTGAAATTCTATACAATTTAAAAAAAAAAATCTCATTTTTGATTTGAAATAATAAAGTTATAGACTTTTAAAGTTTGAGTTTTTAAAATAGATTATTTGAATAGTGAAACGTAGTGTTGAGTTAAAAAAAAAAAAAGACAAAAAAAAAAAAAAATCCAAAAAAGTGTTTTTAAAACACTCCCTCAAGCAGCGCCAACTCCCTTGTTAATTATTCTCTAGTTATACAGAGTGGTGATCTTGATTTAACTGTTTTACAGTTTGATCTCTAAAATCTCATTTAATTTCAATTAACGGTTGCTAATTTGCTATGCTTCATATTTTATGTTGCAGTCTTATTATTTTTACTATGACCTTTTAGGATATGTTTGGTAGGAAGGGGAGAAAATACGAAAGAGGAAGTGGTAGATAGTCTAGATGAGAGACATGAGTAAGAAGGGAGAGGTCTTTTCTCTCATATGAAGTTTGGTATCAATCCATCCAACAATCTCTCTAATTTAGAAATGATCAAAATCAGAGTGTTTTAAAGGATTTAGAATCCATCTCTTGATATTTTTCTTCTATTTTTTTTTTCTTATCAAACAACCATAAAAATTGTCCACATTATGAAGCAGTTTTATAAGCTAGTTAGGCATGGGGTACATTTGTTGTTTTTTCACAAAATTGAATCCAATGCTGTTCAGAAAACGACATTCATATACGACTTTAGTGGAACTAATAGAAGGGCACAAAAAATGGCTCCATAACTTCCATGAGAATTGGGAATTTTCTTGGTGGCCAAACACATGCTTCGATTATATATATCTTTTCTTTTGTTCATTATTTGGATACCACCAATATCAGCACTAGAGCAGTTTGGACTATTTGTCATAAGTTCCTTTGGCTTCACTGCCCTCTCAATCATGTGCAACAATCTTGCGGACATGTGAAATTGACTGACCGATTCTGTGTTTGGACAAAATTTTAGCCGGTTGTGAATTTCTGACGTTCCTTCAATTCTAATGCGGCTCCCAAAAAAAAAAAAAAAAAAAAAAAAAAAAAAAAAAAGTCCTTCGACATCAGAGTGCAAACACATAGGTGGATCCCACCCACATTATGAGGTTGGGGTCGGACCCTCCTGACGCGAGGGAGTGAAGCTGAATAGCAAAGCTCTATTTTTAATGATTTGTTAAAAGTTTCTTTAATTCTGTTTGGTTTCTTATAATTTATATAACGGCTTTTCGTTGATAAGTGAATTCAATTATCTATCGATGGATAATGTTTTAAGAGAAAAACTAGTAGGAATTTGCATTTTGAAGGCCAAAAGATTCTAAAATCTTTCAAGTCACTCTAATTTAGATGCATATTTAATGGGAAAGCGGATACATGTTTCACTTCAAACCCACTACATCTCATAACAACTTCTACGTAGTATTTTTACTGATCCTTCTCATGCATGACTCCAACAGTGGAAATGCTAAATTTTTTTAGGTAGTTTTGGCTGAGAAGTAAGCCACGGCGCCGACAAAAGGCGCGTTGATGTAAGTAGCAGGCTCAGATTGCTGGTAGTTGTTCCGATCATCAGCGAAATTGTCACGGCTATCAGGGCCGCCAACTATAGCCCCAACAAGGACATTAGGATTTGGGGAGCCAGAGTTGAGGTAGCGGAAACCATCGTTGCAGGGAATGCGATCGGGATGTGCATGAATGGACGGCACAGATGAGCCCCGGTGGTGCACGTGCTGCGGAAACCTCTCCCCGAACCCCACCATGTAAGACATCTTTGCTGGATTGTCTCCTAGAATGTAGTCAACCTGTCTCTTTGCCTGTGAGATTAGCTTTTCCGCCGTGATTGTTGAGCCTCCACACGTCGCGATTCCTCCGTTCTGTTTGAGGTACTTGGCATATGTGAGGAGCAGGAGAGCTGAAGAAGTGACATACTGAAGATTGCTCTCACTTCCTTTGTAGAGAAGTCCTCCTGTAAAGTAATTTTATTAGGTATTCCTAATTTTTACTTGTACTGGATGGACACCGATTTTGGAAATCAAGTACGAGCAACACCGTTCACGCAGAGTTTAAGAGATGTGACGTGTGTGATTATCTTGTAAACGACGTCAAGGGTGAACTGCTATAAATCTTGTGTGTAATTTCTTACAAGCTGAGTAATAACAAGTAAAATATTGTGTACCTGGGGTATATTGGGATTGGAAATTGGATGTTCCGGGAATTAGGGAGCATATATAGTTATCTGAGTGAGATTTGTATGGCTGGAATTCCTGAGTCTTTTTCTCAAAGAAGTCCTGGAGAATCCAAATAAAAAAGTTGTCGAATGTTGTTTTAGTGATCTCTAAGATTTTGCAGGAGACGAGAGGAAAAGTTCGAGAAGGAAACCTTGGAAAGCAGAACTTTGGTTCCGGGTCGCTTGTCATCCCAGCTGAAGGAGTAGTTATCGTCGTAAGCGCCCATTAAATGGCCATTGGACTTGATATAATCCAAGTATGAAGCGTCCTGCGAGGCTTGATGAATCCACGACGCGCCCCAGAGAAGCTCATCCTAACAGAAGAAGTGGAATTTATCAGTAGACTTGAAGAAATGAAAAAAAAATTAGCGCAAGAATTCAATGATGCGAGTGAATGATATGTGGAGCCTAATTATCGCCTGATGCGGAGTTAGCACACGTTGTTTTCATAATAATGAAAATCAGCAGTGGCTGAAAATGTCGTCGTAACTCTCATATTGAGAATTAACCACTATAAAGGAGTAACTATCCGTATAGATAGTTTACCTGGTATCCGGAGTAGGAGCAGTAAAATGGGCAGACAGCTGAATGGAGAGAATCGCTATAAGAACCTCTATACCTATCCGCGAAATCGAAGACCTGTGAAGTCACATTGAAGCTTTCTTGTTAATGAAGGCAATGATATTAATGGCAAAGCTGCTAAAAAAATTAACTTAATTTTGTCAAGGTCATGTCTTTACTTTCATGGCCGTTTGAAGCAATTTTTGGGAGTAAGAGGGGTCGGAGTTCTTGAACACTATTGAAGCTGCAGCCAATGCAGCAGCTGTTTCTGCTGCAACGTCGGATCCCGGGTTCTGCGTCGACACCTTGTAAACAGTCCGCGGGGTGTCCATATCTTCGGGCCTCTCCCAGCACTTGTGATCCAAGTTTGCATCTGCCACCTGCGCCCACATAATAAAGCAGCAGACTTTAATATCTTTCACATGGTTTGCAACTAAGTTCTAATAAGATTTTAGCCTTTTCCTTCCTATTTTAAAGCATCGTTTTAACTTACTTGGACGTATAAGGTTCCTGGGGTGGCAGTGGCTGCTTTAAGAAGATAATCCGTCCCCCAGCGAACCGCGGCTCTGGCATGCTCAATCTGGCTGCCCATTTCATCGCCGAATTCGATAACACTCCATGCCAATAACGTAGTGGTGAAGGCCATTGGCAATCCGAACTTGACATTGTCACCAGCATCATAGTAGCCACCGGTTAAGTCCACCTAAAATTGACACGAAATTAACAAGTAACACGAAACCAGTTCAATTAGTATTATTTCTCTCAAGTACAAAAAAAAATGACAATAAAAAAAGCATGAAAGGACTTAATTATACATGATAAGATGAGCCATCAGACAGGCCAGAGTCACCCCTCCATGTTAGCCTCTGATCCGACGGCAACTTCCCCGACCGCTGCCCTTCGAAGAAAAGGATGGACTTCTCAAGGGCAGTGGAGTAATCCGTAGAAGTGAAAGCACAACAACATAAAGTGAAAGAGCAGAGAATTAATAATAGAATTTGACTCATTAAGGAGAATTTAAATGGTGGAGACATTTTTTTTTTTTGGTTTTGGTTTTAGTTAGCTAAACACCCTACAAACTATAAAGCTTGTGATGCTTTTTAGTACTTGGAATGATTTTGTGTCACTTGTATTTATAGGACAAGAAGTTGAGATCGGTTCGTTGGTCGTTAGAAGGTGAGCCACAAATTAGAGCAAAGAGAGTCATGATATTCACGGGATCAACTGCGGCAAATCATATGAGACGATTGAGTTGTGGGGACAACAAGCAAAATTTTTTTGACTTTGTCCATTTCTTTGGATTTAGTGAAAGACGGAAAGTTATGACAAAAACAAACAAAAGGACACAACAAAATTATTACAAAAAATATTAACATATATAGAAAAGTGTCCGGAAATTGGAACAAGTTGGAGTGTTGAAAATGTTTTGAAATGAGCTGAGTTATGAAAACGAATAGTTTGGAGTTAAAAAATGTATAAACTTAAAATATATTCCCCACTATATAAAAAAAAATGGATCTTATTTTGCTTATCTTATCTTATCATTTTATGTATTTTTTTAAAATCATCTTATTTCGACTTAACATAAGTAAATTATGAACTTTAAAGAGTTTTTTGAAAAAGGAAAAAAGAAATATTAAAGATTAGAATAGTGAAATTGAAAAATAATTAAAAGTTTTTGTTTGAAATTAATGCCCTAAAAAGCCCCTAAATTTGTAGTAATATTTTCACGATTTTTGGCAGTTTTTTGGGGAAGGATTTTGTATTTGCACTGTTAAATCATCCTCAAAGTCATTATTACATCTTAACATGCGTAATCTACGAGAGTGAAATTTGGGGTTAGGCAAGGGTTTTAGACTTTAAGAGACTTTGGATACCACAATTTAAGGCGTAGTAGTGTATTTTGTCTTGTACATCATGGCAAAGTCACGGATACTCGGGGAAAGGAATCACATGGGCCGTCAAAGAGAGAAATTAAATTAAAGAAAAATAATAAAATATAAAATATAAATAAAATATAAAAAATAAAAAAGGGTTTTGAAGCCAATCAATGACTTAGCGGAAAAAGAAAGAGGAAAAAAAAAAAAAAAAGTGGGAGGGTGTTTGTAATTGTTAATAACGTTGCATGAATGTTATGAGCTCATATTAATTAAAAAGTATAAAATTTTCAACCATAATACCATAGTTTCATGTGATTGGATTGTGGCATGAACTTAAGAGTCTCACATGGTTGGTCAAGGATTTCACTATAGTTTTGGTGGGAAAAAGTATTTCGTGTCCTTTGGGAAGAAATAGAGGTGTTATTTTCTTTTTAAAATTTGAAATTTTAATTTTTTTAATTGAGAGTGGACCTTAGAGAAACAAACAAGCCTCGGATCTTTCTTTTCTTAGGGGGTGTTTGGTGAATGAGTTTGAGTTAAGATTTTTAAGTTTTAATAGTAATTTGTGTTGACTTTTCAGAAAAGACGAAAAACTTTTTTAGAAAAGATAAAAAACTTTTTCAGAAAAAGAAAAAAAAATACAGTTTAACTTGAGTTAAACTTATATGCCGGACATTAGATTTCTTTCTTTCTTCCTTTTATTTATTTATTATTTGATTTTTATTTTGTTTTTGTTTTTTTGTTTTGTTTTTTGTTTTAGTGTGGGAAAGTAGGCAGACTTGTGCAGGCGTGTGATGTGAACACCTGAATTCCAATGGCAAACACAGGGTGTGATTATTGTGGGAGGACTAGCTAATTCATGGTAAGAAACGTGACTAATTCTGTGCTCACGTGAAAAACAGAGTTGGCCACCCCCAAACACATTGGTCACTTTTTATTCTTTGCTAAATTCTTGATTTACAGAGAGTAATAAAATGATAAAAAAAGAAGAGAACATACAAAATTTACAATGGTTCACCTCCTCAATGTGAAAGTTATGTTCAATTTTAACTGCTATATTAATCCGTTATAATGGTCAAGAAACCTACAAGAGAAAAATAAAGAACTAAAAACAAAACCCTAAGAAATAGAATACATGTGTTTGGTCACATAACCTTTTCTGTTAAACACTTAATGGATTTGGATGAAAATGACTAAGATGGTCAAGGTTTTAAGAGTTTAGGATTATTTAAGTCAAAATTAAAAAATGAGGACCAAATCATCACCTATCAAAAAGTTCGGGGACCATTTTGACCGATTACTCTTTTAATTGCTATATTAATCCATTATAATGGTCAAGAAGCTTACAAGAGAAAAATGCAGACCTCTATGTCTCTCAATGTCACCAATTCACCCTAAAAACACCGCCCCTTATATATAAAGGTCAATTTGCATGCTATTTTTGTGTTTAGACAACAATTAAACTTCACAACTTAACACGGATGATTAAAATAAAGCCATTATACATTCTATTTTTAGGATGTATGTATGGTCAAATCTTAGTCATTAAACGAGGCTTAAAAGCAATCTCATTCGTTAATTTTTTTTTCCTGTTTTATCACATGGCATTGATCTTTAAATGACTGAAAACTTGTAGTTCAACGAGATGTTTTGATTTGGTCTATGGTCTTTGGTAGAGAATACAACCACCAAGAATGTCTTCTTCCTCAAAATTTAAAACTTGGACCCCGCCCATTTTCGCTTTCAGATGTCCCAAAAAGCTTACTGTAAAACTACACATTTTTCGCCAGAATTGTTGGCAAAATGTCTTGACTTTTATTACTGAAATAGCTTAAGTTATTGGCTTTTTTGATTTTCAAACAGTCCAAAGGCACGCTAAAAGTTCCAAGCAATCGGTTTCATTCAGATTCTCATGTGACTCCACTGCAGAGGACTGACTTATGCAATGCAGGTCTTGCTGATAGGTCAATCTAGTTTGACTTGAAAATCTTCATGTTGGAAATCTTTTGGAAATTGGCATCAAAAGAACATGAAACAAAAACTTTTGTGCTCAAAAGACTCAAAATGATCAAACTTTGAACTCTCTGGCCTGACCGTTGAAAATTATATGACTTCATATATATACTTATATATATGCATACATACATATATAAATAAATATAAAAGACAATTTCAAGGACCCCACATGAGTCTAGCTTGCGTTTGGTTCGTCGATTGGAAATGAAAATTTTAAGTTAAAGCTGGTTGACTTTTTAAAAACTCTATTATAATTTTTATTAACTTTTCAGAAAAAAAACAAAAACTGAGATAAAAAAATACAGTTTAGTTAGAGTTAAGTTGACAAACCAAACAAACCCAATTAGGAAACCAATGTTAATGGCAGTCCTTTGCAACACAAAATAACCCGGTTCAAATCATGTTATATGTATATTAGAAACCTAAAATTTCACTATCTAATGGAGAGTTTTCTTTGGAGAAGGAAGTAGTGTGGAGCCAAGTAATTTCTCCTGTTTTGCAATTTCAAGCACACAAGATTTGGACCAAACCTTCATTAGTCTAGTGGTGTACAAAAATAAAAAAAATAAAAAAAAATAAAAAAATCCAAATCGGCTGCCCTACATGGTCCCCAGTAAAAGGTGAGCCCGTATTATATCCGTCTTTTCATGGACGGGATAATCCCATTCATAAAAAGGTGGGCGTGATATGGACTTGCCTTTTATTGGATAGGACGAGATAGTCTTAGTTTTTGGTTTTTTTTAAAATATTAATAATAGACCATTAATTTAACACAAAAGCATCAAGTGACTTTTATAGGAAAATCCGTTCATGTGTAATGTGTTAGTGAGGATTTAAAGTTTATAGAGAAGAGTTTATGATCTGTTCACGTAACCTATAAGTAGATAAATAAATGAAAACTGATTGAACCTAAACTAAGAACAACTACTGACCAATTCGTACCGAAGTGTGCACTCAAAACAATTCCAACCAAATGGCGACGTCAGTCGATAATGGGCAAAAAATTAAGAGCAGCGAGGCCTGCATGTAGCTAAATCAGAATCTAAATCAGAATCAAATTACTTGGTTGCAGCTCTGCATGATCAACCAATTTTCCTTGTACATCATATAGAAGAGTATCAAATGTATAATATCCAATTCCGAATCAAATCGCGGGGTATGAGATTTTCAAAGTAGCAATTCAAGCCTTAGAAAATGAGACATTGGCCAAGGCTATCATGATTCACAAACATTGTATTCTCCAAGAATTTGAGATCCTGCCTTCTTTGTAGAATATATATATCAGGCCATTTTATGAATCTATGACTGTATGACATAACAAAACAAGTGAATGATCACAGCAATGCTTGTCACATGGTTGAGATGTCCAAGGTAGAATTATAATGGTTAAACCATTAAAGAAAAAAGTATCTTCTCAAGCTTGTAATTTATGACAGACACTGGAGCTAGGATTCGCCATAGAGCCTGCAGATGATGACGGTTTAGTTATGAGAATATGTGTATTATTTTCTCACATAAGAGATCATCAACTATGCAAACTTACATATTTCGGAAAAACATGGCTGCTTAGGTACTTCATCTTCTTCAAACGGCGGCGGAACTTGGCTGTACACCATCTCACAACTCATGTCTTCAAAATCTGTAGACGAGAGTTACGAGATAATAGCGCTACTCCTCATTATTTGACAGCAATAAGAAAACGAGAAGGAGAAAAAATTAAAAAACAAAGCGCACATTCAGGCTTTTTATAATGGTTTCACTCTCAATGTGAAAGCTATATCTATTTGTCGCTGCCTAATGTCGCTCAAAAATGCTTCTCTTAGTCTTTCTATTTTTCTCTACAGAAAAGGGTTATCCTAAAAGTTCCCGATATGCCACAAGAATCAAGGCAAAAGATTTGCCGTAGAATGTTAAATGAAGCAAAGCCAACTAGAAAAACTAATGTTTTGCCCATTTTTGATAATAATAAACAAAATCAGAAATCCACCAAGAGATAGCTACAAACATACTTTGTATCATGGTTAATGGGAGCCCAAACACGTTAGTGCAGAAATCTTGGGTTGGAATCTTGCACATGTTCACGCACATTCCTTCACAACCGCTGTTTTCCAGGTACCTTTACGAGGAAGAATCAAAAGTTTAGATTTCTAGAATATACGTATATATTAAACCTTTTCTTCCAATCTAGTTTCCCTGTTTCAATTCTTGATGTGAAATATCAGTCCACCTGCACTTCTTTATACGAACTCCACCTCTTTGCTTCACTACATTCACCTCAACTTGTATAACCAGAATCAAAGTGCAAAAGTATGCAATCCTTTGGTTTTATTACAAAAGTGCCTCCAAGGGAAATGCATAAACATTTAATTATGTACAAATATTGATAAAATGAACTTTGGATAGAGACCTCTCCAAAAGCTAGCTTAAGGAGAGAGAGCGCTCAATCTGTATATTAACACCATATATAACAGTTTAGTAACTTGACGACCGGAGATAAATTCTACTTTTAATACCTTCTTGATTATAATTTCATGACAAATGGGCTTGGATAGAGTTTATCCCCCAAAAACTAGTTTAACGTGAGAGGGTGTTCAGTCCACATATAAACGTTATAATAGCCCGGTAACTTAACAATGTGAGTTAGATTCGGCTTCTAATAAACATATGTACATGCATACAGAATGAGTAAGAGAAATGGAGAAATGATTGATCACCTCAGAAGAGCCAACTAGCCAGTGGAAGAAGGGGATGGTAAAAGCAGCATTGAACTCTGCAGCCCACTTTGTTGGTGGAAATAGTTTCCTGAACTGCAACAACTATAAGTTAATCACCATTTAGCCCACCCTAATAATGATTTAACTTTTCAGTTTTGAGAAGTCAGTTTAAAACATACCACTTCCTGGTTGCTCTAATTAATAATAAAAATGTTTAAAGACTTGCACGTAGAAAACAGAAAACATAACAAACCTCAAATACCACTCTTGTTGGTTACAACTGATTAAGTAACTAAAGCTCAAAATGATGTTGCTAACAACAAAGAATTTAAGGGTATTTACTAAACCACAAAGGAATGTAATGGGAAAGAGAGTGAGATTAGAAAGTAAAGTAAAGAAATAAAAATAAGGATAATCATTGACTCCATTTCTAGTGTTTACTTGTCTATTAGATGGTGTAAAATGAAGCAGTAAAATTCCCTTTATAGTGTTTATTAACCTTAGTAATGTTAATCTAATGTAATTACTGAAATATCCTTTTACACAAGTAAAGAACATTAGCACATGAAAACTTATTAATGGTATATGAGTAAATTTGATATTTATTTCTTTTGACATGAAATTAATATCAAGAGGATGTAAGGATTGATATTCAACTTTTTCATTTCATACGTTATGTGGGGTCCATTAAAATCTCGCTCCGTATTTTACAAGTAAACACATAATTAAATAGAATGAGAAGAATTACTCAATTTCCCTTTCCCTTTAATGCAAAGTAGACATGGCCTAAAACTAACATCGACCTGAGCAGGCGCACCTGGAGGCATCATGGACAGGAGCACTTCTTTAACCACTTCTCGTTGGAGCAATCGAGACCTTCCTTGCATTACTCTTTTTGACACATGCACAAGGCTCCCGTAGTCATACTCCCATAACCATTTTTTCTCCTTCGCCTTCACCCGAGATGCAAACTTCTCCATCTTATGGACGAAGAACATCATGAACGCCTTGTCAAACAATCCATTGTTGTACTTGGTCTTCTCTCCGAACGACGCTGGTTCTCCCAACGGCTCGGCAATCCCACAACGAATGTTGCTGTTGTTGTAACTTGTTCTGTTTGGTTTGTAACGTAATGTGAGGTGTTGTGGGGTGAACCGGACCGTTGGGAGGCTAATAACCACGATGAGTACTGAGTAAAGTAATTACATGAGAAGTGAAATGTGCTTGATAAATTTGGTATGATTTTTGTCTCTCAACATAAGAAGAAGATGAATTAACGTTATGAGACTTTTGGAGAAAAACGTGCAAATTATAATACTAGCGTATGGTTGTCACTCATATATGATAGCTCGGCTACTATTGGATTGTTGTTCGATTCCCAAGTGAAAAAAGTAATGGCCATACATGATAGCTCCACTACTATTGGATTATTTTGAACCACAAATAATCTGAGACTTTTGAAGAAAAACGTGCAAATTATTGTAGCAGCATATGGTTGTCACTTGTCAGATAATTTGTTTGGTTGTCAAGTGAAAAAAGTCATGGCCATACATGATAGGTCCACTACTATTGGATTATTTTGGACCACAAATAATCTTATGAACCAATTGGGCACCTTACCAAAAATGACACCTCATTGTATTACTTAAATTGCAAGGAACTAGTAAGACATCTTCTTGACCAAAACAACTTTTACGTTAGCACCCGTTACTCTAATTTATACAGGGAATTAAAGGGGAAATTAGTTTTAAAAATCTCATAAATTTTAGCTTACTCGCTGGTTTGGAACCAAAAATTCCATTTCAATTTTTGTCATTTTTTAAAAAGTAAACAAAAATTATAATTAGTTTTTGAAAAATCAACCAACTTTAATATAAAAATTCAATTTCAAATCGGTGCACCAAACACTTAGTTTTGGAGTTAAATTTAGTTAAGTGGGGATGCGATATGTTTGTAATTATATTTATATGAATACTTATGTATAATATATACGGCCCCATTTAAGGAAACATCTAGAGATAGTGTTTTGGAGATTAGGTAAAATAGTACAAAAATTTGAGCTATGTTTAGAAAAAAAAAAATGTAAAATAAGCTTATCTTGTTCGTTTCGTTGTTATAAGCATTTTGATATAAAAATTTTCTCATTTCAATTTAAAATGAGAAAGTTATGGACTTTTAAGGGTTAGTTTGGTTGATAAGCCCAAACTAACATTTTTAAACTTTTTTTTGTCTTTTTTCCCAGAAGTTTTTGTCTTTTTCTCAAAAAATTTTTTGTCTTTTCTGAAAAGTCAACATAATTTACTATTTAAACTTAAAAATTTTAACTCAAACTTACACACCAAACACCCCCTAAATTTTAGCTTTTGTATGTAGAACAGAGAGAAAGTTTGATGTAAAATCGATATTTTATCATTTGGAGATATCACCACGGACGGACACCAAGTAAACAATGCGGGAATATTGGCTGTGAATTTCTAACAAGAAGGTCAATCTGTCCAGCAAGTTAGTATCAAACAGTCAAAAAACAAATTTTATTTATTTATTTATTTACTTTAGTTTGCTTTTCTTATGTTCTTAATCCTGAAATAGAAGTGAAAAGACTTCGGTTTTTGTGGTTCAAATAATTTTTTCCCCTTCTTCTTTCCCTATCCATGTATACAGAACAAACGTGAGTTCAAAAGAATTCGATACAAGAAGCCTGGATTGTTTAAGAAACCAAAGTTGCTAGAGGTAAGTATGCATTTCCTTGTTTTCTTAAGACAAAAGATTAAAAAAAAAAAAAAAAAAATTCGTTTCCTTGTGAATGTATATTAATATAATTTAACAGGATTCCAGGTACAGTATGTTGTGTAGTAGTCATGAGGTTGGTTTGAGGCAGCAGCTCCTTGTTCTTCTGAATAGAACAAGGTCAAAAGTTCAGCCCAACCGCGGTTATTCTCTCCGTAGAAGGCAAGTAATTTTTCACGTGTTTAGGCTATTTGACATGCTCGCGGTAAGATAATCTTTTTGTTTTGGCATCGTTTCGCTAAGTTAATCTTTTTGTCACCTAGGGCAGGAATAGTTCTTGGTAGGAGCTACGAGAACCAATGAAGCTGCTTCAAGTGAATTTGGAGTTCCGGGATACGGCAAGGTTTCCTAACACATTGTCATCTCTTTTGCAGCTAGCAAAGGCTAGAGGCTTGAAGCACTATTTGGATTGAACGTGAGTCGATAGAGTTCGACTTGTGTTGTCCCCATTTCTTGTCTTCCATCAAATTAATGGTTTTGACACCGGAAGCATGAATTCTCAGTTTGAACTTCTCGTTTTGTGCAGCCTGGAGTGGTTAAATTGCACATGGATGAAGCTATTTAAGAGCAATTTGGAGTTCCACGATGTGGCGCGGTTTGTAACGTGTCAAGACCTCGACACCACTATTGCAGCTGGCTGAGGTTGGAGCTGTGCTAATTGAATTGAATGTGCCACTTCGTGAGTATGCTTTGGTTTTTGAAGCCGAGTTGATGGGGTGTAATGACGTCCATCACGATTGCAGCCAGCAAAGATCAGAGCTATCGTCGGATTGAATGTGATAAAACAAACTTTTTGTTCGTGTTTAATCTTCTCGGTCTCATGAGCTTCCGGGCACCATTGAAATAATTGCCTTTACGGTCTCAGATTTCTCCCTAATATGTGTTCTAAAATTTCTCAGTTTCACATAAAAGGAAACTTTATGATAGACACCAGATACTCCACGGAAAACAGAGAAGCAATGGAAGAAAGAAAGATAGGGAAAAGATAGAAGAAAAAGCAAATGATAGGCTGATAAACGTTTACCGAATGACCACCGGAACAACGGAGAACATTCGAGAAGTTTTCTCTTCTCTCCCCACAGAATCCAATACAATATTCTGCTTAATTCCCACTCTAGACCTCACTCCTTACATTTGTTCATCTCTCCCCTGACCGACTAACATTTGTTCATCTCTCCCCTGACCGACTAACTAACTAGCCACTGACATTGACGATGTTGCCGTCGACTCCTGCCACCTCAGCCGAAGAAGCAACTGACTTGGCTACTGACTTGGCCCCTTTAGCTCACCTGGCATAAGTGAAATGTATTGGTGGTTTACCGCTTTACGTAAATTTCAGGAGTTTTCATACATTTCTTGTTCGCTATATGTAACTCATCTTAGTTGTGAATTGCATCGCTTGGCACTCCAACTCTGTCTCAGATGGAGATATTTTAGGATCACCTGAAGGCTGAAGACCTAATCTTTCCAACGTTTCTCTGCGATGTTGAAGTGATTCTTCGATTGCCAAATTGCTTGGTTAAAGAAAAACCAAGTAGTATTTCATGAAGTATATATCTCATAAAACGTCTGAAACTATGCTAATTGATTTTTTCTCATGGACAAAATTTACCTTATCCTCGTCCAAGTTATCCCACAACATTTTACTTTTCCTTAAAAAAAAAAAAAAAAAAAAAAAAAACCTCACTAAAAAGATTGTTTCAGCTACATTGCAGCTTCAAGTAAAAGGAAACATGGGATGCCTGTTTCTGGTCTACTTGGCGGTGCCGATTTAGTAGGCCCCCACGTCATTCACCTCTTCTTTAAACTACTTCAGGAAAACTGTCCAACTGCACAGCCGTTACTCGTGTTTATTGAAATCAAATTGTTCGGTTGCAGGTCTACACGATCAGCAAGTTTTCCTTGGATATCATATAGCAGAATATCAGGCCTGAATCAGTTCGTGGCGGTACAAGATTTTCGAAGTAGCAATTCAAGCCTTAGAAAATGAGACATTGGCTAAGGCTATCATAATTCATAAACATTGTCCACTATGCTGATATCTTATTCTCCAAGAATTTGAGAACCTGCCTTCTTTCTAGGGATATATATCAGGCGATTTTTTTGAATCTATGACTGTATGACATTTACAAAACAAGTGAATGAACATCAATGCTTGCCACAGGGTTGAGATGTACAACGTCGAATTATAATGGTTGAACCCAAAAAAGAGTATCTTCTCAAGCTTGTAATTTATGACAGACACTGGAACTAGGATTCACCATAGAGCCTGCAGATGATAACGGTTTGGTACCGAGAATAGGTACATTATTTTCTCACATAACTTGCGTTTGGTTCGCCGGTTGGAGATAAAATTTTTAAGTTGAAATTGGTTGACTTTTAAAAAACTATTATAATTTTTATTGACTTTTAAGAAAAAGACAAAAATTGATATTGAAAAATACAGTTTAGTTAGAATTAAGTTGACAAACTAAATAATCCTCAAGTTTAAGAAACCCTAGTTAATGGCAGTCCTTTGCAACACAAATTACCCGGTTCAAATCATGTTATAATGTATATTAGAAACCTAAAATTTCACCATCTAATGGAGAGTTTTCTTTGGATAAGGAAGTAGTGTGGAGCTAAGTAATTTCCCCTGTTTTACAATTTCAAACACAAAAGATAGTCTAGTGGTGTGTATTAATAAAAAAATAAAAAAAAAACCCCAAATCGGCCACCCTACACTACCCCCAGTAAAAGGTGGGCCCATGTC
Organism: Ficus hirta; assembly: GCA_038430175.1. NCBI lineage: Eukaryota > Viridiplantae > Streptophyta > Magnoliopsida > Rosales > Moraceae > Ficus > Ficus hirta. Next base: position 14,990,703 of record CM076586.1, read on the forward strand.
ATATCCGCCTTTATATCCACCTTTTTATGGACGGGGTAACCTCATCCATAAAAAGGTGGGCGTGATTTGAGCATGTCTATTATTGGGTGGGACGAGATAGTATTTTTTTTTTTTTTTTTCAATGTTAACAATAGACCATTGATTTAAAACAAAAGCATCAAGTGATTCTTATAGGAAAATCCCTTCTTGTGTAGGTGAGGATTTAAAATCTATGGAGAAGTGTTTATGGTCTGTTCACGTAACCCATAAATAAATAAATAAATAAATAAATAAAAACACTGATTGAACCTAAACTAAGAACAATTACTGACCAATTCATACTGAAGTGTGCACTCAAAACCAAATGGCGACATCAGTCGATATTGGGCAAAAAATTAAGAGCAGCGAGGCCTGCATGTAGCTAAATCAGAATCTAAATCAGAATCAAATTACTTGGTTGCAGCTCTGCATGATCAACCAATTTTCCATGTACATCATATAGTAGAGTATCAAATGTATAATATCCAATTCCGAATCAATTCGCGGGGTATGAGATTTTCGAAGTAGCAATTAAAGCTTGAGAAAATGAGACATTGGCTAAGGCTATCCTGATTCATAGACATTGTACACTGCTGGTATCTTATTCTCCAAGAATTTCAGAACCTGCCTTCTCCGTAGAGGGTGATATATATATCAGGCCATTTTATGAATCTACGACTGTATGACATATACAAAACAAGTGAATGGACAGCAATGCTTGTCACATGACTGAGATGTACAAGGTAGAATTATAATGGTTGAACCCAAAAAAGAGTATCTTCTCAAGCTTGTAATTTATGACAGACACTGGAGCTAGCATTCGCCATAGAGCCTGCAGATGATAACGGTTTAGTACGGAGAATATGTACATTATTTTCTCACATAAGATATCAGAAGCTGTACAAACTTACATATTTCAGAAAAACATGGCTGTTTAGACACTTCATCCTCTTCAAACGGCGGCGGAACTTGGCCGTACACCATCTCGCAACTCATGTCTTCAAAATCTGTTGATGAGAGTTAGGAATTAAAAGCCATAATCCTTATTATTCGAAAGCAATAAGAAAACAACACGCAGAAGATCAATAAACAAAGAGCATACAAAGGCTTTTTAGTTGTTCACTCTCGATGTGAAAGTTATATTTGTTTGTCACTGCATAATTTCACTTAAAATACTTCCCTTAGTCTCTCTATTTTTCTCTACGGAAAACGGTTATCCTAAAAGTTCCCTGTATACCACGAAAATTAAGGCGGCTAAGCTCCACATAACTTAATAGAAAGATTGGACAAACAATGTTACATGAAGCAAAGTTAACTAGAATAACTACTAAACGACATCTATTTTCAACGACGTTTTGGCCATTTTAATAATAAATAAAATCAGAAATTCACCAAAGAGATAGCTACAAACATACTTGGTATCATGGTTAATGGGAGCCCAAACTCATTAGTGAAGAAATCTTGAGTTGGAATCTTGCACATGTTCACGCACATCCCAACACAACCGCTGTTCTCCAGGTACCTTTACGAGGAAAAATGAAAAATTCTGAATTTTATAATACACATTAGAACTTTCTTCCAATCTAGTGACTCTGTTTCAGTTTTTGATATGAAAATGTCAGTTTACCTGCACTTCTTAATGTGGACTCCACTTCTTTGCTTCACTCCATTCACCTCAACTTCTATTACCTGAATTAAAGTGCAAAAGTATGCAATTCTTTATTTTTGTCATAAATTGCCACTAAAGGAAATACACATTAGAAGTTGAATTTATCTCATATCGTCAAGTTACCAGACTGTTATCAGGTTTATATATGAATTAGACATCTAATATGGTATCAGCGCCAGACTTTTTGGGATTATCATGAGTGCTACCCACAAACAAATGTATACACACATATTTATATGTGTGTGTGTTCGTGTTCATATACATATATACATATATATATATATGTAAATGAGAATGAGAAAGAGGAATTGAGAAATGATTGATCACCTCAGAAGGGCCAACTAGCCAGTGGAAGAAAGGGACTGTTAAAGCAGCATTGAACTCTGCAGCCCACTTTGTTGGTGGAAATAGTTTCCTGAACTGCAACGGAAGTTAATCACCATTTAGCCCACCATAAACATATTGTTTAACATCTTAATTCTAAGAAAGTCAATTCAAAACATATATCACTCCCAAATGGCCCCAATCATAAATGATTAAGACTTGCTTGTGTCAAACAGAAAACAGAACAAACCTCAAAACATAGCTCAAATAATGCTGCTAATAGAAAAACATTTTATTCCACCCATACATTAAAAAAAAAAAAAAATAATAATAATAATAATAATAATAAAGATTGAAAAAAGATAATAATAATAATAATAAACAATATCCACCTGAGCAGGCGCACCTGGAGGCAGCATGGACAAGAGAACTTCTCTAACAACTTCCTGTTGTTGCATGCGTGACCTTCCTTGCATAACTCTTTTCGACACATCCACAAAGCTCTCGTAGTCAAACTCCCACAACCATTTTTTCTCCTTCCCGTTCGCCTTCGCCGGAGCGGCGAACTTCTCCATCTTGCGGGCGAAGAGCGTCATGAACGCCTTCTCGAAGAATCCATCGTTGTACTTGGTCTTCTCTCCGAACGGCGCCGGTTCTCCCGACGGCTCGGCAATCCCACAACGAATGTTGTAACTTGTTGATGTTGTGTTCGGTTTGTAACGTAATGTGAGGTGTTGTGGGGTGAACCGGACGGTTTGGAGGCTTAGAACCGCCATGAATGAGTTAAATTCACTGTCGTTTTTATTGGTTCAAGAGAAGAGATGAGAATGTTGTAATGTGTCTGATAAATTTGATGTGATTTTAGTCTCTCAACAGAAGAAGAAATAACGTTGAGAGTTTTGGAGAAAAATGTGGAAATATCAAGTACTGGCGTATGGCTGGCACTTGGTAGACAATCTGGTTTGGTTCCCAAGTGAAAAAATTGTAGCCATACATGATAATTCTAGGACAGGATTATTTTGGACCTCAATCTTTTTTTTTTTTTTTTTTAATAATATTTTTCCCCCCCCCCTCTCTCTCTAGTGGTTGCTTTGAGTTGGTGGAATTACATATGTACCCTAGAATCTAGATAGTTTCGAAACCGAATCTAGGGATTTGTGGTAAACTAAACTGTCTTTTTGAAAAAGTTTTTCAATAAACGGTGGAGATTTTGTAAAATTAGGCAAATGATCATTTTTTTAAATAATCAATAGATCTCAATCACTAATTAATCAATATTAATATGTAATTTTTACTTATTAGTTATTGATTATCATTTACATTTCTAAATTAAAAAATCGATCATTTATTTTATTAAGTGTTTAAATCTAACATATTTATCTAATTTTTCTTTAAAGAATCTATCGACTTGGGTCCCTTAACAAAAATGGCATCTCACTATTTTACTTAAAACAATAAAATATGGAGACATCTTAAAAATTTTTAATTCAGTATATTCAGTATTCATTACTTTAAGTTATGCAGCAAACTTAATTGGAAATTAGTTTTGGAAATATGAGAAATTGGTTTTGGAGTTAAATGAAGATGAGTGGGGATGTGATGTGTTTGTAATTTGTATGGTAAGCAGCTGACTAAGTGGTTTGAGGGTAACTATATGCCACGTTTATCATCCAAAAAAATTATCCAAATTTGATCATTAATATATATATGTATATATATATGCCACGTTTTGAATTGGATATACTCATCTAAAATATGTACCACAAATGTGGAGCCAAACTAATTCTGCTCATCTCTAGCAGCAAGAACGTAAAGGTATTGATGTGTTTATTTTCCCTCCAGATGGTTTTAACCACTACACGTGGAGCCTCCTTTTCTTTTTCCTTTTTTTTTTTTTTTGAAAAAAAAAAGTCTTCACAAAGTTTTTATGGCTAATTTCTTTTTTTTTTTTTTTTACAAATATATATTATCTTCTTTTACCCCTTAAAATCACATTATAAACATTCAAAATGTTTCACTATTGATCTATCCGTGATAGAAATGTAAAAAAAAAAATGACAACGTAGGCTCATGTGATGGACGGAGAGAGAGTAATTTGTTAAAATAAATGCTGGCTAGTTGATCGACTGAGTAAATTGAATTGGATTTATGTTAAAATTGTGGTTTTCATCTCTTAGATCAGTTAAGTAAGCCTGATCAACCACCTAACATTCTTTTAACCAAATTACCCTTCATTTGTGATTCATTATGTCACTATTTAAATGATTTCTGCCTCAGAGGGACTAAAACTGAATCCTTTAATGAGCTCAAGTGCCGATAGTGTTACATTTTAAATTCTAAAAGGCAAGGTAAGAGCGAGAATATATTAACCCAAGTTTCTAATATTTGTAAGAATCAATGTTACATGTGCTTTTCTGAATTTCAATATAACTTTTATTTTATCTTCTAAATTTTAAAAACTCACACTTCACCCTTTAAATTTCAAGTTAATTCTTTAATCTCTTTATTAATCACGTTAAAAATATGCCCAAAAAAATAAATGGAATCACTCTCACTTCCCTTCTATTAGAATTTCTGTTAAAAAATGAAAAAAAAAAAAAAAAAAAGATTACATGATTGCATTTAATCTCTTATTTTTTCAGTTTGTTTTTAACTAAAAATTCTATCAGACGGGGATTAATTGAGACTACTTCAAAATCCAAAGAATAAAGTGGAAACTTTAATTGTTTAGAGTCAAAACTCTAAAGTTGAAAATGTCTTGTTAGGTGCCAATTGGTGAAGTGAAAAAAACTATATATGTATATACAATATATATAAGGGTAAAGTAAAAACATCCCCTATAATTAGCGAATGATGGTACAAAGAAATGATTTTTTGTCATCTGATCGATGGTCTTAATTGTTGTTTATCTCTTGTACATCCGGTCGGGGGTGAAGACATCACAGATCTCTTTTTCAGTTTACAAAAAAAAAAAAAAAAAAAAAAAAAAAAAAAAAAAAAAACTTTGTTTTTCAATTGCAAAGCTTGGTAATTTGTCCTTTAAGTTTTTTAAGCCTTCGCTAGACAATAATCACATATATTAGGAGTTTGCCCACTGTGAATGTTTTCAAAAAAAAAAAAAGAAAAGGAACGGAACGGAAAATAACCACAAATTTTTTCATATCAACATGATACAAAATTTTCACTCTTGATCAATATAATACAAAATTAAACTAATACTCTGTTTGGTTTTCAGGTTCAAACATAAATTTTTCATCTCCGTTTTTGTCTTTTTTTAAAAAGTTAATAAAAATTTCATTCCAAATTAATACACTAAACATAAGTTAAAGTTAACTATTTTTTCTTTTTTTTTTTTTGTTAATAGTCTCTAAATTTGTGTTGTTCAGTGCTTTCCTCTTTCAGGAAAAGGCTTAACATCTCACATGAGAACAATGGGCCAGCATATCAAAGGAAAATGGATCTTGCTGGGCTAAGTTTGGGCTGTCTGCTTTTTCCTAGTAAGCCTTGCCGACATAAAATTTTCTTGCATACAAAGAGTTTGGAGACACCAACAACTGGGCTGCTCAGAGGGCAATCTTGTGGATCTTTTCTATTTCAACCAACGTCATTTAATATGCAGCCAAAAAAAACAAAAACGAAATGATAATTATCCAAGATTATCATAGAAAACTTACGTACATTTTCTAATTTAACATTTTCTGTCTCTTTAGCTTCATTGGAAAAACTAGGGGAAAATTACAAATTTTCTCCAAAGTTCAAGTGAAGTATAATGCTTAACCTACAAATTCTATAGCATCTCTAATGCAATTCTAAATCGATTTGTTAATCATAAATTTTGATATTTAAGTGAAAATAATACTCTTCAGTGGAATACTATATATATTTAATGTTAAATTTACTAATATTAAATTTTGTCGCAAATTTTTCACAATATATAATCAACCTAATACCCAATTTGATTGGTGCCTTGACTTTTTTTCATATAATTATTATAATATTTTTAATTTTAAAATTATATAAATATTAAATGTTCACTTTCACAAATTTGAAAGTGTAATAATCATGACAAAAAATTGTAGTATTATACAACACAGTAAGATTATATAAATTTTACAGTTCTTTTTTTTTTTGTGACAAATATAATGTTAATATTGATATACATTAGAGATAATTTTAGTATTTTAAAAATTACACCATTATTGATGCCACATCTGATGAGAATTAGATACAAGTGTGTGTGTGTGTGTAAATATATATAAATAGCTTTCAATTAAGTTTATCTATGCGGAAACATATTAGTCAAAGTAAACTTGACATTCTGTCTAACACTAGGATTTTTTTTTCATGAGTAAAAAAAAAAATATGCATTCTTAATAAGCTAATTTTGGTATAGGTTATAAATTAATTTGACCATGGTGGTCCCCTTTTGTCCAAACACTATTCATTTTTATTACTTTAAAAGGAAAATTTATTCCAAATTATGAAAGGCAATATAATCACCACATATCTTTCTTATTATAATATAAAATACGATATCGACAAACAACCGGTTCCACCAATAAACTCAAATGAATTATAAAATGTTCAAAAGGATAATGTATATCAAACTCTATAAATAAAAAACATATGAAAAGATAAACCAAATATCATAACACGTTGATTGTTCTTTGCTTACATTCAAAACTACAATTAATATTTTTTAAAAGAGGGGTCTTTTAAGGCAGCATGAACATGCATTTATACATAATTAGTTAAAATCACGTGCTTCACACGTGTGAAGCGCATACATATTAAAATTATTAAATATCTATTTTATAAATATAAATATCAAGATTTTCAATGATATTTTATAGTAAAAAAAAAAAAGAAAAAGGAAAGACATCATCATAAAAAGACAAAATAACTTAACCAAATTTTTGAATAGTATTTTTAGACAACTTCACTCTTATAATATATATAGTTATAGATAGCGAAGAAAAACTGAAGAGGCAATATTTTTTTCTTGTTAAATATTAGCGCCTCTTTTTATTGTTTTTTTTTTTTAATGTGTTGATATTCTTCTCCCTCTCTCTTCCATATATTTCCCATAGCTGCAATTTTAAATAACTACATATCTATTATTGAAAAAGAATCCAGTTATTCACTATTGCTTTGAAACTTGTATTCACATGATGGGCACTAGTACTAGAGAGGTTGGACCCCTTTGAAAACTGGTTCATTCCCTATTTCCACATATCTTAAAATTCAGCTTCACTCACTCGTATATATATATGTATATATATTATATATATATGTATACATGCCCAAATGTGACATATGTATTTATTTATATAGGTATATTTATGTATGTATATGTACAGAAACTCTCTTTCCAGCTGGAGCTATATCTGAAGTTCATCTAACTCCCATGTTTCCGGCTTGCAAGTCTAACCGGGACCATAACTTGTGCGCTGTCATCAAGACTCCATATCCATTCCTTGCAGCAGTGACCATACATGAATTACCATGATATATATATATATATATATACACACGTATGTAGAGATATATTTTTATATACGCAATTGTAAATTCTACGTATCCCTATGCGACCTTCAGCAAACTCGATCAGAAAAGTCAACGCGTTATAACATGTTAATAATTAATGTGTTACATGCACATAAACGTACACATTGCGTGGTCTTATTGCTGCAGAAATTCAAGCATTGGGAAAACAAAAATTTACAATAATAAGTTACCAAATAAAGTATACATATATTAATATATATCATGGTTTTTGATCCCATGTTCATATCTGCCACAAGTTTAGCTGCCATTGGAGACTTTGATAAAAACAGCTCAAAAACAGTTGAACAGAATATATATGGATAAAATAGCTGTATGGACGGTGCATAAAATACTAGTAGTGAGGATTGTCAAAGGCATAATTCATAGGGTATTAAGTTGCTTTGAAGATTGGATTCATTGATTAAAGCAAAACCACTAACTGAAATGAGGAAGAAAATTTTGAGGTGGGAGAGAGGGCTGACCTTTTTTGTTTTGTTTTGTTTTGTTTTTTGTTTTTTGTTTTTTTTGGCATGTTTGGAGTAATAATATCTGTGTCAGAAACCGTTGTGCCTCAAAAGTTGACATTTGAGGTCATATATGGTGGGATATATTAATGATCTAGCTAGGTATAGCTTCTTTAATTAATTTCTGTAATTTAGCCTGTTTATTAATGATATTATTATTCTCATGAGAATAGTGCGTGTTTTGTCAAGCTAATCATAAACTCATAACTTTATATACTTCTCTGATCTGGTTCATAAGTCTCTCTCTCTCTCTCTTTTTTTTGTCTGTCTTTTTTATATATCCTTCCAATAATATCACACATCAAAAATTGATATAGATTTTTTTTAACTAACATAACATGATTTACTAGTTGATATGTTATGATATTCAGGGAGAGACATAAGATGAAACATAATAAATAAGGAGATACATGGATCGAATCCTAATTTCTCGTGTTATATATACATTAATTAGGATAGATAGTGCTAAGTTAATTCCCACGTAAAGAAGAGACATGGCGTTGGCAAAATCCTTGTGTTTATATATATTAGTATGCATTCTCCTTAATTTTTCTGAAAAAAAAAAAGAGACAAACATTACCAATTTTTATATGGCCCTTTTTATATTATGGCTACTTTGTATCAATATAATATATCAACAAAATTCATAACTTTAAAGTGATAATGTTGGTATTCTGTCGCTTTGACTAACGACATAAAACTCTACAAACAAAAGGGCTGTTGATTTTCCTATTTATTATTAGCTTCAATTAATACATAAGTCACTAGTAATGTTTTTGACATTTACTAGCTATAGCTGCGCTTATCGAAAACACAAGTACTTGATGCCAACCTAAGTTAAATACGACCAAGTCATGTTTGGTTTTTGCACACACGCACACATATATATATATATATACACACACACACATAGATATATATAGAATAGGGGGTGATCATCAGTTGATCAGTTGGGGTGGTTAAGGTTGTAAAGCTGACGGATATTGATTGGAGAGGCAAAGGTGGGATCTCCATCAACCAAGTCGTTAGCAATGATAATATTGGCAGCCTCTGTGGGATGATATGCATCCCAAAACACATATTTCGATCGGTCATTACACAACTCAGAGTCTTTAATGTTGTCTCCACCACCGCCTTTGCCCTTGAAGCATATGAATGGTGGAAAGTACCCCCCACAACATGGCTCATTTCCGTTCTCAAATCCTACAAAAATTAACAGCATACACCAATAAAAACATGGAGACGTCATTAATTATTGTTATTTGTTTTGCATTTTTGTAAGATACTCGGAAAATATATATATATATATATATTAGTATATCAGATAGAAAATTATTTAGCTAGGAGGTAACATAAGAAAATAATAGTTGGGAAGACGGTAGGAAAAAAATGTTTAGGTAATTATTAGGGATATATATTTGAGAAAAATCATTTTAGTATGGGCGAAAAAAAAAATGAATGAAAAAAAAGATAGAAGAAAATTGTCACGTGGCAAATGCATGAAGATATCAAATATTGAAGAGCTTTTGGTTTTTTTTTTTTTTTTTAACTTTTTTTATAGATATAATCTATGACTATATAATATATAGATATAGGTATCGATGCATGCTTTCAACAAATATACATTTAAACTAAAAGTTTTTTTTTTTAAAGAAAAAAATCTCGAATATAGATGAAAAGGAGTGAAATCCCCATTTAACTTTACTTATAATATTGTTTGCAAATTCATATGATTCATATACAGCCGTAAAACAAAAAAAAAAAAAGGATTTTTAGTGTTTGCAACACTGTAATTTAATTAATTAGACAATTTATGCTTTCTTAAAAATTAAAAAAAAAAAACTAATGGTTAGAAAATGTGTAGTAAATATAAATGGAAATAAACACATTTTTTCATAACAAACTCATGAAAGTAGATGAAAAAGGATTATACTAATATAAGGGAGAAAGAATTAAATAATAGCTATTTCAGAAAATAATTAAAGTAAATAATAAATTTATAAAATATTTAAAGTAAAACAGTAAATAATAAATTTATTAGATAAATGATTTCTCTATGTCTTACTATTTACTAAGTGTATGTTTCATTTATTTAGTAAAATTTTCATTTACCTAAGTAAATTTGTTATTTATCTCAATTATTTTAAACCTTACTATTTGTCTTAATTATTTTCCTAAAAATTCTATTTACTACGATTTCTCCTAATATAATTTCATGAAAAACCCATCTCAAAAATAAACTTTATTAGTTAATTTCGTACTATGAGCAACAAATTTGATTAAAGTACTATATAGAGAGTTAAAAGGATTTTTTTAGTCTAACCGAATTGTGGATAATTCTCAATGATCTTGATGAAGATATAGTAGGAATTTGCATACACAAAGATAGCATCCGGACCCAAGTCCTTGTTGAATTGGTCAAGCACTTGATTTAGTTTCTTGTTGTAACCTTGGATAAATTCATTCACCTCCACCGAGCATCTTCCACTTGGCATTAAATTGATCGCTCGAATATAAGGTATGCATCCCAGTGGTCCAACCCCTACCACTATGAATTTCCTTGCTCCCATCTCGTAAAGTCGCTTTTACCCAAAAGAGAAATAGATATAGAGAGAGAAAGTCAAGATAAAATTACAAATACAATATATTTAGAAAACATCTCAAATTCACGGTCGGACCAGTATGACAGTTGTAACATTATATTTAAAAGCAGTTATTATATTCTATTTAAATAACATTACTACTAGTTGATTTGAATGTGACTTTCTATTTAAAATATTATAACGGTATCAATGTAAATGATAAGTATCACTGAAAAAGTGTCATATTAAAATCAATTAATTGTTATAATAACAGATATAATATATAAAAAAAAATTACGAGCGTTGTTTTATAAAGATGTCAGATATAAGACGACCCTTATATATATGTAGAGAGGTCGAGAGACAGGGCAATCAGAAATGGCCAGCATAGCCAAGCTGCATATTGCGAGGAAAATAAGGATAGGAGAAAAATTGTTGGTAAATGGGGGGTTGGTGGTTAATTGCTAATAAATAAATAGAGAGATTGTATTGTACCTTGAGGTGTCTAGTCAAGTTGGATACCATGAAATCTTGGAACATGCTAGGAGGGACCTTGTCGTGACCAAAAAATGGTATTGATGGTTGAACATAGCTGAGTATGTCGTTGGACCCAATTGTTAGTGAGAAGATTGCCTTCTTTAATAAGTCTTTTGTACGATTCTCTCCCATTACATTCACCATGTGACTTCTAGTTACCTCAAAATACTTCACTTGCTCACGAAGTGGGACTCTTCCAATCTTTGCAAATTACACACGCATTTACAAACGGAGTCAGAAATTTTTTTCAATGATAGAAAATGGCTCCGTTACTGCTTATATATGTGTGTGTTTATTATAAGACGACTTCGTTACTGCATATATATGTGTTCAACATTTAAGAATTCTATAAAACTAAGTGATCATTAAAAAAAATTAATGGTTATCAATGTACTTACGAACAAAACTCCAGTCTCATCCAATATTCCAGAGGCACCAGATGCATAATTTATTCCTCTATGCATGGCTTCATCTTGAGTATTGGGGGCAAGAAATGGTGGAGGAAAGGACTTGGCCCCAAGAGTTTGACCTGGTTTCAATCACGTTCAACAAAATTTGGGGCTCATTAATTTAATCAGCATTATCATGATGTAATTGTATAATGTGCCCATATTTACTCGTGAAAGGAACGACCCAAAATTAAGATGTGCTTTTTTTTTTTTTTTCTTTTTTCTTTTTTCTCGCTAAAGACTAAAGATATCTATTAATTGATCCTCCAATCAGTTTAAACCAACAAGGCCATCCAATGTAATAGCATTAAATCCAACTTCTTGGAAATTTTCAATTTTTTTTGGAATTGATGATGAAAATTATACCTCATGATTTCAATTATTTCTCAAATTTTACTTTTTGTTTTTAGAAACTACATATGTATCAATTCCCGTTTCAAAAAAAAAAAAACTTATGTCAATCTCATCATTTGCGTATTCTTTGTTCACTACATACTTTCTATATCTACGTCTTTAAGTGTGACCATAGGTGCCCTTACACACTAAAGTAATATCTTGATGTAGTTATATATACTAAGTTAATGTCATCTTAATTAGTCCTAACAATAATTAGCTAATGAACATTGAGTCAGTTAATATAAGATTCAAATTTGAGATCTCTCACTTGCATGAAATTAAACTTTTGGTCCCTACTACAAAAGCTCTATGGTTGCTAAAGTCTTTAATTCAGAAACTCATACAAACTTGAAACGAAAAATTATTTATGCTATAGTACTAACTTAGCTACAAATTACCCAAAAAAAACAAAAAAAAAAAACCTACAGAAATATTACCTAGCCTAAATATATATATATATATATACATGTATATATATATCAACCAACGGACAATGTCATATTCAGCTAGCTCGACCAACTAAGACTATATAGCATTAATGCTTACAATCAAAAAACTGAAAATTCAACAACTACATTTCCCAAAACTGATCAGGGTTCATTAAATGCCCAAATATTAGGCTGTAGACTTTTCAGAGGACGTCGACTGAAGACTCAATCATATTGAGTGAGCATTTTGTTATTACCTACAATGTCCGATATGGTTCGACCATTTGTGAACCTTCCGGTGGGTCGTCCCCCCGACGGCGTGAAGTCAATGCCATACGGCGGCGTATTGGCCTTCGAAAGGGTGAAGATGTAATCATTGTTCCCTGCGTCCACAAGGGAGTCCCCAAACACAAAGGAAGTGAAAGATAGACAAGGCCTAGCAATGTTGTTCATGGAAAATGTCATGAAAAGGAAACACCAAGAAATCTTTAATAACGTCTCCATTTTGTGCACTCAATTTCAAATTGTAAAAATTATTGACTTGGGTTAACTCATATATATATATATATATATATATATTATATAATATTATATTTAGGTTTTCTTTTTTTTTTTTTAAGAGAAAATTATGGAAGCACAATAATTCCATGGCCTGCTGGGGTAGGTGAGAAAATCTTTGAATAGGTCTTAGCTCTAAAGACTAGGTCTCTCTAACGTACGTAATGTGGAATTATTCCACTGGTAAGTGTAACTATATAATGACTCAAAACATCCCCTTCTATCGAACTCATGAGTTTTCAAAGGAAAAATTCGCTTCCCGATTTGGCAATAAGTCAATAATTTTTTCTTGATTTGTATTGTTTTGGTAACTTCTTTGTTTGGTAAGCATTTTTTTCTTTAGTTTTCCTTTTTTTCTCCTATAGAACTTTTACTTTATTTGAGATAAAATGAAAAGGTTTTTCCTTTAGTTAATTAACAATATAGCCACTCATTATAAAGGAAGAATATATCATTTATAACAATCGAAATGGACGGTGTTTAATCTCTGTTGTTGGATGATGAAAATAAACAATTAAAGTCGTTGAATTTCTTTTAGATATATAACAGTTGGTAACTCTCTTTTCATCCATTGATGACTGAAATTTGAAACGCATATAATACTTCTTAAAAAGTTAGATGTACCATAATATTCACATGTTATCTACACAGTCGATTTGAAAAGATATGCAAATATGAGTTAATAGTTAATGGCGCTTACTTTTGTATAATCACTAGTGGACATAAATCAGAGTGAGTAATGATTTGAAGTGTACAATATTTAAAGTGAGAATTTGAAATCTGAATAAATTATTTACTAAAGTTATGACATTCTGATTCAAAGTTATTACGAATTAAAGTAACACTCTATTGTAAATTACTTTTACATCCCTTTAATTAATAATCATGTTTTTATATGAATGAAAAGTAATTGATTTTTTTAATATTTATATAATGTTGTTGATCGTATCTAAACTAACTATTATGATAGTGGGACAATATAAAAAAAATAAAGTGTTTATTTATTTTTGTTTTAGAAAATTAAAAATAAAGTATAAAACTTGAGTTAAACTAAAATAAGTGGTTATACGCATAACATAGTGGTAATTTTATATCTAATTTCGTTACAATATATAGAATTCAGATCCACCATTCTCAACTTCAAAATAAAAGCAAGTAAAATATAAAAAATAAAGAGTAAAAAATAGATACCTAATATTTTATTCTAATAAAACATACATTTTTTACCTATCATAAACAAGCTGTTAATAATAATCAGTATAATTATATAATAATAGGTAAACACAAAAATTAGTATAGGTTGAAATTTTTATTTATTTATTTTTTTGCATATAAATTTTTTAAAAACAACATGTTGTAAGTAAAGTAGGGGTAAGTTAGTAATTTAATGTTGATATCCATAGTGGGTGTCCCAATTTGAAGGGAGACAATATTGGATTATCAATATCATTTCTCAATCTAAAACTGGTGTGAGACTAGGACTCGCCAATCCCACTCTTATTTAAAGAAAAAAAAATTAGTAAATAAGAAGGCTTATTTTCACTCATACTTCTCAGTTTATGATAAATAAACATACTATAAACTTAATTTAGTAGTATAAGAAAGAGATTAGAAAAAAAACGAAATACGTACATATATATTTAGTGGATTTTGTAAACTTCGAATCATACATATCTCTAATAATTTGAGAATAATTATTAGGAATTTTATTTATCTCAACGCATTTTTTTAACTAAATAATAAGAAAAGACAGATGTCACATTTTTTAATTAAATAATAAGAAAAAACAATTGGAATCAAAATGATTAAAAGACATTCTAATTAAGATTGAGACCTTCTTAATAACACAATCTACACCTAACTCTTCACATGATGATTTTTGTGCTATTGATGCGATTCCACCCACTCATTTATCAATTTCCAAATAATTAATTAACATCATTTTCATAACTGTTCTACATAAAGAAGCCTCATGTGGTAGATATTCTGTCTAACTGGTCATTATCACTGATTTGTATAGCATTAGGAAATAAATTCCCTAAGTAACCTTGGGAATTATATTTGATCAAGGAATATAGTAGGTAACTTCATCTTGTCCACATATATATATATATATACACATAAATATATATATATATATATATATAAAGGGAAAAAAGAACCCTCAATCTTAGCTAGCTTTTATAGACTGATGTACACACATATGCATATATATGATACGTATATTGGTATATATAAATATTAGACAACCAAAATTTTACTAGAAAATGAAAGGAAAAAATCTTATAAACCTTAAACAAAGAAGAACAAAACATGTGTTCATAATGAGCGTGTAAGTTTACATGTAACCATAATATTGGACAAAAGACTATTTGGAAAGACATAACCGAGTTAATTGTGGGAACCGGATTTTCTTTTTGTTAGAAGAGTAATTGGTCCAAATAGTCATTGAACTCTTTTAAAAGTGACGGTTTGATTTCTGTTATTTTATTATTTATTTTTTGTCGAGATGACCTTAAACTATTATTTTTTGGCCGTTGTGGTCATTTCCGTCCAAAACCGTTAAATTGCTAACGGAATCTTGCATAAATCATAATTTTTTGTAGTAAAAAGATCAAAATATCCCTTGATTTTCTATTTTCTTACTCATTTACGTACCTTTTCCCTCATTTTTTTCTTTCTTTTTTTTTTCCTCAACCCACAAAAAAACAAAAAAACAAAACAAAACTAGAAAATTAACCCAAACCCAGAACCCAACGTCCCCCTATCCTCCGCCGTTGCCGAGTTCGAGCCGCCCTCCCCCCCCCCCCCCCTTCCTTCGCCATCGTCAAGCTCAGCACCAACCCCCACCCATCGAACTCAAACCCAGCCCCAACCTTGGCCCCTTCTTCCACAGAACTCAAAACCCAGCCCCCCCCCCCCCTCCACCTTCCTTCACCGTCGCCGAGCCCTCCCTCCCCCCCACCCCCCCTGCCCACTGCCGCCGCTGCCGACGAACACAAGTACCACCCCCCACCAAACGGGTTCAAAATCCAGATCCCCCCAAAACGAACTCAAACCCCCCACCCTCCCTCCCCTGCCGTCGTTGAACTGAAGTCCCCGGCCCTGTGCCTGATGCCACCTCGCTAAGGTCTGTCCTTTGGGTTTTTTGGATATGGGTTTGGGTTTTTGCTGCTAACATCTGAGGAAGGAAATGAAGAGAGAAAGAGCGAGGAGAGATAAATTTAATTTTTAATTATTTTTTTATTTTTGTTAAGTTAATTATTATTAAATTACAAAAATACCCCTTTAGATTTGATCACATGCATTGCACATGTAAGATTCAGTTAGAAACTTAATAGTTTTGGATGAAAATGACTATAACGGCCAAAAAATAAGAGTTCAGAGTCATCTCGACCAAAAAAAAAAAAGAATAGAGACCAAATCATCACCTTTGAAAGAGTTCAAGGACTGTTTGGGCCAATTACTCTTGTAAGAATTCCATTAGGTTTTATAGTGTAATATAAAAGCAAAGAAACAACTTCAAAATGCGGGCATCCCGGAAGAAAATGATTTACAAAAATCTTTGAAGACTAATTACATATAATTGCTATCAAGAGAAAGTAAGTAATTAATAAGATAAGCAAATGTTTGAAGGGAAATATAATTTGAAAAGAGGCAAATTTGTAACTAAAGAATATATGGTCCTCAGGTTTTTATTTTTATTTTTATTTTTATTTTTATTTTTATTTTTATTTTTTACAATATGAGACCTATCATGCCTATTTATCAAAGAGAAATGAGAACATTTACAAATTTTGAATCTATAACCTCAGTAACAAAGGCATAAGGGCCTGACGCCCTCCTCAACTTTTTATTAATTATGCTTTTATATATGTATTTGATCAAAATTTACAAATAGTCTCCCTATAAAATTAAAAACTTAATTTTATTTTTCTAAAAAATTATTAACCCCCCTTACACTAAAATTTCTAACTTCGTCACTGTATAACTTCATATCCAAAATCTCTTCCCTCCAACTGTTACCTGTTATCTAATCAGTTGTTCTCCCTTACTTTTTTTTTTTTTTTTTTAACATACATATATGTGCGTGTGTGTGTGTGTGTGTGATTCTCAACAGGACACGTATAAACGGCTAGAAAAGGAATAACACCATCTCACTGAAAATGTCCGGCTGTTCCTAGCTAATTAAATTGAGACAAAGAATAAAACGTGAAAAACAAGAAGTCACCTAATATATTAGTCTGATATTGGTACCAAAAATGAGTACCAAATTTTAGGATTTTAGCATGGGGTGCAGTCATGTTTTATCATACGAATATATAACTTCCTTTGGTTTATTTTCTGCAGTGATCGATATATTTTTTTAATTCGATTACTTGCATGGCAAGCATAATATTGTCATTTGTATTCATGTTTTTTTGTGACTTTTATTAGTGCTTAGCTCGACCAGAAAAGTACTATAAGTTAATTAAGACACTCATAATAATTATAAAGTTTATTAATGGTGGACTAGATATTCCTATTTCCTTTTTCTAGAACAATTTTGTGGTAAGTAGAGTATTTGTCAATTGTATTGTGTGTTAAGTAGTGTAGCTTAACTATTAAATGGATTAATTACTGCGATGAAAAGTGGACATAGTTTTCAAAATGAGGACATCAACTGTAAATCTCACATGTGATTTTACTTGCTTATCATTTTTTTTTTTTTATGATTTTTGTTATGGAGTCTTATTCGTCTTAACATAAATATTTTGTCTTTCTAAGTTGGTTTTAATGTGTTGTTTTGTCGTGCCTAACATAGTCCAACTTTTTAGTCATCTGCTGTTATATTTCGATGACTTATAATTATTAGCTCTTCCTTTTGCATATGAAATTCATGTTGAAATATCTTTACTTTTTTTTTTTCTTTTGTTAATATATATGAAGAGGAATTCAAAAGGGTATACAATAAGCTACCACTTTATTTAAAAAGAAAAAATAAGGGAAAAAGAAAAAGAAAAAGAAAATCACCAACATAAATTAGTTGAATTGTCCAAGCTATATATAGCAAGTTCAACAACACTACTTATAATAATCGTACACTTGGACCATTATTATCCATGCAAATTCCTCACAACCACTTATTCGACTTATAATTATATTTTTCAATAATATTGGTGTAATTATGAGACAAGGACACGAAGACCTGGAAGACACATCATGAAACACAAAATTAAAGAGATAGAAAGGAACACACCATGCAATATCCTAGCAAATTGCTAAGAGTTCTCTATACTTAGATGCTAATACTTTTTTATTATATTTTTATTATATTTTTTTTGCTGGTCCATACTTACATAAAACAGCAGAAGCAGATTATCACGATTTTAATGGAGAAGGATTTATGACAATGACAATAGGAATTAAAATTTATTGTATAGCAAAATCAAGTATTTATTGATCATGTGGCTCCTTTATTTTAGATTAATATCGCACGAGTAATGAAGCCCCATTAGTATATTTGATATCATTATTATGAGTTGTATTTCTGGGATTTGGGTTTTGTTAGGAAGCCTATTTATTATTTGTTTACTATCTTAATAATATAGTTTGAGTTGATTAAGATTGCTTATTATTTGTAAGAATTAAGATTAGGGTTTAACATTTAGTATTTTATATTCAAAGTAGGACTCTTAAGCAGGCTAAGGATTCGTGAGCGTATGGCGTTATATTAGGGGGTGTTTGGCATAACCACTCAAATCATTTAACTTAAACTTTTTTTTGTCTTTTTCCCAAAAAGTTTTTGTCTTTTTCCCAAAAAGTTTTTGTCTTTTTCCCAAAAAGTTTTTTGTCTTTTCTGAAAATTCAAAAAAATTTACTATTGAAACTTAAAAATCCCAACTCAAATTACTCCACCAAACAAACCCTTAAAAATTCAGCTAAATTTTTAATTTTATTATCAAATTTCAGTTTTATTTTAGAATATTTTTTATTCCACAATGTCAAGTTATAATTGTCAGATTGGTGATGTGCTACTTGATTATAGTAATGTTTATATGTGAATTAGATACCCTCTCTCTTTGAATTAATTTTTAGAAATAAATACTACCCAAGCTCATTTAACATAGTATCAGAATCAAACTTTGCAAACGATAATGAGTTTGGATTCCCAACCTTTTCTATGACACGCTGGGAAAGCATTTACTTAAGCAAACACTATCAGATATACATAGCACAAACTCTACTTGGTAAAATCATAATACAAAATCTGGTCGGAAAAAATTTGAAAAAAAGCGGGTAAAAAAGACAGTTAGCATGATCATGGTCATGGTCATCCTTTGGGCTAATTTTATTGCCTTTTTTTTTATTTATTTAAGTACCAAAGTTTATTATAAGAGCCTAACTGTAAAACAATAAGGGGAGAAAAAAAAATATTACGAGAGATTATAATTTTCCAGAAAGTTAATACTGCAAATCTGCAACAATACGCAAGTGTTATATATGGTACGGTATACCTGTGGACCTGAAGCGAATTTATTGCTGATCTACCCCTTTTTACCTGAAAGTTTTATTTTTTATTTTTTATTTTTTATTTTTTATTTTTTGAACTTCAGTAAATAACTTTTTTTTTTACTACAGCGCGAAAATATATCTATAATATTTGTTTTTAAAAAAGAATTGAGATTGGTAAAGAAGAGTGTGTTCTAATTAAAATTAACAATAATAAAAAAAGAAAAAAGAGAACCGGATCTAAAACTAAAAATTAGTGAATAAGTCCACTCCATTTCCAAGCATGTGTCTATGTCGATATATAAATATGGTTCCCGTTTGAAAAAGAAATATATCATGCTACAAATTAATATGCTTTTCATAATGACGATGATATTTATATTTTTTGGATTTTGATTGATTACATTCGATTATTTCCCTTTCTATCTTTTTAGCAAACAAAAAGAAAAAAGGCATGAACAATATTTCCCAAAAAGAAAGAAAAAAGACCCCTTAAAATTATATATATATATATATATATATATGTATTTTATGGCTGCTAATTGCATCAATTATACAAAAATAAAAGAACAAATTTATTTTGCGTTAAAGGTTGCATATTGTCTTAATCATTTTATCCACTTTTTCTAGAGAAAAATGATGACATCAAAATTAAAACTATTTCACATAACGTAATCAAGATTGCGTGGTAATTGAGCGTGATATTTTTGGCTCCTTTTGCTAAGATTTTTGCTTATATTCTTGATAATTATGAACCCAAAGTAGTTCTAATAAGACAAAATAAAGAAATAAATACAATAAGTAAAAGTTAACCTTTTTTGTTCCTTAAAAAAAAAAATAAATTAGTGCACTAGGATAGAACCAATGCTAAATTACATCAGTAATATTCATCATTACATACTAATAAAATGTTTGTCTCATAATATTAGGTGTTATGAGATTCACCCTTTATTAATTATAGTAAAAAAAACGCACACCAATATTTCCTTCAAAATGAAGAAAAGTTAAAAACAAATACCCCTGAGGCATGACAAATTTTTGGATTTTGTTTTTCTTTTTGGTATGAGACTTATAGTTTTCTCTTATTAAAAAAATGAAAATATTTGTAATTGCAAACCTAAAAACTATTACCTAAATCCCTTCATATTATGCCCGTCCACTGAACTAGCCTTAATGAGATTTTGGGACTCTTATTCACGCATGAAACATGTCCATCCATTAAAAAACATGATTTGAATGATCATGAAACTCTTTGGCCAAAAAATAAAAATAAGATGAAACATCGTAAGCATGTTGTTTGTGACAAATGGGTTATAGGTGCATTAAATTTATATAAACGTATATATTTTGCGTTTTTAAGAACCATATTTTTTGTATCTTATAAAATATATATATATATATATATATATATCAATGCATTTTAAATGTATATCAAATTTATTCAAGAATAATCAATATTCAATTTTACCAACGCAATGGCAAAAATAAATTAAAAAAAAACGACAAAAGCCTTTTCTTATAGATAAAATTAAAGTTGCA
Source organism: Ficus hirta (assembly GCA_038430175.1). NCBI lineage: Eukaryota > Viridiplantae > Streptophyta > Magnoliopsida > Rosales > Moraceae > Ficus > Ficus hirta. Next base: position 15,011,766 of record CM076586.1, read on the forward strand.
ATCAGTGGCTAAGCGAATAGGGTGAAGAGGCAAGTTTGAAATGCGAACATGAAATTTTTCTGAATATAAGGGGGTGTTTGGTGTGTAAATTTGAGTTGAAATTAATAAATTTAAATAGTAATTTTTGTTGACTTTTTTAAAAAAAATAAAAATTTTTTTTTTAAAAAAAGACAAAAATTAAATTGATATATATAAATTTAAATTTACACCCCAAACAAGCTCTAAACCTCAAATATAAAGTAATTTTTATTATAATTTTTTCATAAATATTTTAAACAGATAACACAAGTTAGTCATATCAACATTTATAATAAACGTCGATTGAAATTTCCATGCACAAAATTTAAAAAAGATGCGTTTGGATTTGATATTTTCAACCTTCAACACAATTTGCCATCCCTCACTGACGTCAACAAGGTACTCTTATGTCGTGAAGAAATTAAAGAAGAGCCAGGCAGCCATCTATAACGTTTTTTCTTTGCTCCTACTTAGGACTAAATAAATAGGGCTATATTTAAAAAAAAAAACATAAATGAATAAACAAATAAATAGATCTATATTGTAGTGCATTAATGGGTGATTAGTGTTTTATAGGGTAGGGGTACTCAATAGGATTAGAATCATGTGGCTGGCCTTGCCTAAACGGACTGCAATAAATACTTATTAGGGAGAGGTTTTTGAGGTACTTTTATCAATTTACACCAAACCAAAACCAGAGTACCAAATCATCTTTGCATAAATGTGTTAGGCAGCCTATTAAATTGCCATAGAATGATTTTGTAACAAAGTGGCTGAGAAAAAAAACCATCATGGACCTAGTAGGCGAGTTTCAACTGGACAAGAAAAGTACTTATATTTTCTCTTCGTGTTAATTTGAAAATGAAAGTTGAAAGTTGAAAGTTGAAAGAAACTGAACTTTAATTAGGCGGCAATTATGTGATAAGAAGTACATGATTATGATTCTTAATGCATGATCATTGTGAAATATCAAATAGTGTATCCGTCCGATAAACTTTAATGAGAATTTGATGGTTTAGAATCGTTCGCTCAAGTATTTTGATTTTTTTTTTTTTTTTTTTATGAAATGCATATTGTTTGAGACTAGAGAGAGGTGTAAAACTGAATGCTTACATGTCTACTACAATATATATATGTATATATTTTTTTTGTAGAGAAGAATTTGCTTCATAGACTTTTTTTTTTTTTTTTTTTTTTTTTTTTTTGTGGGGGGGGTTCAACCACCACCTACCCTTTTCTCCTTGGCCAACAAACGATGTTAAATGAAACAATGAATACTTAAACCTGCTGTCTGTGACTCATTTGGTCTATGTATGTCAACAAGCTCTCTCTCTCTCTCTCTCTCTCTCTCTCTCCTATTGAGTTTTAAGAGAGCTCTACTACTCCCACACGCTTTCATCAAATGGAACAATATTAATCTTTTTGGGAAGGTCAAGAAGTTTGGGCATTGTGGGACGCAAATTTCCACCACCCATTTTCACCCCCCACCCAAAAAATAAAACCAAAAAAAGAAGAGAAAAACACCACTATACTCTCATGTTCATTTGTTTATCTCATTAGAATCTTCTTTCTTTCTATTTGTTTTGTTTTTGTTTTTGTTTTTGCCCATATAATCAAAGGAAAAAACAGAACCTAAGATAATAATCTCCGTTAAGCCCAAATGAGTCTCTTCACATTCCCATTATAACAAAATCTCTCTGTTTTTCTCTGTTTCCTCTGTTTTTCTCTGTTTTCCTCTGGTGTGTGTTTTTTTTTTCTTCCCCCCCCCCCCCCCCCCCCCCCCCCCCCCCCCCCCCCCCCACTCTTTCTCATTCTCCGCAATGGGAGGAACTTGTAGATCGGTTTTGATGCTAACGGGAAGAGTCATTAACGATTCCGTGAGCTTCATTGTCTTCTCATTTCTCGACCTTTTCGATGTTCTTCTTTGCCTTGTTTATAGAGTTGCCGATTTCTTCATCGAAGCCGAATGGAGAGCTTGTTATTGCTCTTCCTCAAAGGAGGCCATAACTAGTTGTGGCAAAATCTTGGTCTCGGAAAAAGGCGAGTCGAAAATAGTGTGTTTAAGCTCGAGCAAACTTCAGTTAGAGGAGATCTCCGACACCCTTTACTCACGTCCTTCTCTCCTTTCCGAGGTCTCGAAGTCGACCGTTAACGAACTCAAGAAGCTCAAGACAGATGGGACTAATGGGGTTGTTCTGTCGTCTGAGAAGGTCAGTAAGAAAGGGACTGTTCGGTCCAACACATTCTCGGTTAACTCCACCGTTGTTGAGATGCTTCAAGGCAAGATTGGTGCCGGACAACAATCGCACATTCCGATTCCTAGGTGGTCGGATTGTGATTGCAAGTTTTGCACTTGTTGGACATCTTCTAGCAAAGAAACTCTCTTCGTTAAAACTAGAGTGCCTAGAGGTAAATTGGAAAAAAAAAAAAAAAAAAAGATTTGAAAGTTTCAATTTATTCATTTTTCTTTAAAGTGACAACATTCTCTTGTGGTTTTGACACATGAGTTTTTGGTTATTTGGTTAGGTTCGGCTAGAGAAGATGTGCTATTCATTCACGGGTTCATATCCTCCTCGGCATTTTGGACCGAGACCGTGTTCCCAAACTTGTCAAGCGCCGCGAGATCGACGTATCGGTTGTTCGCCATCGATCTGCTCGGGTTCGGGAGGAGTCCCAAGCCAACGGACTCAATGTACACACTCAGAGAGCACTTGGACATGATAGAACGGTCCGTGCTAGAGCCTCACAAGGTCAAGTCCTTCCACATTGTGGCCCATTCTCTAGGCTGCATATTGGCCTTAGCCCTCGCCGTCAAACATCCCGGCTCGGTCAAGTCCCTTACCTTACTTGCACCGGTAAGTTCCAATATTGTAGACTCTCCATCCATGTCACAATTTTAAGAAAGTATTTGTGTCATTTTGTTAATTGATTCCTTTTGATTTGGGATCTCTTAAAAATGGGTTATGTCTAACCCTAACTTAGCCTCATGATAATCACATTCATCTCTAATATTAAAGTCTCCAGACTTAGACAGTCCCATATTTCACGAAAATTGGTTACATTTATTATGGAAAAATAGCCTTGTAGTTTTAAATTTTTAGGTCCATCACAGTCACAATCACAGCCACCATTTCTCATTATATCAGTACTGATATATAATTTTAAGGTGTAGAGTTTGAATTCTCTAATCCTTCTTATAGGTGATATTGTGTCCCATTTTTTTAGTTCCTGATATTTATGAGGAGTTTTTTATTTTTTTTTATTTTTTTTATTTTTTTTTTTTGGGCAGCCATATTACCCAGTACCTAAAGGTGAACAAGCCACACAATATGTGATGAGGAGGGTGGCTCCGAGGCGGGTGTGGCCGCTCATAGCTTTCGGGGCATCGCTTGCGTGTTGGTACGAGCACATCAGCCGGACGATTTGTCTTGTGATATGCAAGAACCACCGGTTGGTGGAGTTCCTCATAAAACTCGTCACTAGAAACAGGTTTTTTTTATTTTATTTTATTTTATTTTTTATCAACTCTCTCATCACCTAAAAACCACCACTTCCATAATTTTCCATGGCTCGCTCAACGACCCTTTTCATTAAAAATCATGTCCACAAACACTTTTCCACATCAGTACGTGCACAACAAATGTTATTGGTATTTTACTATCATTTTTTACCTTTTTGGAAAACACCATATTGATGGTAGTAGAAATTAAATAAGAATAATAATAATAAAAATAAAAGTAAAAAATAATGGAACACAAACATATTTAACGTGGATGTACTTCCACGAGCTAAGAACAATAAATTTATTAATAATAAACATTATAAATGGGCTTCTGTATAATTACTAGTTACAATATATATAATTTGATAAGTTACCTAATATTTGTTAATTACCTAAAATTAATACTATTCTAAATTATTATAATTATAAATAATTAAAAATTATTAATAAAGATAATTACATACAAAATAATAATTTTTCTTGATATAAAATACTAATTTTCCCATATGGGTATTGCGTATTAAAGCTTACCATATTTAGGATGTCGTAAATTCTTGTGTCACCAGTTGGGAAATTAGGTACTTTGGTTGAAAGGTAAAAATACAGAAAAATTATGTGTAACTCTATCTCTATTCAAAGTAATCTATTCATCTTAAATCGACACTAATATGTACACGAAAGATTTTCTTTAAAAAAAAAAAAAATTGTAAGTAAATGAAAAAAAGAGGAAGTATTTTCAGTCTAAATGATGAAATTCTGACGCGTCTGAATTAAATTAAAATGTCCCGGAGCAAATAGAAGTGCTCACTGTATCACACGCACTTCCTATTTTGGTTATCTGTAGGCTGTGGGCCCTCTTACATTGGTATTAATGGCTTGATCTAGCCAACTCATAAATGGATTCAATTCAATCAAATTGTAAAATAATAATAATAATAATTAAAAAATAAACATAGTTTATACGTGGACCAATAAATGGGGGACCGTTCATCAACCGCAGGTAATAATTAATTTCATCTGATTCACAGTACAATAGCACAAAATAATAAAGAAGAAGATATAGAAATCAGGCTAGTTGGATTAGATACTCTTTTTTCTTTGTTATATCAAATTTCGCTTCTTTATTTAGTCAAGCTGCCATTTAAGCTAATAAAAACAAGTAATATTAAGTTAGGCAGCTATCAATAATGAACTTATACCTTTTTTTTTTTTTTTAATTTAAATTATGTAACATTTTTGTTGGTCTAGGTGTTTAAAACTTGTACATTAGCATTTTGGATCCACATATTAATGAGAAAAGGAAATGAAATGTCGACACAGAAAATGTCGTTAGTTGCATGGCGGTGTTAAATATTGCATTATTTTTTTGTTTTTGTATTTTATTTTTAAATTTCATTAGTTGCATGCATGGCGGTATTAATTGCAATTAGTTGAGACAGAGACATAAGGAAAATTTTGTACATGTTGTTTAGTGGTTTGCCTAGCAAATGAAATAGTAACTGCATATTCTTTTCGTCACATTTTTAATTAACGTTTTATGATAGAGAGATTGGAAAAAAAAAAAAAACATAAATAACTAGGAATATTGTATCAATTAGTACATAGAATAAGATTGGGTGACATATTCGAATCTCAATTTTTTAATATCAAATTTATGTGGTATGTGAATTGTTTTTTTTTTTAATTGTAGATATTTAAAATGATTATCGTATTGATTAAAGTTTAAAGATTGTATATATTTGTAAAATATTAATAATTTATCATCATTTGAGTTAGTATTAAAAAAATTATAATTGTAATTGTTGTTTGTGTTGGTGTAACACTGCTTTTAATATATATCTATTTGTTGTTTGGGGCTGCATGGGTCAAATATGTTTGTTCAAATTAAAATGAACCCCGATGACACATCATTAAATGCATGAACGATTTTTCTTTATTTATTTATTTTTTAGCTTCTCATCTGTCCATCAATTTCAGTTCACTCCTTAGATTTTTGAAAGAGACCCTCATCTGCCCAGTATTATTGCATTCTTTATTAACTTCCAACCATATTCTATAATAGCATTAGCTAAGCCAGATCCTATTATAAATATATATATATAAATATATATATATATGTATAATAACGTTATTTGTTTATTTGGAATATATCACAGGTTTAGAACATTCTTGCTTGAGGGGTTTTTTTGTCACACTCACAATGCTGCATGGCATACCCTCCACAACATCATATGTGGAACCGCTGCCAAACTTGACGCCTACTTGACCGCCGTCCGCGACTGTCTGAACTGTGATGTCCACATCTTTCATGGCAAAGACGACGAGCTCATCCCCGTCGAGTGCAGCTACAATGTCCAAGCAAAAATTCCCCGTGCTCGCGTTAAAGTGATCGAGAAAAAAGATCACATCACGATTGTTGTGGGTAGGCAGAAAGCCTTTACTAGAGAGCTTGAGGAGATATGGAAAAATTCAAGTAGATATTGACAAAACCCTAATTCATCAAATGATCATAAGATCATCATCCAACGTTGTGATCAAATGAAGCATATCACATACATATATATATATATATATTTATATGCGGAGTCAGATTTATAATCATCTCTCTACCAAATCATAAGCCATGAGATTGGCAAATGTTAATTAATTAAGATAAATATATTTTGTTGTCCCCGGGGTTGTACGCTTTACCTCCATTGTAATGCAAGCTTGGAAGGAAGGGAAAAAAAAAAAAAGAAAAAAAAAAGAAGATAAAAGTGAATATTTTGAAGTCAAAATTTTCTTCTTCTCTCTATATACCTTACATTTGTGAAGAAACAAAAGATCTTTTCCTATATTGAATTTTCGTCATACCAAAACATTTGAGAGGGAAAAAAAAAAAAAACAATTTGGTAAAGAGGGTAAAGAAATAAAAAAGAATAAAAAAGGGTATAGGAAATCAATTTATTTGTATATATAAATATATCAATTTCTCAGTCAATATATTCATTTCCTTTTCTCTTCTATCAAATAATCATGAGTCTCAAAATCCCTCTATTAAGCCCCTCATTTCTCTAGCTACCTCCTTTCACTTTTCCCTCCTAACAAACAAGTTCTTAATTAATAAATTAACATGTTAATTAATCGGGCAATCTAATATTGCATGAATTAATGAGTAATTTAGTTGAGATTCTTCTACTACTCAAATTGGTAAAAGGACATTTTTATTTATTAGATGGTCGTACGTTCCCTTCTTCAGACTGCAGCCTTCTGTGCACAAATAAAGGAAATGGAAAATTAGAAAATTAAATAAATAAAGGAAATTGAAGTCATTCGGGGAAAAAAAAAAAAAAAATTTTTCCAAAGAGCCCTACGCCCATCAACAAGAGCCATTTATTTTCCATCTCCTGCATTCATGAGGGCTCAGTACCTTGTGACTAAACAATGTAACTAATTATCAACCTTTAGCCAAAAAAAAATAAAAATAAAAATAAAATAAAACTAATTATCTCCCAATATTTTTTTCATATTTCATTTAGAATCACCCAAGTAACTACCTCCTTTTTTTTTTTTTAATTTTTCTTTTTGAAAATCGGCGGGCACATGTTGAAACCTTGGCTTTAACCACGAGGTACGTCCATGGGGACTGTATAATAAATTTGTAATCGTTAAAAAATTGACATTTATATATACAGGAGAATTTTTATGATGGGGACCTCATCAATATTTTCCCTACAAGATTTTTGATTATGATCATACAGTTTAAATCAAGCGGAGCATATTAATATTGAGATATCTAGAGTTGAAGAGATTTATTGAACTATTGTATTGTTACATTTCTTTTATAAATGCCATCGCATATATAAAATATATGATTATAATGACAAGCATTACGAGTAGATTAGCCACACCGTAGAACTCCCCTTAATATTTTATTGGATGGTAGCATGCACATTTAAAAAAAATATATACAATTATAGAGAAAAATACTTTAGTACTTGCATCCCTGAATTTTTTGAGTCTTGGTTTTTTCCTCTCTCTAGATCTTTTTGTTGGAAACCCGAATTTTCAAAAGAGTTATTATTAACTTCGGTAGTTATAGGGAATCGAATTCTATTGATTTTTATAGCTAACTAACTAGTTGTATTGCACGTGATATAACATTGACTCCGTCACTATATAAGTATCCACATGACGCTTATGAAGCTGTTACATGACAGCCATTAGGAGGCAAGATCAAAAGAGCTACACTCTTTTAAATATATATATATATATATATATATATATATATATATATATATATATAGGTAAGAGATATATGACAAAATTATCAATAAAATAATTCTTCAAGGACTAAAAAGTTACAAGAAGTTTAGGGGGCAAAACTTTTTCGGATTCTGTTCAAAATGTAGCTTACATATACGGTTTATTGTTATAATTTTAAAGATTTAAGATCAATTGTTTAAAAAACAAAAGTAGAGACGAAAATGGCAAACCACCAATTTTCAACAAAAAAAAAAAAAAAAAAGAAGCAAACCTCCCTAAAATTAAATATAGGAAAAAAAAATATTGTTACCAACGATCCATATATGTTTTTAAAAACCTTATCAGACAAACTAAAATTTTTACTTTTTCTGGAGATGACTGACACTTGAAAATTTTAACAAATTAGATTGGCATTTATTAACTAACTTGTTCTATACCAAATCTCCTGGTACTGAAGAGCTAGTTATTTATTTATTATAAATTTTCAAATTTTCACGTCACAAATTTCACAAGACTAGCGTGGCAGTGTGTGATCGTTGGGCGCATTGATTTATTTTGGATTTTATTTTGATAATTTAGATACTTGGAATTGATCTTGAATCAAATTAATGGTTCAAATTGATTTGGCTTGTCATGATCACAATAAACTGACCACGAATTCATCATTGATACTTTAATTTATTGCCAGTTGTATGAACACGAGTCTTGCTGGCTTGGCAATTATTTTAGTTGACCTTTGAAATTACATGTATTTATAAATTATACAAATAAAAAAAAACTAACTGTACATTCATTAATTAAAAAGAAAGAAAAATCTGTATTATTATTATTATTATTATTTTCTATCAAAACAAAAACAGTTTACTTGCTAGCTGACTATAGCACATGCCGACAGTTCCAAACTTCCAGCACAAGTTAACGCTGCATGAGGCAGACCAAATTACACCATATTTCTTTCTTCTAATGTAGCTCCACAACCTACGTGAGACCTAGAGAGGGTTGAAGATATGAAAGTAGAAACATAACAAAATCTAAATTTTTGACTTGATTAACGTTCCAAAAATGTCGTTCCGAAAAGGTGTTCCAAAAATCTAGACACTCCTAACGGATCTTCTGCGCACTGTGCATTCACCGATTCAAGGCGATTTTAGAGGGATAGATTACGCATTCCTTTGAACACAATGAGAAGATCTAGAGTCGTAATGCTTTTCTTGTTGATCTTTTTTATTCTTTTTATTTACGCTTTGTAGTTGGATTCTGAAAATCTTTATTATCTTTTTGTAAAATTTTTTCTTTTATTAATAGATTAAAGCTGGGATTCAATATATAAGTAGAGTTAGTTAGTAAGTACCAAACGATAAGTTAATTGGAAGGTGTTAAGTTTCTCTACTAATATGATCAAATACCATCTCAGTGTTTACATTTAAAATTTTTTTTTTTTTAAAAAGTGTCAAGCATGAAGCATATTTTATGCTCTCTAAATTATTCTTTCAATACATTTTTAAAAAACAATTATTTAAATATGAGACAAATAAATAAATAAATTATTGTAATAAAATTGTTTGGTCTTTTGTTAGGTTTGTTATCATTTTTTTTTTTTGGTTGAAATTTGTTAGGTTTATTATCAGTTCAAAGTAATTGTCACGTTAAAAGCGTAAGACCATTACCCCCATCTAGTACAAAATTAATTACGAATAACATTTACACCTTCGTCTGCCAATTTCTTAAACAGTTACTAAGACAATCATAGCTTGTATATATATATATATATATATATATATATATATATCTATACACGTAGATTTAAATATGGTACATTTATAAAACAACACTATATTTTTCCCCTAATGTTAGCAACTAATTAATTCGAATGTAATATTCTTCAGTAGTATGTGTTATTTGCATTAATAGTTCACATAAAATTATATGTAAATTAACTAGTTGTACATGATTGTAATAAAAAATTATAATTGTTGAACCTATCTGATTGCCGAACAAGAGACATGTCATGAATACACAAGTTGTGATTTTAAATGAGAAAACTTGTGGTACAAATTAATTAATCCTAACAACTTTTTTTTTTTTTTTCAAATTTAATGATAGAGAGATTTAAACTCTATATTTTATGAAAGATCATATAAAAATTACTGTTAAATTATAAATATAATCACTCATAACAACCATTTGGATACACGCTAGTCCAAATCAAACAAAATAATAACTAATCCATGAGCTCCTCTGATCAAATCCATTTTCAAGTTTTATTGCCTTACTTTGTGAAAATCCACTCATCTAACTCCTCCGACGTTCTTAAAATTTAAGGTTTAATAAACTGTCTGTTTTAGTCAGAATATATATAGAGATAAAATAAAAATACAAATTATAAAACAATAGGATAGTTGCGGAAAATTACAAGTGCATAATATCATAAACAAGTAATAAAGTGATTAGTAAAGTATCGTTTTCATGAGAACTGTCGTTATAAATTACCGAAATTATATTAATTCTAATTTTATTTGAATAACTGAAAATAGATTTTGAAATAAAAATAATAAAATAAGTATAAAAAGAAAAAAGACTCAAAATACTAAAAATCTAGGGTTTCCAATTTTACCGGATTAATCATATTCAAATTCTCTAATACAATTAATCAACGTCTATTCCCTATGTTACCAGCGAATATCTCTAATATATTCATTAATCTTTCTCAAGTATTAACAATTTATTATAATAAGTCTTATATCACCTCTCGGTCTCAAACAACTTATCATAATTCATTAAGAACTAGAAATTCATGATGCTATACAAGATTCATAACTATCTCTAGCTTATGACAATCTCATGGTAGATTAAACAAGGGCTTATTCAATTACTACTTCTCAATCTCAAATCAAATACCAAATCATACAAAAGTTGACCAGAAATTCACAAGTATTAAGTGCTGATTAAAATACTCAACATAGAACTGGAATAGACATCAATTAATTAAAAATAGAAAAACTCAAATAATCATAATCTGGATAGATCAATAGAAAAGAAAATTACTTCATAAATAAAAATAAAAATCTACAAAATAACGGTTCAATCATTCTCAAATTATAAAAATAAAAGGATAAGAAAATAAAGCAAGAAAACCCAATTTAAAGATGTCATAGGTCTTTAAAGTCTTCTCCTAAATTTTCTTCTCCCTCTTTTCTTAATAATTCAAAATAATATATCCTTAATTTTGTAGAAAACTCAATACTGAAACCTAAAATATGTTTTTTTTTTTTTTTTTTTTTTATTCTATGGTTTTTCAGCTTCTACCAAGCCAAAAGACCAAGGGTACGGAGCCCTAGGCTTCTATTTAAAGCCTCCAAAGCCAGCCACCACAAGCTTTTTTATTTATATATTTATTTATTTATTTTATTTTTTCTTTCTTTTCTTTTTGGCTTCAGCAGGCCTGACGAGAGTCAGTCCAAGGGGCCCACGCAGAGACAAGTGGCGAGCAGCGGTTGGGAGAGCGCTGAAGCTGGGGCCGTGTGGTGCGCTGGGACGAGCTGAAGCTTGCAGGCCCATGCGGAGCTGTGGAACGCGAAGCATTGGAACCGGCATCTGCTGATGGCTGCTGACACGCTGGGAGACATGTGCCTGGCTGGGGGCTTGACTTAAACTCGCGATCATGGGCTGCTGATGAGGCGATCCAATGGCTGGAATGGTGAGTGGCAGGCGTGCTAGAGTCGCGCGAGTGGAGAAAATTGTCTCCGGATTTCTTCTTGTTTTTATTTGAATTTTTGATATCATTTAAGTTCCAAATTATTAATTTTAACCCTCTTGACATAATGAACCTATACATTTGGAAAACGTAATAAATTTTGGGAAAAATTAAGATAAAATACTAATATTGTAGCAAAAATATAAAGTTTATTAATTCCTTCAAATCTGCATGCATGCATGTATGAGATGTTCTCATCCAACTTTTTTTGATCTTCCAATTACAGCAACTAAGGGCCAATTTGGGAGGACAACAGGCGATCAAATTTTGGAGATATTTGAATTGGAGTTGAGATAAAGTTTCAAAAATATATATTTGGTACAAAAACTTTTGGAAAAAAGTAGGTTTGGAGTTTCGTATTTGGTTAAAGAATAATTGGAAAAAAGTATGTTTTGGGGATATGTGTTTTGTTGATTAGATAATTAAAAAAAAAAAACATATACAAATTTGGATAAAAATCTGAACTAAAATTTTGTAAACAAAACTAAAAAAATTTTGGGTTTACTGTTCACCTCCCCATATGTGTTTTGGAAACTCAAATAAAGAGCCAAACGGAAAATTAGAAACCAAACGTCAAACTAACGTTATATTAACTTTTCTGCGAGTGTCACTGATTAAAAAGTTTATTGTGTGCTATACAGAAATGCTTACAGTCATAGATCTAACTTTTAACTTTTAAAAAGTTAATCCAAATACTTACTGATAAGTGAGAAAAAAAAAAAAAAAACAGTTACTATCATAAGTTTTGTTTTAATCGTTTCATAATAACAAAACAAAACTTCAATACTCAACGTGCGGTTTGGCTGTTGGCTAACCTAAGAAATCTATAAAAGATTTAAATCAAAAAGTGGTTTTTGTCCACACGGCTGGTGTACATGCAACTTGGTGGAAGAAATCACCTAATTGTAATTCGTAGCTGGCTGTATGTTAATCTGTCAAATATATGTAGTACTTAATTAATTTGCTAATATTGTGCCATAATCACAAGTTTTGGTATTATACTATTTCTCGTGGTTGCTCTAGTCGGACCAGATAGGATATAAAAAATCCACTTTTGACAGCTCTATTTTATTTATTTATTTATTTATTTTTTTGGTGGTAAAGCCTTAAAATGAAAGGGATTTTTTTTTTAATGGTGAAATTAGCATTATAGTAATGTAAGCATGGTATAACATTGGAATCATATCAAATCAAGAAGCTGATATGATGATGAAAAAATTTTATGAAAATTAATTGGAGCTGATCTGGCGGTCTAGAATTTCTTGACACTAATGCCCATTGTTTATTTAGGTTTTTACTTTATCAAAGAATTTTTCTTCAAACAAGATCTATTAAATCTAGAGTTAGAGGGGAAAAGAAAAAAAAATCATACATAGTTTGGCAAGACTAATTGGGAGATGCTTTTAGCGTCTTATAAGTTCAAGGGTCTGTTAGTTTCCTAAAAATGGCTTCTAGCTCTCTAAATCCAAAAATTATTTTTGAAAATTTTGTTTGAATGACCTGTCAGAAGAACTTCCAAACAAAATTATAAAATATAACTTCTGGAGAAAGCTTTTCTGAATAGACTTTAAAACTTGTAATAAAATTTAAATTAAATATTAAAAATATCATTTATCATTTTTATTACTTATTAGAAAACTTTGAACTCATTTTTACCTTACAAGCACGTTTAAAACAATGTGGTTTTCAATTTCAAACACTTATTAAAAAAGCTATATATTTTGCTTCTCTTTTTTTACTGACTAAAAGCAAAAATAAAAGCTGGTAAATGGTCCAAAATGTATCTTCTAAAAAAAAGCTCTTATAAGTAAATTTAGAAAAATACATGAGAGTTTTGGTAAGACATCATAACATCTTATTTAAGCATTTTATTACTTCTCATTTTGAGTTATAAAACTCTTTTAAAATATGGTTCCTGAAGACCATAATTTTTGGTTATTTTCTCCTACTCAAAAAAGCAAAAGCAAAAATCGTATCAAATGGGCCTTTTACATAACTTCTTGCATCTCTTAGATGTTTTCGATCGATTTCTTCGACAAATGGCCAAGCCCAGAGTACATTTTGGTACTGATCATTATTTTGGGTTGATCTTACGTTCTTGTTTAATGGGCCAACCCATAGAAAACTCTCTCTTACACATCACCGGTAAATGAAAACGTCTACAGACCAAAAAAAAAAAAAAAAAAAGAAGATAATAATGATAACCAAAACATTCTACCAAAACACATTTTGGAATATTGTTGATGTATTTTTAATGAAATTGTGTGTGTGTGTGTTTTTTTTTTTGTTTTTTTGGGTAAGTTAATAACATTGAGTTTATTTTGAGTATAAAAAAAAGGTCAAAATATGATAGAATGGGTGTTTTGCTAATAACTTAAAGTTTGAGGAACCTTTTTACTGACGGTATAAAGTCCAAGGGGACCAAACATCAGTGTTTGAAGTTCAGGAGACAAAATTACAAGAGTACTAAAATTCAGAAGTAAAAATAAAATTTATTCAAGAAAATAATCAACTCAAACCAAATAAGATCATACACTACTTTTTTCTTCTACTAGAATTTCCCACTGGTTTTTTTTCTTATAATAAAGGGTTTTTATGATACCCCATTTAATTCATAATTAAGAGACCTTATATTTTCACATTCTGTTTTGTATACATTTTTTGTATGGTTGCTTCTTATTTCTTGTTCTGTTAGCCTTGTGATTGGATTCCAAGCTTCTTTAATTTATTTTTAGTTACTTTTTCCTCTTTATTAATAAAATAGAGTGTGATATCTCTTTTTCGTACCTAACTCAAGATATAAGTGCTTGTATTAATGGTGGGAATCGCTAAGGTATTTTATAAATTATGTAATAATAAAATTACCGAAATAAAAGTATTCGGATTAATATCACTCATGTATGTTGAATTGTAGGATTGTACGTTTTCACTTTGCCCTTACTCCTTAGACTTTAAAAGCTTATACTTTGCCATCTAAATTTTCAGTTACTCACATAATATCTTATAATAGAGTTTTCATTAAAAACATACTAAAACTAGAATTATTAACCTCACTCAATCTTGTCTGTTGAGATTTCTCTTTAAAATAAACCCAAAAAAAAAAACCCCCCCATAGACAACACTTGTTAACTCTGGTTTTTTCTGTTTGATTTAATAAAAATTCTAACACAATGAGTTAAATGATACTAATTCGAAGTTCATAAAGTAAAATGAGAGTTTTTAAAATTCAGGACGTAATGAGAATGATCCTAAAATTTAAAGAGTATGAATGAGAATAATCATAACCAGAGATATATATACAAAAGAAAAAGATTTCAGATATAGGACGAATTACTTTATAAATATTAATCTTATCGAGATGTGCTAAATTTTTTTTTTTTAATTTGTGCTAAATTTCTCTTGTATATATGATTATCATCCTTCCTCGTTCCATTTTGGAAAACAAATATAATTTCTTTCAAAGCGATTTGGATAAGCATAGGAGGTACAAATAAAACTGTCCAAATCTACAACCATAATCAATTAATACATGATTTCGACCCAACAAAAGTTAAAAAAAATACATAGATGCTAGTTTAAGATAAAGTTCAACCAAAAATGAAATCAACAGATCATGATTCTCATGTATATTGCAATATTAATGTCTTTGTTCTATTGGAAATTTCCCACCATACATATAGCAGTCAAATACACAAACAATCCCTTGCCATATAACCACCACTAATTTAGTGTGGATAATGAAATTAAGGTAATTTTCTTTACAAGAATTTAATGAGGGCTTTCCCTTTCACAATTCTTGACTTTTGAATATGTGTTTGGCGCTAAGGTTTCGATTGTAAAATTTGGATTTTAATTAATTGTGCATTTATCGAAGCGTTTGAATTGCTGGAATTAAAAAGTATAAAAACTTGAAATGTGTTTGGAAAAAAAAAATAATATGGAACTTGTTTCGTTCGTATCGAAATTTTATGCAATTTAGAAAAAATAATCTCTTTTGGACTTGTCTATGTAAAGTTATGAATTTTTAAAATTTGAGTTACAAAACTGTATAAATAATGAAGATGAAGAAAAAAGATAAAAATTATATTATAATTTTAAGATTTGGATTGTGGCACTATACATTTACTTTCCAATTTGGATTATTCTCTAGGTATGTTATATATTATATATGTATTTGTGTGGTTGGAAAATATCATTTAACTGCTTCATCGGATAATAAACGCTAGCTAGCTTATAGCTTTGTCTAATTTAATGACAAATATATATACAGGGGAAGAAATCATTGATGTTGTCATAAAGGATATCGTTATATTGGACAATTGAAACAACAGTAACCTAGCTAGCAAACAATTATATTAATATTTGTAGTACGATTTCTCTCACAACAACAGACAATTTCCAGATCTCAGCCGGAAAAATAGAAGGGGAATACGGAAAAGTCAAATCTCCAATTGTTCAATTTTTTGTACGCTTAAGGTTCTAGCTTTAAAAAAAATATATATATATATATATTTCCAATTTTACCCAAACACAACTCTTCTTTTCAACCAAAATTCTTTTCCGCTTGCCTTTTCAAAAAAAAAAAAAAAACCACAGGTAACTGTTTGATGCTCAAACTAATTATATACCATTTTCAGTAAGAATATTGTATCAAGAAAGCCACGTATATAGCTAATTATTTACTTGTATACAGCTTCAACGTGAAGAAGACCACATCAAATATATATGTTATTATGTGTGTTAGACGTTAAAGATTTGAAGGTCGCATATAATTTCTATTTGATTATTGGTTACTTCATATTCCTGCAGTGTACGGGCATTCCATGGCAACACATTAATCAATTCACATTAAAAAAAAAAAAAAAAACTATTATTGATCATCCAGCTCGGCTAGAAACTGGGACGTTACTAGATTAAGTACATTAAACATATATATATATATATAGGCTATCAATTTTGTAGTCAAATTATGACATCAACAAGGTTTGGTAATTAGTCAAGTTTTGGTGTCAAAATTCTTGCCAATCTTAATGATGATTGTCCTCTTTTGACATGACTTCCAGTACTGATCATAAGTTCATACGAAATGATGCGTTAGACATGAAACTTCAACAAATGTTATGACGTTGTTACATTAAACTTGCTAAAGATGTATATATACGGTACTGGTCCTTTCAGATTTTAAAAAATCAAGCACTTTCTACTCTTTTGGTAGTTTTACAAACACTCTCTCTGTTAGGGCAAGGATGAGATAATACTTTTTCTCTCCTACTATTAATATATACACACACATACGTTTTTTTGTTCATGAATACGCTTGATTTGTAGTTTGTTTGTATTAACAACCATTATAGTTTACTGTTATATACTTAAGTATGTTTGCTTTTAACAAGAATGAAAAAAGAAGGTAGGAATTGAAAAGGTCAATTATTACTTGGCCCTGGTTTTGCTAGCTTTTTCTTTTTCTTTTTCTTTTTCTTTTTAATAAGCTATAATGATAATAATTAGTAAGTATATCAAGACATCCTGATTGGATTGGTATAACTTTTTAATACCCTCTCATTAAATATTATTAATTACATAAGAGATTAAAAGAGGAATAAATTGTAAAATTACTTACGGGTTGTAATAAATATATATGAGAACTCTCATGTATGACATCGGACCGCCAGATGGTAGAGTTCTCCCTATATCTCTCTAGCTCTCTCTCTAACGGGTTGTACCACGTTCTTGCTCGAGTCTCCTATTAGATTGTACCGCCGAACGGCTGTTCTGTCAAACGGGATAGTATTCCTAAATACATATATTCTTTTTAGATTTAGATGCTATCTTCTTGACATGCATTAGCTCAAAATTTTTTTTTCTAACAAACACACTTATAATAACAAGTCTTAATACATAAATATATAATTAACGTGTTATCCTTTTTGTGCCTCCATTAGTTAGACAAATGAGACCTTAGAGAAAGCCTTGCATATTCCACTAGAGAGAGAGAGAGCTTTCACTCAGAACAAGCACATCCTGTAGCCTACTGGAACTAGTTTGCAGACGTCCGAAATTCTGTTGACAAGATAAAAAGGAGAAAAAGATAATATTACTAATGTAAAAATTGTTCTATATATATTAGCTTTTTCCTTTGCTATAATTGGTTATGTATGAATGTGTAGGCCCCACTTTTCAGTGCAGTAAAGATCTAGGAGAGTGAGTAGTGCAGCCGAAAGGCTCGCATATTGTTTGGAGGGCAGGGGGCATAGATGCCAAACAAACATGACCTTTATCTATCGTCATTAAAGCTGTTTCTGAGAAACATTATGGTTCTCAAGTGTCCTGTCAACTAATTCACCAAACTGGGGAAGCTTACTTTAGCAAAATTGAAAGAGTACTAAGACAAGAAATAAAGGGTGACACTAAATTGAGGACCTCACTTGCTCGCTTTAATACTCGTCTACTAAACAGCAAGTGGGGGCACTATTAGAAAAATAAAGATAGGGTTCGTTTGATAAAACGATTTGAGTTGAAATTTTTAAATTTGAGTTTGTTGACTTTTTAAAAACTAATTATAATTTTTGTTGACTTTTCAGAAAAAAAATAAAAACTAAGATGAAAAAGTATAATTTAGTTTGAGTTAAACCGTTTCACCAATCAAACAGATAGTATTTTGTTTCAGAAAAAAACTTGACTATAAGTTTCAATGTAAGGGCACAACTGTAATTTTCTTACAAAATAAGGGTAGAAACCGGATATCTTAATCGAGTGGGACATAGTTTTTATTTTTCTTTTATTATGATCATGGTACAATTAAACTTTTCAAAAACAGTCGACTAATACTTGACGTTTGATGTGAAGGAAATTGCTGTATAATATAGTGCCCAACTAAAGGGCGGAAATAAGGAGATTAAATGACGATTAGACGGTTTAATCATCAAATATTTTAGATTCTGTACTTTGCACTGGTGCGTGTCACTTTCCATAATTAGAATTTGATAAATGACTAAAAGAACACACATATGTAATATATAGGCAATCATGGCATGGTGTGTCGGAGTATGTTGGGATAAGGTTAGAGAGATGGCTTCTACTCATGAAGACGCTGGATAGATCGTTGTTCATGATTAAGCACGACCTTAATTAAATATTAATTAATTAAGTTTGTATTTGGTTCACCGTTGAAATTAAAATTTATTAATTTTTTAAAAATTAATTATAATTTTTATTGATTTTTTTTTTATAAAAAAATTCAGTTAAAAAGGTACAATTTAATTAACGATGAAACAGAGAACCAAACAAATCCTAACGTTATTTAATACTCATATTACGATCATCTTAATACAATTTTTATTTTTTATTTTATCCTTGAAACAAGAACATGCATAAGTACAATTAACTCCTTAAACTACAGCACGAAGAACTCTCCTTAAACCACACACACAAACAGATATATATATATATATATATATAATCTATCTATATGTTTTCAAGTAGATAAATATATAGATATATATGGATCAGCTTTGCATTAGTCGCATAACAGCCACTCTCATGGATTCTTCATTTGAAAACCTCTCACTAATTCTCACGACAACATCTTGAAGCACCAATTCCTTAACGATGGATACGCTGACATGAAGAATCTGAAACTCAAGATCTCTCAAAGCGTTCATCAACCTGGCAGACGGGTAGTTCACATCCGGGCACTGAACTCTAATCATGGCCTCCGTTCCCACAATCTTCACATCCACTTCCATCGAAAACTGCCTCGTCTGATCCGCAATTGTTGCACGGCTGGAACTAGTACTCATGCTGAGCCCCATTTTGAGTGGTCTATTCGATTGTGATAGCCGTATTTTGGTCTCCAATTCATCGACCTTTCCCTTGAGTTCGTTGATGTACACGACGGCGTCGGCGAGTAGTGAGGCTTTGTCCATCTTCGACACGTTGGGGACGACCGAACGGAGAGCGTAGAAGCGGTGGTTGAGCTTTTCCCTCCGTTGTCTCTCCGCTTCGACATGGTTTACCGGCAAAGTATTGCCAATCACAGGCTTTCTCCCTCTCTTCTTGAACCGGTTGCTTCCGGTTACGGTTGACGCTAAGTGTCCATCGGTGTCTGAAGGCCCCGAGTCCGATGATGATCCACCTACAGTACCTTATAATAGATACGAATCAGAACAAAAAAATATTAAACATAAAATCCTCTTATTCTTCTCGTTAGTATTTTTTTCTCCTAATGATTGAGCAAAAGAAACAGAAGAAAAAGCTGATATCAGAAAACTTTAGCACATACATAGTGACTAAATCCTTAGAAAATCCAACCAAATTAACTAGATATATCCTTCTATAACTAACCCGCTAAAACATAGTCACCTTAAAACATAAGAAAAAGTAGGAGTTATTATGAAGGTAAAAAAATATATACATGGAAAATATTTTGTGAATGTGTAATTACCAGTTACAACTTCTTTCTTGGCACTGGTTTCAGGTTGCTTATTGTGATAAAGTTGGAGAGTACTGGAGTCGAGTCGAGCAGATCCAGAAGGCATAATTCCAATGTCAAGGAAACCAAAACTGTCTCTCAATGACATCTGAAGCTGATGATTCTCTTGGCTAATATTATTCTGCCTATGGATGATATTCGGATTATTATTAATATTAATATTTGTCGGATTAATAACATTAATCCCAGAATTACCGGCCAGAATCGATTTGGCAAACTGAACGAGGCTCCAATCCTCAGTGATCAAGTCAGAAGATCCCAATTCGAGAACACCATTCGGCATCGGAATGCACACCAACGTCTGAATCCCATGCATGCGAGCCTCCTTCACTCTCTCGCACTCGAAGTACTGCATCTCCTGGTTTCCCGTCAGCCAGACGTACGCCCCGGAGCTATACGACCGCCCGATGGCCCCGGTCTCCGCTGAGAAAGTCCGAGTGACCGACATCGTGTAGAACCAATCGATATCGGTGAGAATATCGCCGTTGACGACCAACCTGTCGACGTCCATCTCAACTTGAACGCTGGCCTTCTTCTTCTCCAAATCGAACCCGAATACCATCTGTTCGTTTCCCTTGCATGCGACGTCGTTGTTGGGACCGCGGTAGTGTCCGCCGCGCCAGGACAGCAAAACGGTGCCGCCGCCGCCGCTGATGGTAGTGTTGTCTTTGAAGGCGTGCCAGAAGATGGCGTAGGCCCACCATTCGGGTCGGCTTTCGAGTATGAAATGGAGTCGTTGTTGGATAGTTGGTGTCGTTTGGTGGTCGAATTGGCTTATTGACACCAGTGAGGACGAAGAACATGAAGACATAAGCTCTTCCATTTTCCAAAATAATTAAGAATATATATATATATATATATATATTTTGCTTGAAATTTAGAAAATATAATTGAAAAGAAAGAGAAGTCTCTCTCTCTCTTTTAGGGGAAAAAGACACAGAATCTTTATAGATCAAGAGTAGTACTAAAAGTGGAAAATATTTATGTATCGGAGGAGAAGATGTAGAATTATATCAAGTGTTCGATATAATTTGTGGGAGGGTCTAAAAAGAGAGGACTTTATAATTGGTTTCTTTGACTGTTTAATAACTGTTTTCAATTGGGCATCGTTTTTATCATACACGTGATAAACACAATGTAATGGTCTATTGTACAGAATTGAAATCTCAGATGCAAACGACAATCAGCTGTTGTCCGTTGGATCAAAAACGAATGGCCATCAGCTGCCGCTGAGATAGAGGGGGCATCCTAGGAAGAAACTGACGTATTGGCAGGGGTAGGCTGGCACAAAAGTCCAATTTAATAATATTTTGTTGGGGAAAGAATTACTAAAAAACAAAAAAAAATTGGAAAAGTAGTTGAAGGGGTAGAAATATTGCAGTAAGGAAGCAATTACGAAGATGCTGACTCTTGTCGAAGATATGTGCTTGGGAGATTGGGATAAGCACGTTGGAGGAGACGGGCAGGCGCTACGGCGGAACTGAAAAATAGGAAATCAGAACGAATGTCGACTCTTGTAGACCTCTGTATTTTCACAAACTCTACTTTTCACACGCTATGCTGTCTGGAATTTTTTACCATCCAATTGCTTTCTCGCAGCTTTTGTCATGGTTATTTGCTCTATAACGGCTCTTCATTTGATGGTCACACAATTTTTTTTTTTTTTTTTTTTTTTAATACAGTCATCCCCTCACACTGGACCACACCTGATACAGTATGCATACAAATTTGCATCAACTACAAAAAAACTCTAAACACAAGCTCAGACGATTTTCATGCACACAAGTACCAAGAGTTTTATCTCTCTATATTGCAGTGTTCTGCATTTCTTACCAAGACACTCTAGTCACAGTCATCTACAAATTTTATACACAAAGCCAAGAGTTTTATCTCTATCAACCGTTTATAAGGATATTCACTTCCTTCACGTTCTCCCCCTCAGCAAACTGTTTTTTTTTTTTTTTTCCCCCTCTTTCTACAATATCCACCTCTATCCATAGTTTATGACTGAATATTAACACACGTGGTACATTTTCACAATGACGACGGCACATACAAACACAGCTTTGTTATATTCCACTCCATATCGAATTACAATCCTTCTTTACGCTTTCACACTAGGGCACGTTTGGCACACCGTCTTATATTGTATTATATTGTATAAAATGCATTTTATTGTGTTGTTATTATAAAAAATGATATTTAGTTTTACATTACATTACAATATTATACAACACAGTACGTTGTTTGTTTATCATTGTTTTGTAGTATATTAAGAACTGAGCTTGCAAAAAATAAAATTTATGTTATGACCTCAAGACTAGAGTCAGGTTTCAACATAGGGACCAAAGACGGGTTTCATGATCCGGGTCGGGGTCGGGGTCGGGGTCGGGGTCGGGGTCACCATCGGGTTTCAAAATGGCAGTCGGATTCGGGTTTCGGGATTGGGTTTCGGGATATGTGTTGAGATCGGATTTCGGGTTTCAAGACAGATGTTGAGGTTGGGGTCAGGTTTTGGAATGGGGGTCGAGGATGGTTTCCGAGACGGGAGATCGAGGTTAGGTTTTAAAACGGAAGTTGAGGTTTCGGAATAAGGGGTCGGGGTCAAGGATGGGCTTTCGGACTGGGGGACGGGGGTTCGGGGTCGGGTTTCTAGATGAGAGTCGAGATCGTATTTCGGGACAAAGATCAAGGTCGGGTTTCGAGACAGTAGTCAAGGTCGGGTTTCAGGATGACACCAACCCTGAAACTCGACTTCGACCTCTACTCCTATTCCGAAACCCGACCCCAACCCCGACCCCAACCCATATTCCGAAAACCGACATCAAAACCCGACCCTGACCGCCGACCCAAAACATGAACCAGACCCTAGTCCCGAAACCCCCAACCCCCGTCCCGAAACTCAACTCCGATCCTGAAATCTGACCTCGACCCCAATCCTCATCTCGAAAACCGACCCCAACTTTCGTATTGAAATCCATTATATTTTATTTTTTGATATAATTATATGGATTAAACTATACAATATAGCCTAATACATATGTTTTTTTTCTTGTATAAGATATTACAATCCTTATTTTTTTAATTTTTGATTCCGTATTAAACTATTCAATATAAAGATGTTGCCAAACATTGTATTACGTTAAATAATACAATATGGAGTTTTAATACGATATACCAAACATGCGCTAGATGTTTTTCCAGATGCAAAACTTTGTCGAAATTAACTTTCACCCCTAAGATGATTATTTAACCATTTTGACAACGACTTATTCCCAGACCAGCCTACTCCTGCTATCGGTGGCGCACATACGGCAATGCCGTATATGTGAGCGCTCCTAAACACACAACATATCTTGACCTATTGAGGTGTGTATTTACATACTTGTCTATACTTTTGTTATTTATGAATATAAACAGTGAATGAATCGGTTTTGCCGTTTATTTGCAGGTCATGAACAAATAATATAAGGCGTGTTAATCAAGGACCGGACCTAAGGTATCGTGCAAATTTTGCTTTTGTATATTTGTCCAAAAATAAGAGGTGCATAATCTGTAAAAACCGAAAAACAAAAACTTATTTTTAACAAAAAGGTTCATTTCATTTTTGTTCCCAAAATTATAGATTCAATTCAATTTTAGTCCTTAAAACTTCCTAGAACTAATAAATTCTCGAATTATTATGATTTGTCTCATAATAGTTATTCCTTTTAAAAATTATTAAAAACTGGACAAATCATGGAAGGCAGAGTGACAGAGCGGTGTTGGGTGGGAAATGGCCTCCATCATGTATATATTTTAGGAAATCTGTTGTAATCATCATGTATATATTATTTTGTTTTGTGTAAAACATCACCATGTATATATTGTAATCATCATAATTATTCTTAATTTTAGGAAATCTGTATAGTCTTTTGTTATTATTTCCTTTTGTATAAAGCTTCACCATGTATATATTGTAATAATTATCATAATTAATTACAATTGCTTTACAGATTTCCTAAAATTAAGAAGAATAAATTAATTAATTACAATTAGTTTACAAAAATAAGTAATTCCCTAATCATAAGTGACCCTGATGGCCCCATGGCATTCAAATCATAGCGTTCACATTCAAACTAGCTATTGCCCTTTGCTTTTCCCTAGCTAGTTATGTCTATAAACAAGTGATTCTACCGAGTTTTTTTTTTTTTTTTTGTTTTTTTGGTGAATTATACTCCTGTTCTTTTAGTAATTAAACTAGAAATGAAAAGAGAGAACAACTAATTAAATCCATATAGTGACTAGTAGTTTGTGATAATTCACTCAAAAACGATAATATTAGTAGAGTATTTCAAGAGTACTTTTAGTTTTGAATCCTTATATGCAAACTGAAATGAACTTTTTGGAAGATCATTTATGTACGCAAGAAATATTTATACAGTTGTCTTTGGATTTTTAGAGGGCCAACTTGGCATTTCAGTACCCACTACCCCCGATGGCCAGGCCTACTTTAGAATGCTACCTTAGGACTTAGGTAGAGAGAGAAACGAAAAAAACAAAAAACAAAAAAAACACAAGATTAATGTGATAATCACTTGAAAGAGACCTCTGTTACTGAATTAAGATTTTACGAGGCTCATGTTAATTAATAGCTCAAGGTTTACTTGCAATATGCACTTCATGTGGGGCAAGTGTCTTGATAGCTCAGAGTTTGTAGGGGTAATTACACAGTTGCAAAACAAGTCCTAATTTACTGTTCTCCGTCCTCGACATATATATATATATATACATACATATATATATATACATACATATATATATATATACATATATATCAAATTATTTTGACCCCCGTGCATTAATGTACAATAATGACAGCAAATATCTGAAGTTCATTGTGTGGTGTACTAAACCTAGATAAATCAAATATTAGGCGTATTTTACTTATGTCTTTTTCAATGAAGATACGACTCGCAATATGTATGAGATATTATTTTATTTTAATATTTATCGTTTGATCTATACACTAGTTTAATTAGACGGCAGTACGACATTTGGATCCTTAAAATACTCCACAATTTTTCCCGCGATGTGATAAAGGCCTTACTTAACATTTTTTTTTTAATTTCGTTTACCAAATTTTTATGGTTATAGCTGAATGATAAATATATATTATCGTCTTGAAAATTGATGCCACATATTCATAACTAGCTAGCTCATAGATATCTAAAACGGTACTTATAGTTCGGTTGGAATAAAATAAGATGTTGCGTGACTAGCTATTGGCTTTATAATTTCACTAATATAATTAAGTAGGCTAAACTTTAGTGATTCAGTCAAATTATAAATGATTGTTATATATAATAATTGGTCAATTTGTTACTGAAAATCACAATAATATAGCTAGAAACCAATTTATGAAACATAACTATGTGTATTGCTTATGATACGAATGATTAATGTATATTAGGTAATTAGCACAAACGTTCTCAGATTTTTTTTCATATATATATATATATAGGGGAAACAGACATAGAAAATTTACTGATCAAGAGCACTAAAAGTTGAATATATGTACAGAGAGAAGATTGATAAGAAGTGTTCCTTGTGAGAGGAGAAGAAAACGTTGCAAAAAGTTTTAAAAGAGAGGACTATACTTATCGTTGGTGTCTTGACTGCTTAAACTGAGCTTTTATTTTATTTTTTATTATTATTTTTTTTTTGGCTGCATTGTTTTCGTCATACACGTGATAAACACATTACATCTTGAGGGATTGAGGTGTGTATGTTATTATCTTATTATTAATAACAACACTAACAATAAGATTAATATTATTTTTGTTGTTATTATGCAAGTTTTTTTTTTTTTTTTTGGGAGCATATTATCATGTAAGTACTTTGTTGGCGGTTGAATCGGGACCTCGTATAACGCCTATGATTCTAAGAATAAAATTCGATTCCGACCACGTTTTGATGATGTCATGGAATCGGTTTCGCTGTCTCTTTGCAGGACATGAAAGGAGTGTTAATCAAGGAGAAGGACCCAATTTTAGTTCCACATTTTATATCGTCTCACAATTTGTTCTCAAATTATCATAAATAATCACATAAAATTCATTATCTTCAAAAACTAACATAAAACAGGATAAATCATGCAAGGCAGAGTGATAGAGCGGTGTTAGGCGAGACTTCGCCACCGAAGGAGCTAAAGTGCCCAAAGGGCGATGACACTAGCGCCTCTATTATCTAACCCTAGCAAATCATGTATTCTCTCATATAGACGTGATAAAAATACAAAATTGTGTGCAAATAGAATATTTTTCTCTGTGCATTTTGAAATTTTTTTTTAAAAAATGAAGGCAGATAAATTTAAACTCAACAACTTATGAGTTAAGTGTGGATTTGTCACTAAATCTGCTAATATGAGAAATAGATGGTACATGATACTTCTCTTTTTAACATAATTTTGTGCGAGAATAATCTTAGATCGAATGAGTAATTAGACAATGATAACAACAAAATCTAGGTTAATTCCAATTTCCGATAGTCATCAAACAACATGGGTAGGATGGGGTGGGTTTTAGTGGGGAAAAGTCAATTTAATCTCAGAACTTTCTGACTCGAAAATAATTAAACAGAATGAATGAAAATCATTTTTCCCTCTTTGTATAATCAAATTGGCATGTGAACTAATCCAATATGAAGACAAGCAAATAGGCAAAATAAATCAACGCAATCAATAAAATCATGACACCAAATTTTTACACGAAAAAAACCTTCCAATGTGAAGGGAAAAAACCAAGGCTATAGGGTCACCAAATAAAATAGAGGAATTTACAATCCAAACCGTTAGTGGCTTAATTACTTAAATCATTGATATACCCGAACATCGCCTCATCCTCATCATCTCTAATTATGATTTACCCTGATGGTCCCATGGCATACTAACATTCAAACTAGCTACTGCCCATGCTTTTCCCTTGCTAGTTACCAGAATTAACATCTATAAACAAGTGATTAAACCGATTTTTTTTTTTTTTGGTAATTTTATTAATTATAAAAAAATAAGAAAGAACAACTAATATCGAAAGAAAGTAAAATCTTTTGATAATTCACTCAACCACGATGATATTCGTTAAGTATTTTAAGAGTACATAGTTTTGAATCCTTATTTGCAAAGTGAAATAAAGTTTCGAAGATTAATTTAAGGACAAGTTTTAAAGTTGTGTTCGGATTTTTCTAGGACCAGCCTGCCATTATAGTTTCCCCAACGAACGGCTAGGCCTCTAGCGTACTAACATAGGTAGAGAGAACCAAAATAAGATTATCTCGTCTAGTAGTTAATGTGATTTATCACTTCAAAGAGACTTCTGTTTATTCATTTTTTGCTGATAAGATGATCTGGTGGCTTATATTAATTATATTAGCTCGAAGTTAGCTGCCATATGCACGTCACGTGGGGGCAAGTGTCTTTATAACTCAAAGCGAGTACATGTAAATAAAGTTACAAAAAAAGTCCCTAGTAGGCATTCAATTTTTTGTTAAATTATTGTTAAGTTATAGTACGTAGGCATTCAAAACCATATGTTAAAAGTCTCACCCCAGTGGAGTTCTTGACATAGACACACACATATATATCACAAACATTTTTGATACGCGTACGTTGTATGATATCGACAGGACCGGCTCAATAATTTTTGGGCCTTAAAGCAAAGTTTTAAAAAGGGACCTCTTCAAATATATATATATATATATATATATGTATTAAAAAAAATCTTTTATATCATTCAAAATAACAAAACAGTCTATGAGGGAATATATGCAAAGAAGCTGAAGAAGAAGAAAGAGATCGTTGCAGGTCTTTTTTTTTTTTTTTTTTTTTTTTTTTGAGTAGATATCGTTTTTTCTTTATGAGGGAATAGATAGATGACGTTAAAGTTTTTTTTAATTGGAATCTTTCAGTTTTCTTTTTATGTATTTTTTATTTTTTTATTTTTTTGAAAAAAAAAGGGTAATGTTGTGCCTGTTGTAGTTCCAAATAAATCTCAACTGAAAATCTGCAATTTAAAGCATGGAGAGAAAAATGTAATTAAGGGGGAAAAAAGAGAAATCTCAAGGTATGTTAAATGGGGATATAAATAAGGAGACGTACGAATTAAATCCTTTAAATGGAGGCCTTCAAAAAATAAAAATTAAACTCACATAAAATGGCATTTAGGGGGAAAAAATCTCAGGAGAATATATTATTTGAGGGCTTTCAAAAAATCAAGGCCCTTAAAAAAATCTCATAAAATATATATAGTTGTGAATTACTTAATTTTTAAAATATTATAAAATTAGTAAAACGTATTTTTTAGGAAAAATTTGGGCCTCCCTTAAAAGGGGAATTAAGCAGTTGGGGAGATTAAGTTGGCACTGAATTTCGAGAGCAAATATCAAAGGTTTATTGTAGTGCCATATGTTTCCATCATTAATGTATGTAAAGCAAAGACAGTTTTGGTTCAAGTCACCTTCCTATAGTATTTACCCAAAAAGTCACTTTCCAGTAGTATATGGTAGCCATTTAGCATTCTTATGTTTGCACATGGAAAAGGCAGGGTGATAAATATTTCATGTTTTTTATAATTATTTGTCTTTTTATATTGGAAAAGACGACTTACGACATTGTTTTCTTCTGATTTATTGTTTGATCCATACACTAATTTAATTATATGATACTGTGAGATTTCGACCCATAAAATACTTCACAAATTTTCTCGCAATGTGATAAAACCCTTCTTTCAATAAAAATATTTATGTTTTTTTGTTTACCAAATTTTTATGGTCACAACTAACTAAATGATCTATTAATTATGTACATGTTGTACCTCTCGAAAATTGCTAGCTCATATTTTAAAGGTGCTTATAGTTATGTTGGAATTTTAAATGATAACAATAAAAAAGAAGTCGTGTGACTTCAGGCTTTTAAATTTTTGACAAATCTAATTCAGTACGCTAACTTTAAATGATTCGGTTAATAATATTGTCTACAGCAGAGAAAATTTAAAAACGGTTGTTGGATATATTATAATTGGTCAACTTGTGACAGTAAATTACGATTACGATATATAACTATGGGTCCATTTATGACAGCAATTTACGATTAATATGACTAGATAACAATTACTTTATGAAACGTATTTATTCTTAGTTGTGGTTTTTTTTTTTTTTAAAATGTTTCTTACAAAGATTCTTATATATTTAGGAAAAATACTCTTGATTTCCAACACCATCCATAGTAAGAAAAAAAAAATTCAATTACAACTTTGATCTTTCTAATAGTATTTTGAAAATAGAGGTTGTAGCTATAATTTAACGGTAATTTCATACTTAACTCCATTAGAAGGTGTATAGTTTGAATCTCCACCCATAAAAGAAAATATATTTATTTCGAAAACATTGAGATTATATCGTATGCACACATGACTACAAACAACCCAATTTCTTCCTTAAATTCATTTCCTATTCTATTTTTCTCTCTTTCTCCCTCCTTCCCCGTTTTCATGGTTCAAGGCTTTCCATGCTGATCGCGATCAAACATGGATCTGGCGTGAAAAACTGGCACTCCTTGCGTGGGTTTTCATCGAAGAGAAATTGATGGAGAAAGAGAGGAGAGATGAGATGAGAAAGGAAAATATTTTTAAGTTGGAGTTAGTTGACTTTTCAAAAACTAGTTATAAATTTTATTGACTTTTTAGAAAAAAAAAAAAGATAAAAATTGAGATGAAAAAGTACAGTTTATTTGGAGTTAAATTGAAACGCCAAACGAAGCTTAAATGCTTATTAGTTGACAATTAAAACCTTACTCCACTTTCGTTGGTCTTGTCCGGTCACTGTCTTTCTCTTTCTTCTCTATTGTCGATCAATTGGGGTTAAAGAGTGTGCCAAATAATGGAGGGCAAGAAATAAGGAAGTGCAGTAGGTGGCACACATTGTCAATCCAGTACGCACATTGCTGTTATTTTTTTCCATTCAATGCCTCATTCCCGGTTGCATCTGTTCTATTCAGTCAATCCCTTGTGCTCGTTTGTTGAAGTAAAGGGCTGACTTGTTCTGGCGTTATATATATAATTACTGGAGTGACATAATACATATTAAAAAATTATACTAAATCTTTTATTCTAAGTGACAAGACAATGGGCTTATCTATAAATTAGGGTACCTTAACAATACCTAGATTTTCGACTTGATCATTTGTCTCCAAATTATTCTATTTTGTGGCTTATTTTCTTCTCTTTTGGGTAGTTTTATTTTCCTTTTTGCATGATCTTCGGAGATATTAATCTTATGTTATCCATTCATTTCACTTTTACCTCTGACATTCACCGTTAAGGATCTAACTACCCTAACGTTGCTAAATTATAAGGTTTTAACCTTCTGTTAATATAGTAATGTCTGGTTTTAGTCCGAATATATATAGGGATAAACGATAATACAAATTACGAAACAAGAGGATCTGCAAAAAAAAATCTAAAATAAAATTAAAAAAAAAATTTTCGAATAGACATAATTGTGAGCCAGACAAATCTTTTCATTTTTTTGTTTTTAGAGTTCAGCTTTCATTTGGTATCTTAGTTCAAACTCAAATTTTTCATCTTAGTTTTTGCTATTTTCTAAAAAATAAAAAAAAAA
The DNA here is from genome assembly GCA_038430175.1 of Ficus hirta. Classification (NCBI taxonomy): domain Eukaryota; kingdom Viridiplantae; phylum Streptophyta; class Magnoliopsida; order Rosales; family Moraceae; genus Ficus; species Ficus hirta. The sequence continues at coordinate 15,042,429 of CM076586.1, forward strand.
TTATAACTAGTTTTTGAAAAGTCACCAACTTCAATTTAAAAATTTCAACTACAACCGTCGAACTAAACAAACACTCAGTCTATTATTCATCTTGCGTTCTTGATTAATGGGCCAACCCATATAAAACTTTCTCCTTTACATACACTCTTCCTTCTACTAGCTAGAATTTCCCTCCTTCTACTAGCTAGAATTTCCCACTTGGTTTTTTTCTCTTTTATAAAAGTTTCAATGAAACCTCTTTTAATTCTTAATTAAGAGAACATATCTTTTCACACTCTTATTGTTTTTGTACTTTTTTTTTTAATGATTGCTTCTTATTTCTTGTTTTCTTAATCTCGTGGTTGGATTCCATGCTTCTTGATTTATTATTGTAATTTTTTCCTTTTTACTAATAAATTAGAGTGTTATATCTCATTTTCGTACCAACTCAAGATATTAATGCTTGTATTATGAGTGGGAATTGTCAAGGTATTTGTGCAAATAGGTATAATCCATGTAATAACAATAATTACTGAAATGAAAATATAAAGATTAATATCATCTGTACCTTTCAAATTTTAGGATTATTTTTACTTTGTCTTTAACTTAAAAAACTTCTTTTTTGTAATCTTTTATAATAGACTTTTCATTAAAAATGAATTAAAAAAATAGAATTACATATTAGCCTCACTTAGCCTTGTTTGTTGAAATTTCTCTTACAAATTTAAAAAAAATAAAAAAATAAAAATAAAAACCCCAACAATACAACGCTTATTATCTCTTGTTTTTTCTGTTTGAATTAATAAAAATTGAGAGTTTACAAAATTCAAGCTAGGAGCATAATGAGAATAATCATAAATTTTAAAGGACACGTATAAGATTAATCCTAACTATAAATATACCAAAAAAAAAAAAAAAGCTCTAATATAGGACGGATTGTTTAATAGATATTAATTTAATTGAGATATGTTAAATTTCTCTTGTATGATCATCCTTCTTTTTTCAAAGAGATTTGGATAATCATAAGTCCAAACCTACAACCCTAATTAATCAATACTTGATTTCGACCCAACAAAAGTTAAAAATTTACAGATGAAACTTATAATAAAGTCCATCCGAAAATGCAGTCAACAGATCATGATTCCCGTATATATTGCAATACTAATGTCTTTGTTCTCTTGGAAATTTCCCACCATATATATATATATATATATATAAATACACCCTTGCTATATAACCACCTCTAATTTAGTCGATCATAAAGTTAAACTTTCTTTTTCCAAGAATCGTTGAGGTCTTTGCTTTCCCTTTTCAAAAGTCTTGACTTAAACCCCTACGTTGTAATTTGGATTACACTCTAAATGTTATATATATATATATGCAAATGTTTATGTGGTTGGAAAAGGTTTAACTGCTTCATCGGATAATAAAACGTTAGCTAGCTTATAGATAGAACAATATTTGCGTTTGGATTGGACATTCAAAAGACAGAAACCTAACTAGCAAACATCACATAATTAACAATTGTAGTACAAGTTCTATCACAACAACAGACAATTTCCAGGCCTCAGCCGCAAAAATAGGAGAAAAAGATTAAGGAAAAGTCAGATTTCCAATTTAATACTCTAGCTTATAAAAAAAAAAAAGTTCCAATTTTACCCAAACACAACTCTTCTTTCCAACCAGAATCATTTTCGGCTTGCCTGGCCTTAATTTTGAAGCTTTTTTTTTTTTTTTTTAGTCCCCAACAAACAGTTTGATGCTCAAACTTACACCATTTTCAATAAGAATATTGTATCAAGAAAGCCACGTATATATAGCTAATAATTACTTGTACAAGCTCCAACATGAAGAAGACCACATTATATATAAAAGATTTGAAAGCACGTCAAATATATCATTTCTATTTGAATATTGGTTACTTCCTATTCCTACCGTGTACGGGCATTCCATGGCATGCACATGAAGCTAGGTTACTAGATTAGTCAATTTTTAGTGTCAAATTCTTTCAAGTCTCGGATGATGGCTGTCTTTCTTTGACATGATCATTTCTCTTACTGATAAGATCATATAACATAATGTGTCAGGCATCAAACCTCGATGTCTGGCTTCAAATTCTCATGACCAAACATCATGGAACCACAACAGTGTTATGACAGGTGTTACATTAAACTTGCTAAAAATATATACTACTGGTCCTTTCAGATTTTAAAAAATAAGCACTTTCTACTCTTTGATAGTTTTACAAAGATACTTTTTTTTTTTTTTGGCTAGAATTACAAATATAATTTTTCTCCTACTATTAATGTATTTATAATATAATATATATACATATATATATGTATGTATACAACAAGTGTTTTGTTCTTGAACGCTTTATTTATAGTTTATAGGTATTAACAACAATATTAAAAACTTTAGTATTTTTGCTTTCAAAAAAAAATTTGATTGCTTTCAAAAAAAAAAAGAAAAAGAAAAAGGTTTATTCATTTGTACTTTCTTACTTATTAATGCAAAGTCAGGGATTCTCCAACACATTTAAAGCACATCTTGTGGTAGCTACTTTGTAATCCAACTGTTAGTGGATTTGCATATTGTATTTTTTATATATACTAAAAAAATGATAGTCACTTGGTGAGTCCTACATCATTAGGGAGTAAGGAGATAGAGTAGTTTATAAGTGTCCATATGTTTTTTTATAGTCAACAATTACTTGAGAGTTGTAACTTAGTAACCGGGGTTCACTTATAAGTTCGCTTAGTTCATCTTCTTAAAAGTCCTTTATAGTCAAACTATCAGTGAATTTATATATTGTACTTTTCTTGTATACAAAAAAAGAAAAAAAAAGAAAAAAAAAATACCTAACGAAATGTCAAATCTCCACACTAAAAAGAAATTTAGCATTTGGTTAAGAAAGTTATGCTCCAACACATGTATATATATAGTGTTGAATTTAGCAGCACTAAGTAAAGCACATGCCAAGGTTTAGCATTTAGTGTGGTTGTGTTGATGTTTTCACTTAGTAATTATCAGATTGTCTTTTTTATTTCGTATAATAATTAAAAAGTTTCCTTTTACAAGTTTCAAGACTAGAAATATTTTACCAAAAATAAATAAATATAACATTTGAAATTTGTGCCGAATACATTTGCCATTAGTTTTTAGTCTGTAGTTCTCTTGACAACATAAAAGGAGACAAAAATAAGATATATTTTGTTCAATGTATATGTAGTTTTCAGTCTGGAGCTAATGTCTATATCTTTTGTTCAAGAACGTTTGGGATGAGAACAAAAAACAAATGTTCTATATATTAGCTTTTTCTTTTTCTTTGTCGGCTCTATACATGTGACCTTTTTTTTTTTTTTTTTTTTTTGGGTTGCCGGCCGATACTCTTTTCCTTTGACTTTATATGTTGAACATGTATATCAAGGTTGGAAGGCGCTTGTTAAAATTCCACAATGTCCACTTACTTGTGACCGTGGGCTTTACATTGATTAAATATAAAGCTAACAATGCGACTAATTTATCCAAGTGTAGATTCCTTTGATGATACTGAGATAAAGATAAGAGGTCCTTCTTTTTTTTTTCTTTTTTTTTTCTTTTTAAGATTTTGTGTTTAAACATATCTTAGGGACCAAAAAGGAAAAATATAATATTTATTTTTTTACGGTTTTGTTCGGTTGTTGTTTTCCATTGTTTTTACATGTTTTTATCGTTTAGATTTGTAAACAAATTTTTTTCTTTTTTCTTTTTTCTTTTTAATATAAGTTTTCCCTTAGATTGAAAAATATATGATAAAAAAGAATCAAGTAGTTACTAATTAGTCAACATTTACTTAAAAACATTACTAATTAATCAACATCCTGGCTTGAAAATAGATTGCGAAGCAATGTTACAAATAAATGGAAAATGGTATATAAATATATTACAAACTTGAAATGAATTAAAAACACTAGAGTAGTACCTTTTGTCCTTGCCTCCAAGCCATCGATGGATCCTAAGCCTGCCATGTGATAATTTGAAATAAAAAATATTTTTTTAATTTTTGCTTTTATTTTGTTTTGTTTATCTATTTCACACACGAAGTGTATATAATATAATTAATATATATATATATATATATATAGGGCTAGTGATCTAGAATACGTATAAAACGACACTTGTAACTTTTTATGGGTTAATGTTTTATTAATTAATTCTTATGTAGCATTTTTATTATTTTACATGTCACGACGTGGTGAAGTAAGAGTTGGCCCCCAAGGTCAAACAAAGCAATTTTTCAGTTTTCTTAAGATCTGTTAATGTTGGATCTGGATGGAAAAAAAAGTCCTTTTTTGGGTGGAAATAGGCCAATAAAAACAACTTGTTGTTCTGCTGGTATGTCGTTTTACAGCCAAATTCCACCGTTTAGGCGTTCAAAAGGCTTTTTTTTTTTTTTTTTTTGGCTTTTAGCAATTTCAGGTTTTTTGTATTATGTTGATTTAGGAAATCCGAATTCTTTTTTTTTTTTTTGAAAATTTCGGATTGCAATTCTATTGCTTCCTTGAGTCTAAGGGGGTGTTTGGTGAATGAGTTTGAGTTAAGATTTTTAAGTTTCAATAGTAATTTGTGTTGACTTTTTAAAAAAGACAAAAAAATTTTTCAGAAAAAGATAAAAAAGGTACAGTTTAACTTGAGTTAAACTTGTATGCCAAACAAAGCATAATAGTTTTCATTTCTGCTTTATGTGCCATCCTTTTCATTTTTGGAAAATTTCGTATCTTATTATTTGTTAATTAGGTTTGGCTGTTTTTATTTTGTTTCTCGATTGTCTTTTTTTTTTTTTTTTTCTGCTATAAATAAGAACGCCCTTTTGTAATGAAAACTAAAAGTTGATTAATAAAATTTTAAATGTTTACATTTTTCTTTTCAAGTTTTGATATTTTATGTGAATTAATAAATTTTAATGTCAACTTTTGATGTTCTACCGAATCAATAGATTTTAAAGTGGTTTTCCTAATATTTGAAGCCATTTTCTTGACGTTACCTATCAATCAATAGGTCAATTGTTAGAAAATAATAATCATCAGACCTATACAATAGCCGATAGACTTTTCTTACATGTGTTGAAAAGAAGGCCTGAGCCCATGTACAAGAATGTAGAGTCATCGCTGATGGGTTAATCTAAAAATATATAGGTGCTAAAAGTCTTTGGTAGCCCACATTTCAGGTCTCCTTTCATTGCTTGAAAAGTTTCCTTGCTAATTTTTTTTTTTTTTTTTTTTTTGGGTTTCTTATAGTGTTTATAAATGAAGGTAACAACAATAGGGTTCAACTAGAAACATTCCTAAATTTTTTATTCTTTATTTTATTTTATTTTTTTTTACATAGGAGTATATATTCAGTACTATTTTCATAAAATTAAAGGTGATAATTTTGTAAATATATAAAATAGGTGGAAAAAAGGGGCAATCAGCTGGTAAGAGCAAAAAACTTCGGCTTTTTTTTTATTTATTTCATTTTTTTGGGTAAATAGTGGGTGCATAATAAGGAATGAGAAACGTGGGACTAAAGAGAGAGAATGGGGACTCTAGTAAATAGTATGCTTAAAAATTCTTTGTAATCATAATCATCATAATTATTTTTTTGAACTATAGGATAAAATATTTAAACTCTACACTTTATGATTAAGTTAAGTATAAAATTACTGTTGCCTATTACTGTGATCATAATTACAGTTTGATAGGTGACTAAAAAGAACACACATATTTGGGAATTAATGCATGGTAATGGTGCGTAGAAGTATGTCGAAACAAGGATATAGAGATGGCTTCTCTATATATAGATCTCCTAATTACTAAGAGAAAGCACAAGGAGAAGGCTTACTCTCAGTTCAATTCCCAGAACTTAATTATATAGTTCCTTTGTATTGTATAGTTCTTAACTTAATTATAAAGCATGCATTCGTGTATTAGTAAAATGACAGAAAAGGAGAGGAAAAAAATTGGAGAAGGAGATCTTCAATCTACAAATGTTTATGTACCTAATAGTGAAAAAAATAAAAATCAATTTCCTTCCTAAAGCTCAGCAATTTTAAGTCGAGAGAGAGAGAGAGAGAGAGAGAGAGAGAGAGAGATCAGATAGGAAAGTTATTCAAGACGCGGGATGATCAATATTGCTGTTCACGATTAAACACGACGTTAAACAAGAATTAATAAACATTAACTAATACTCATGTTATGATAACCTTCACCAAGTAAAACAACCATTTTTTTTTTTTATAATTAAACACAATAGAAAGGTAAGAGTGGTCGATTACAAGAGATGCTGCCTTTTCATCATAACCGTATATATCAAAATGGAAAGTTGGCTTGGCTAATACTATAAAAATTACACAAGAAATAGGAACTGCATACGTCCAATTATCTCCTTCAACCACAGCACGAAGAACTCTAGTTACCTGAAAATCACTATATATATATATATATATATATAGAGTTCAGCTTTGCATTAGTCGCATAACATCCATTCTCATGGCCTCTTCATTTGAAAACCTTTCAGGAACTCTCACGACAACATCTTGAAGCACCAATTCCTTAACGTTGGATACACTGACATGAAGAATGTGAAACTCAAGATCTCTCAAAGCGTTCATCAGCCTGGCAGACGGGTAGTTCACATCCGGGCACTGAACTCTAATCATGGCCTCCGTTCCCACAATCTTCACATCCACTTCCATCGAACCAACCGATCCATAACTCGAAAACTGCCTCGTCTGATCCGCAACTGTTGCACGGTTGGAACCAGTACTCATGGTGAGCCCCATTTTGAGGGGTCTATTCGATTTTGATAACCGTATTTTGGTCTCCAATTCATCAACCTTTCCCTTGAGTTCGTTGATGTACACGACTGCGTCAGCTAGTAGAGAGGCTTTGTCCATCTTCGACACGTTGGGGACAACGGCACGGAGAGCATAGAAACGATGGTTGAGCTTTTCCCTCCGTTGTCTTTCCGCTTCGACATGGTTTACCGGCAAAGTATTGCCAATCACAGGCTTTCTCCCTCTCTTCTTGAACCGGTTGCTTCCAGTTATGGTAGACGCTAAGTGTCCGTCGGAGTCTGAAGGCCCCGAATCCGATGATGATCCACCTACATTACCATATAATAGATACAAATCAGAACAAAAATATTGAACATAAAATCCTTTTATTTTTTTCATTAGTATTTTTTCTGCCTATGATTGAGCAAAAGAAATTGAAGAAAAAGCTGATATTAGAAAACTTTAACACATACGTAGTGACTAAATCCTTAGAAAATCTAACCAAACTAACTAGATATTTCCTTCTATCACCCGCTACAGCATATATAGCTACCTAAACATAAGAAAACGTAGGAGCTCATAGATTCGAAACCTGAGAATGTTTCATTTCTCTTTAATAAAAACCAGGGATTTGAACTGGTTTTGAGAAAAGAAATACGAAGATAAAAATAAAAATAAAAATGTGTATATAAAAGGAAAATTCTTTGTGAATCTGCAATTACCGATTACAACTTCTTTCTTGGCACTAGTTTCAGGTTGGTTATTGTGATAAAGTTGGAGAGTACTGGAGTCGTGTCGATCAGATCCAGAAGGCATAATTCCAATGTCAAGGAAACCCAAACTGTCTCTCATTGACATCTGTAGCTGATGATTCTCTTGGCTATTATTATTCTGCTTATAGAAATTCGGACTATTATTAATATTAATATTTGTCGGATTAAAAACATTAATCCCAGAATTACCGGCCAGAATCGATTTGGCAAACTGAACGAGGCTCCAATCCTCAGTGATCAAGTCAGAAGATCCCAATTCAAGAACACCATTCGGCATCGGAATGCACACCAACGTCTGAATCCCATGCATACGAGCCTCCTTCACTCTCTCGCACTCGTAGTACTGCAGCTCCTGGTTTCCCGTCAGCCAGACATACGCCCCCGAGCTATACGACCGCCCGACGGCCCCGCTCTCTGTGGACAAAGTCCGAGTGACCGACACCGTGTAGAACCAATCGATATCGGTGAGAATATCGCCGTCGGCGACCAACCTTTCGACGTCCATCTCCTGCTGACTGTTGACGTCGACGTTGTCGAATACGGCTTGGACGCTGGCCTTCTTCTTCTCCAAATCGAATCCGAAGACCGTCTGCTGGTCGTTTCCCTTGCAACCGACGTCGTTTTTGGTGCCGCGGAAGTATCCGCCTCGCCATGACAGCAAAACGGCACCATTGCCGCCGCCTAGGCCGGTGGTGGTGTCGTCTTTGAAGGCGTGCCAGAAGATGGAGTAGACCCACCATTCGGGTCGGGTTTCGAGTATGAACTGAAGTCGTTGTTGGATCGTCGGTGTCGTTTGGTGGTCCAATTGGTTTATTGACACCAGTGATGAAGAAGAACAAGAAGACATAAGCTCTTCCATTAATTTCCAAACAAGTTAAAGAAAATACAAGAGAAAAGAAACGGAAGTCTCTCTATTTTTTTTTTTTTTTCTTTTTTTCTTTCTTTCTTTCTTTCTTTTAGCTTCCTTTATTTAGGGGAAAAGGACACAGAATATGTATAGATCAAAGAATAACAAAAGTGGAATATACATATATATATATATATATGTAAGTATATATATATATGGAGAGATGTAGAATGACATAAAAGAAGTGTTCAGGAAAATTTATGAGAGGGTTTAGAAAGAGAAGACTTTATAGTCGGTGTTTAATTGAAGCTGCTCATGAAAAGAACTTTTTTCATTTGGGTTCTTCACACACGTGATAAACACATGAAAATATATCTTGGCCGATTGAGCTGTGTGTATACTTGTCTATACTTAATTTGTTTATATGTCACTATTAATAACAGTAACATCATAATTAGTTTTAGTATTATTATTTGAATTTGCCGGAGGTTGAATGCGGACCTCATAACGCGTGTCGTTCTATAGGACTAAAATTTGATTCCTACCCACGTTTCGATGATGTCATCATATTGGTTTTATTGTTTCTCTCCACGACATGGACAAAATCACTAAAGGAGTGTTAATTAAGGACTGGACCCCATTAAGATATCCTGCTAAATTTATTTTTGTAACTTTTTTTGGAAATTAAAAAATAATAAAATAATAAAAATAATAATAATAATAATAACAATAATAATAATAATAATAATAACAATAATAATAATAATAATAAACTTTTGGCTGCAAAATAAGAGATACGTACAGAAGCAGTTCTCAAATAATTATTAGATTTAGTAATAATTATTAGAATTAGTTTGTCTTATTATATTTAATGACAGAGTTAGAATTTAAATTTATTGCGGACACAAATAAAAAATAAATAAACAACATCGTCATTAATATTTTAGTCGCAAAAAAACCTTTTTTTTTTTTTTTAATTGTAGTGAGACCACTTTATCTCGATTGTAAAATAAGATAAAAACTAACGTTATGTGATACATGTGACTAAGCTATGCAAGAAAATTTTTTAACATTACCATTACACCTTTTTTCATAAGTATATCGTCCATTTAAATAGGTTGGATCTGTAATATATGAACCTATTACTCCCATACTGAGGTGTTTTATTGTAGAATTTTATCCCAAAGCACGAAAATTTATAAAGATGAGATTAAAGACAATTTATAAATTAATCAATTCAAAAAAGTTGAAAATTTCTGAAAAAAAAAAAAAAAAGTTGAAAACTGAAAAGTATAAGAGGGAGAGAAACGAGTATATGTGTAGGAGTAAATGTTTTGAAAAAGAAAAACAAAAAAGAAAGTAGTGGAGGAGTAAAGCAAAAAAACAAAGAAAAAAATACATCAAAAATTAAAAAATTAAAAAAAAACGTGTGCACCCCATTTATGGGGCATAAATCCAGAAGAAAGAGGGAGAGAAACATGTCTGTGATAGAAGGAAGGCTCTTTTACTTATGGGGGAACAATTCCGAATTAAAGATCTATGGGGCCTCTCTAAATATTTTACAAAATGCTGAGGGGAAAATTTTTTGTTTATAACTGCTCAATAGGGAAATGTGCTACATGGCTCCGTATCAGATTATAGTCCTTTGTTTCAAAAACTATTAAAAACCAGACAAATCATGCAAGGCAGAGTGACAGCACGGTGTTAGACGAGAAACCTCACCATCAACGGAGCCAGATTGCCCAAAGGGCGATGCCGCTGGCGCCTGGCACATTCTCTCATTATTGGGTGCATGGAGAAAATAAAAAACACAAATTGAGAGCAAATAGAGTTTTTTTTTTTTGTGCATATTGAAAGCTTTTATACATATATATATATATATATATTTTTATTTTAAAGCCACGGAATTTAAACTCTACACCTTATAATGAAACTAAATGTGATTTTACCAATAAAATTTGTTTATGTGAGAAATATAAGGTACATGATTCTTCTGATCTTTTCAACATAATTTTCTGCAATAACAATCTTAGATCGAATGAGTAATTAGATAGTTATTTAATAACAAAATCGAGGTTGATGCTAAATGTCAACAGATCAAATAGCGTGGGATAGGATGAGGAGAGGCTTGAATTAGGAATATTAGTGCGGGTTCAATCTTGCATTACTTCTATAGGGGGGCCAAAAAAAAAGAAAAGAAAAGAAAAGAAGACAGAAAGGGTAAGCAAGCAATTTAGGTTAATCAAGATTGGAAAGATCAAAATTAAACATTAGCTATTCGCTCTAAGCATGCAAATTTAACAAAACAGATTTTTTTTTTTCCTCTCTTGAGTGAAAAAAAATACAAAATCTCATCGATATATCCAGACATCATTTCATCCTCTTCATCCCTAATTACGATTGACCTTGATGGTCCCATGGCATTCAAATCGTAGTGCTAATATTCAAACTAGCTACTGCTGAAGCTTTCCCTAGCTAATTACTAGAATTAACGTCTATAAACAATTGATTGTACCGTTTTTGTTTTTTGGAATTTTTACTCTAGTTTTTTTTAATTTAATCAATTATAAGTAACAAGAGGTCGTTTGATTGATCCTCTTGAGTTGGAGTTTTAGAGCTAATTTCATTGGGGTTGAGTTGAGTTTCAAAATTGTGCATTTGATTGAAAAATGAATTGTTTAATGTCTATAAAAAACGTAAAAACTTGAAGTATGTTTGAAAAAAAAAATATCAATATAGATATTATTTTGTTCTTCTCAAAATTCTATATAATTAAAAAAAATCTCACACTACAACAATTAGAGTATTAAGAGACGACAAATGTCGTCACTAATGCTAACAAAGTCGTCGCTAATCAATTTTAGTATTCATTGTTATACTATCACTTTGACTTGAAATAATAAAGTTATGAGCTTTTAAAATTTATATTTTTGAGTTAAAATTAGGGAAAAAAAAGGATAAAAAATATTTAAAATTATTTGGTTGGAGTGAACCAACCAAATACGTACAGTAAAAAGAGAACAACTTATATCAGAAATAGCTAGTATCTTTTGATAATTCACTCAAACACAGAAAAAATAAGTCCAGTATTTCAGGAGTTATATTTTTGAATCCTTATATGCAAATTGAAATGAACTTTGGAAGATCATTTATGCACGAAATTTACAGTTGTCTTTGGATGTGATTGTCCTTTAGCAAAAGAAAAAAAAAATATTGTGATTATCAATTTAAAGAGATTTCTGCTGAATTAAGATGTTCACGAGGTTTATATTAATTAATAGCTTGAGGTTAGTTGCCATATGCACTTCACGTGGGGCAAGTGTCTTGATAACTCAAAGTTTGTACGTGTCAATACGGTTAAAAAAAACAAAAAATCCTAATCTTTGTGAATTATTGTTGAGTTCTAGTAGACTTTCAAAACCATATATATAGAGCCCCACCTCAGTGGAGTTCTCGACACACACGCATGTTTGTACGTGTGTGCATATATATATATTACGCTTATATTTAATTCGTTAGTTAGAGATAAAATTTTTAAATTAGAGTTGGTTAACTTTTCAAGAACTAGTTATAATTTTTGTTGACTTTTCAAAAAAAAAAAAAACAAGAACTAAAATAAAAAAAATACAATTTAATTAGTATCAAGTTAAAATGCTAAACGAACCCTACATATATTTTTGACACTCATACCGTTGCACAATAATGACTGCAAATATCAAAAGTTTATTTGTATGGTGCAATAAACCTAGATGTTCCATCAGTGTATGTGGGTAAGAGCAAACCAAAAGGACAGTTTTTGGTTCATGTCACCTTCCCGTAGTATTGGTATATCCATAGCATTTTAATGTTTTGCACATGGAAAATGCAAAGGTAATAGATACTACACGTCCTTTATAACAATTTTTGTCTCTTTATATTGAAAGACACGACTCACATTATAAAATGAGACACCAGTTTCTTTCGATTTGTTGTTTAGTTCACGAGCTATAGTAGAGTGAGATGAATATGTGCCCTAAAATACGTCACAATTTTTCTCCAGATGTGATAGTTAAAGCCCTCCCTTAAAAAAAGAAAAATTTTTTTTTTACCAAATTTATTTTTGTGGCCATAAACAAGTTATCTATATATAAATGGATATATTGCACGTCTTGAAACTATATGGCACATATCGGTAACTAGGTAGCTGATCATCATATTTTAAAGTGCTTAGAATCTTAAAATAATAACGGCCAATGAAACAAATTGTCTTGTCACGTGACTGCTAGCTTTTCAATTTGACTAATATGCTAACCTTTAATTATTCAGTTAATGAAGTTACTCTACAATAGTGGAAATTTGTAATGATTGTTGATAATTGGTCAATTTATGACGGCAAATTACGATTATATCAAGATAACAATTTATAAAATAAAATGAGTATTTTAAACAATACGAATAACTATATATATTCATAAATACACACATATAATTATTAGGTAATTATTAATTATTACAAACGTTCTCAGTTTCTTCTTCTTCATCTCCCCTCCCCCCCCCCAACAAATACTCGCTTGTATATTTTGGGGCAAAAAATTTTTTCTTAAAATTCTAATACCAACCCCTTAGTTTATAGTAAGAAACAAATTAGGCAAATTGTAGTAAATAGCATTAATTTTATGAAAATAATTAAATTAAGTAACAATATTTTAAAATATTTGAAGTAAATAGCAAATTTATTAGGTAGATAGAAAATTTATTTAGTAAACAATAAATGAATTTACTAGGTAAATAACATATGTATAAGATAAATTTATTTTTTTACTGTTATTTACTCTAAATATTTTTAAACCATACTATTTACTTTAATTATTCATGTCATAATGTTATTTTCTTCTTTCTCTTTAAAAAAAAAGTTATGCCATTTTCAACTTTACGCTTAGTAAATATTTTGAAAACATTTAAAATTATATCTTAGACAAATGAATACAAACAACCGATTTCTTCCTTAATTTCATGTCCTATATTTGATCTTTCTCTCTTTCTCCCTCCTCTTCTCTCCTCCCATATGCTCTCTCTTTCCTTCCTGTGTTGATGGTTCAAGGCTCACCATTCCGGCCAAACATATATCTGAAGCGAAGCTGGCAATCCTTGCGTGAGTTTTTACCAAAGAGTATTGGAGAGTTGATAGAAATAAGAGGAGAAGTGAAATGACAGAGAAAAATATTTTTCTTCCTTATTTTTTTACCGATAAAAAGTGAGATATTGGTGCCATCCCGCCCTCCATCTTCACAGACATGCCATATAATTGTAGCGTGTAGATAGTGTTTATGCAAAGGCACACACTTTGAATGATTAATTTTTCTTTTTCCAATTTATCCATCAATGGGGATGAATTTGTATAACATTTCAATTTATAATAATTTTGAGGGTGTATATAAAAATACGTATGTACGTAAAGAAAGCTTTTTTTTTTTTTTGTTAAATGTAAGTGTGTGATATATATATAGTTATAAAAACATATTGTGTATCTCTTTCTTCTCTATCATTGATCAATTAGGGAATAAGAATAGGGAAGTAGAATTGTTGGCACGCACAGATCAATCTAATATGTATCTTTCGCTCTTTCATTCAACATCTCATTCCTAGTCGTATTTGTTCTATTCAGCCAATCCATTACTGCTCCTTTATTGAAGTAAAAAGTTGACTACGCCACCAATTACTATAGAATTTGAGTAACAAGAAAAATATATCATAAAATAATTCTTTTTTTTTTCACATTATAAGTGACAAGATGTTGTGTTTATTTATATACACAATTAATGAGGAGTATATAAATTTATCCACATCGTTAAGTTATAGGTTGTTATGTTGTTTTTATATAGATTATACACTCATTTCTCTTGAACTAGTTGTTGAGATGAGTTCAATTCATTTTCATTTAACATAATATTATAATCATACTTTTGCGCGCAACGATGGGTTTGGACTCCAGCCCATTTGCATGCCACGCTACATGTGAGACATGGTGTTAGATTGTGAATTTGTTCCACATTGCTAAACTACTTGATTGGTGTGGTGTTTATTTGTAAATTCGACATCCCCTCTAATTGCTATAATTTTTAAAGATGAGTTCTATCTAAATTTATTTAATATTAATCTTACATTGCTTTTTAATTTATATTTTTGATAAATTCAAACAGAGAGATAGCGTAACTAATGTGAGATGTTGATTAGCTAAGTAGGTGCTAACAGGCTAATTATAGGATATTCTGCCAGTCATCCTCTCTCTTCAATTATGAGGAGAAAAAAAAAAAGATCGAGTTTTAGTTTTCTAATACTAATCAGTTAGATCTTCTTCATCAATTACATCATGATGTTCACTCATAGAAAGATATATAACAGCTTTTTCGATATAATATTAGTACTCTGTTTTTTCTTTTCTTTTTTTTTTTTTTTTTTTGATAAGATAATATTAGTACTTGATGCAACAAAGATTGAGATAGTTATTGTTGTACTATAACTTGTACTCAACTCCTTATAAGATTGCTTTCAGAAAAGGAGAAAAATCCTTTTACAATCACTTTCTTATTCATAATCACTTTTAACCAATTTTCTAGCCGTATATATTTTGGATAATCTGTGATCTGAGGATTTCTTACGGTGAGAATTACAAAATTCTACCTAATTAGTTCTTTGCTTAAAATCATACCCTTTTTTTTTTCTAGTTTTAAGTGAAAGGTTAATATCTAACATTTATATTTCTCGAATTGAAAAAAAACCCTCAAAATTTAAGGAATTACAAAGAAATTTGTTCAAATTATCAACTTGACTTTCAAAATCTATCCCCTCTGATACTTTAAATTTCGCCGACTTATGTTAGATTAAATACTAATTTCACATTCATAAATCATTTTATTAGGGATATGCAGAGAAATGATCTTATTTTAAGAATTTATTGAATAAATGTTGTAAGTTTGTAAAATTAATAAAATAATTATTTTTTTTAATATGATCTAATAATTATTAATTTGAATAATTATAATTAATCAATGATTGATTAATATTAAAATATATTTTTATTAATTAATCATAAATTAATTATGATCGATCAATATCAATCGATTATTTTTTAAACAAAAAAATTCAGTTATTTTTTTAAAATAAGTTTTAAAAATAAATTAATATCACATCAGGAGTAGAAATGTGAAATACGAAACGGTACTTTGGCAGTTCACAAGACTTCAGAGTGGGACCTCAAATAAGAAAAAGGAGACTTCAAAGTGGGACACTGCATTCATTTCACTTAAAAGTTGGAAGATTTTTTTTTTTTCCTCTTTTTAGTAATTTTCTTTTGCCTTGTTTTTGGTGTCCAGCTCAAGGAGCCTGTAATAATTCGTCAATCTCTGTTTTTACCTTTGCTTTTGATTAATTTATGATATAGGGACCCATCATAAATTTAATTTAAATTAAATTATATTTTTTTATCATAATTTTTATTTTTTTAAAAAAAATTTATTTTTTTTAAAAAAAATTTATTTTTTTTAAAAAAAATTTATTTTTTTTACAAAATTATTATTAAAATTTAAAAATCTTAAACTAAACTCATTTATCAAATACCCCTATAAATATCCTGTTAAGAAGAAGATGAAGAAGGAGAAAGAATAAAAAACAAAAAGGAGCTGGACCAGAGAGAGAGAGTGTGTGTACTATCTTTTTCCATGAAGATAAACTTTCGGTGAAAAGCTGCCAGTAAAACATTAGTCAAGATTCTATGCTTAATTAAGTGTTTGATTACGTACATGAGTCTAATAATGTTGATGATCATCTTTTGTTTTTAGTCTCTTTTTTTTTTTTTTTTGGTTTGTTTATCAACAACCATGCATGTACTTTGCAATTAAAATGTATTTGGCAACTGGGGCTTTGTTAGTTAAAATATTGTTTGTCGTTATAAAAGTTAAGAGGACTTATAGTTTATTTGATAATCAAGTTTCATTCTAATTAAATTATATTTTTTTATCTTAATTTTTTTTTTAAATCAACAAAATTTATAATTATTTTTTAAAAAATCAACTCAATTCAAACTTAAAAATTTCAACTCAACTCAAATTTAACTCATTCATCAAACACCTTCTTAATCTTTTTTACACATTGCAGTAGGAACAATTTTTTTTTTCGTGAACTATAAACTTTTAATTAAATTTAAATAAAATAAAATAAAATAAAAAAGTTTTTTGGGCCCACCGGAACCTAGCTCCGCATCTCCCAGAGACGACCCCACTTGAGTAGGGCCCGTTTCTGAGAGACACGAGCCCCCTGCCCCGAGGAGCTGAACTTTGTTATGATAGGCCGCCACGTGGAAAACATCCCTATATGCGAAGATGCCTACGCCATAGCATAAATAGAGACCAAAAAAATGAATTAGGTTTTGTAGCAATTGATCATAAGCTTTCTAATATCGCAATAAGAAAATTTATCTGCTATTGAAAAAATCCCAAGAATCCCTGTTATTTTTATATTCCTATTGTATGACATCTTATTTTATATATCTATTTTAAAATTTATTTAAAAATATATTAATTGAATGACTAAAACAATAATTCTTACTCTTTGAAACAAAATGAAATCTCTTACTGTAGATATTCATTGATTTTTTATTCCTTTGTTCCTCAATTTGATCAAACCCTTCAATCACTATTGATTTATATCTCTACTATTCATTATTATTCACTATTATTTTGAGTTCTCTTTTCTTTAATTATTAAGGTTGAAAGCGTCTACAATATCGAGTAATTGGCAGCCGACCACCTTTTGACTTATTTTGATGCTTTGTTGATATCTAAAATTTAGTTCTGCACGTGACAATAATACGTTTGCATTGGTATTTTATACCCTCACCCTCACGTATAGTTTTAGAATTGCTATTTACATCCGAGATGGTCATACACTTTACAAAATAAAATTCAAAAACTATGTTTTTTCTATTGAAAACTCCATGGTAGAGTGGAGTCTATTTGAAATTTTAACCCGTAATATCTATATCAACTTCGGTCTATTTTACATATATTAATTTTATGTGATTTTAATCGGAACTAATATTTCAAAATATATACTATCAAAAGATATACACTTTTGTAGAAAACTCCTCCTTTTCATTCTTTTGCTTCCACTAGATATTATTTCTCTCCCTTAAGCAAAACTCTTTTTGATCTTTTTGTTAGTATTCACACTTTTTTTTTTTTTTACTTTTAAAATTAGTTACCATTTCGACTCTTATATATATATATATATATATATATATATAATAAGTAATTTGTTTAACCTCGGGAGAGTTTTATAGTAAAGTAGAAAAATAAATGATAACCTATCAATAAATCACAGTTTGCAAAATTTTATTTCAGGTTTTTTTGTTATTTATTTATTTATTTTTGCAAATTTTTTTTTAATTATCAAAGCAACAGAAAACACATTCCCAAAACCCACGCTTTTCCAATTATTTTTCAACCAAACACAAAACTCCAAATCTACTTTTTCCCAGAAGTTTTTGCAACAAACATATATTTTTAAAACTCATCTAAACTTCAATTCAAATATCCCAAAAACTCTGTCTTTAGTTGTCCCCAAACGGACCATAATATTATTTTAGCAATAATTTAATGGTTCAAAATATGACCTACAGTTGAGTATCTTATTTCATACCATACTTCACAATTCTCCTATTTGTTATTAAAAATTTTTATTTATGCTTCTATTTAGTACTATTCAAGTACCTCCTCTATTTAATTACGGTCAATAGCTTCATTTTCTTCCACCAATCTGTAGCTCGGCACGTGGGGGAATGAACATACCATAATTTTCCAAACTAATCACATAGCCTAATCAATGCATTTGTAAAACATATATATACATCGCTAGAAAATAAAACATTAAGGGGCCAATATCCTTATCACTAATGCGTTGTTCCAAAATAAATATAAATATATATATATATATATATATTTTAATTAACAGAGCAGTTCCACGTCATATTGTTTGTTTTTAGCTAGCAGTTATTTTAATCCTCTTACGAATATTTAACATAAGCCAATGAATACTGACTTTATAACCACATTAATTTTCCCATGACAGGAACTATTATGTTGGTCAATCAACACTAGTTTCCAGTCCAAGGAATCATCATAGGAATTAGAGGCCAAGAGCATCACGGCAGATTAAATCCCATGTTATGTGATTCTCGTGCATTCATAATTTGAGAACCAGTACACATTCACTTCGGAAAAAAAAAAAAAAACGTCCGTGCATGTTGAGTTGACCATTTTTTATTTTTTATTTTTTTTGCTAGATCCTAATTTTGCCGTTTTGTATCGTGAATCACCACCAAATTCAAATGCTTAATTAATCAAGTCTTCGAAATTTTGGAAATTAGTGGCACAAATATTCCAATTTTGGAATTCAGCAATGCGTCATCATTAGTTAATTCAATATATAAGTGTACTTATTTTTTTCCTATCCTTCCATTATTTCTCTTTGTTCGATTTTTTTTTTTTTTTTTTTTTGAAAGTCTCTTTGTTCGAATTTCAACAAAAGAAATTGAACCTTTCTCAACCTTCAAAGTTCTTCAAAGTTAAAATACTTTAAGATGATAAATGCACAAATCTTTTATCCGGTGAGCAGATACATCAGGCAGTTGTAATTTTTTATTTAAAAACGTATCAATCTAGTTAATTTATATATAATTTTCTATTTAAAATCTTATTAAATGATACTATTTAAATAATGGTAGAAAGAATAAGTATCACTGAAAAATATTATACTGGAATTATTTGATTGTTATAATATCCCAAAAAAAAAAAAAATACAAGCGGCATTTGTAAAGGTGACAAATAGCAGCCCGTCCTTCTATCCATAATAATTGAAAAGGCTTAAGAGCTATAAGGTATACTAATATGTAGATTGAGATTGACTTCATTTATATGGTTAATCTTTTTCATACTAAATTGGATCAAGTTCTCGGAAAATTTCATAGTAGCTAGATGGCTTCATTTTTTACATTATTAGAGGATCTGGGGTTAGGATCTCTCACATTTTCGTGCAGCTATACATAGAAAAATTGGTAAATCATTCGATATAATATCGTTAGTTTCAATTGTGGTTCTCAATTTCAGAATTTATTCTCATTTTTTTTATAGGGATATGACTTGTATTTCATCTTATAGATTTCCTTCGCGTTTTTGAAGTGGTTGATTTGTCCTAAATCATGCACTCTCTCTCTATCAGATTTTTTCCTTTGGGATTTTTCTGACAAAAGGTTATAATGAGGCACCAGATATGTCTAAGTAGATCCTATAGACCAGTAGTGAAGTGATAGTGATTGCATTTTTCCCCTTTTTTTTTTTTTTTTTTTTTTTTTTTGTGGAGTGGTTGTCTTTTTAGATTATCATCATTGTAATTTTTTCAATTATTAAAATCATGTGGGATGGATAAATAATGAGGATGCGAAAAAGATATCAACTTAGCGAAAATATCTTGATGTACCTAATATTCATGTTACCACCATTTATATAAACATATATATATATATATATATATATATATTGAAAAGGGTGACTAGAAACTTTACTGGCTCTAGTTGGTCACGTTTCCCTTTCTCCTTATCTAAACGTGACTCTTTTATATACGCACATGATTCATGTATGAAGAGATGGGCCCTAGTCGCTGGCTCTTTTATATTTCTTTAAAAAATTATTACTTTGTACTAATTCTTTTTTCTAGTTTTACTCTCTCAAGTGAATGTTTTAAACATCTCATTTACACCGTTACTTTTGATCTAAAAATTTATTTTTCATCCCTTAAAATTTTATATTTCTTAATTTTCTACATAATTTTTTAAAAGTTTCATGAACACTCTTAATTTTCTGTGGTCCAAATTATATCACCTGTTTTAAAATTAGGATAACATATATAGATACATATATTAATTGAAAAACGAAATAAAGGGACAAATAACAAAAGAAAAGGAAGAATTAGAAGATTTTAAAGTATTTATTGCACTTCCAAATTTAGATCAACAATATTTTATCTTTATTCTAGACTTCGATCTTCAACAAATTTTCCCATGCATGTATCTAAAATAATGTGCATCCCGTCTTGCCAAGGCGTGGATAAGAAAGATCCCTAGTACTTTTGCTAAAATTAAGGTGGAGGTCAATTCGAAGTGACGACATATATTACATCAAACCTCAACCATGAACAACATGTGCCTTAATTTTTTTTTTAGCAAAAAAAAAATGTGCCTTAATTTTTGTTGGAGATTGAGTGAAAATTTGTAAAACCTAACGCCCCACCATCTATTATTACTGTTGTTGTTGTTAAGTTAACACCCCCCCCACACCCCCCCCAAAAAAAAAAAAAATCATCTATGTGAAGAAAGATTTTAATTTTTGTAATTTTTTTTATTGGTCCAAGCCAATGGATCTAAACTAGCCAGCATTTGAACATGTAGGGGTGTTCATCGAATCTGCCAATCCACTCAATCCGTTCAATCCAGTCCAATCAACCAGATTAGATTGGGTTGAGAAACTAATGGATTGGTTCCCAATCCAAAGGTTAAGGATTGAGTTACGGATTGATGGTTTCTCAATCTGTGTAATCCGTGAATCCGAACTCTATATATGTATATATATAAATTTATAAAGATGTATATATTTTTTTTCTAAATAAATTATGTATGTATATGTTAAAGTGTGACTTCACTGACTTGAATATGTGTCTAAATTCTAGTTAAGTAGTTCTATATCTGGCTTAAAACTGCTTTTTATTTTGAGTTGATGAGTATGAAAATTTTATTGTGAGTTTAATCAATGTTTGTTTATTGTAATGTATTATTTTGCTACAATTTTTATTCTTATTCTACAATTTAGCTTATAATCGAAAACTAGAAGTTAATTTTGCAACAATTTTATTGAATTATTTTATGTCCAAATATTTTATTTTAGTTCATAGAGTAAACAGATTGAATCCGTCAATCCGATCCGTGTAATCTAATATTTGCGTATTGGATTGGATTAGGTTGAGAGTTTCACGGATTGATGACGGATTGTGATTTTTCCAATCTGAATGTCATGGATTGGACTACGGATTAAAACCTAATCTGTATAATCCGATCCGTGAACACCCCTAAGGGCTGATCAACTTCATAATTATTTCTTGCCGGACAATAACAGTCTATATTTATATAGTATTAATAAATAGTAATCATATAATGGAATGGCCTCCTTGACTTTGAGATTGATTTTTCTTTTTTCTTTTTTTTCCTCTGGAAGGACTTTCAATTCAAAGAATTTGCCTCGAATTCAATTTCGTCAAAAGATATTATTCCCCCAATAAGTTACACGTTGTTTGCTGTACATTTTGAGGGTGTTTTTGTTTTCCCAAAAAAAAAAAAAAAACAAAAACAAAAACAAAAATTTTTAGTAAAATGCGGTAATAAAATACTTTTTGTCACAACAAGCGGAGTCAGAACTTTTTTTAAAAGACATAAAAGCAACCAAAATTCTGAAACTAAAGGGCAATATAGATTTAGATTTTTTTTTTTTTTTTTTTTTCGTTTTAAATCTGTCTTTCTTTCTCTTTTACGTCCTTTTTGTCAATTTTCAGCCTTTTTTTTTTCTCTTCCGAATGAGCCAAGCCTTCGATACGTTTAATTCACTTTTTAAAGTTTGAAGTCTACAAATTAACAAGCATATGAACTAGTAATAGTATAGTTAATTTTTTATTTAATTTGGGATTTTAAATTTCAACTATGGTTTTTTTTTTTTTTGGAATAATTATTATTACATTTAAAATTCAAAACCTATGATATACTCATTTACATTATACTTCTCGAACAGCCATTTAAAATGTTGAGTCATGAAAATATTTAAAATGTTAGGAGATTATTAAAACTAATGGAGAAAATTAGATTAATTTCAAAGGGAAAATCATAAGAAAAAGTTTTTGGGAGCGCTCTTGTCTGCGAAAAGTGTCAGTTTATCCTTTTTGATGTCGTTAATAATATAGCAATGAATATTTTTTTTCTCAATTTTGACAGGTGAATAAAATTACCGTGTAGTTATAATGACAATTCAACCCTCATCAAGTCATATGTGTAACATGCATGAACAGCTAGCTCATTTCTTTAAACAAAATTGAGATTGTGTATATATTATAAATTAACAGTTCGAATGCCAATACTAGTGA
The DNA here is from genome assembly GCA_038430175.1 of Ficus hirta. Taxonomy (NCBI): domain Eukaryota; kingdom Viridiplantae; phylum Streptophyta; class Magnoliopsida; order Rosales; family Moraceae; genus Ficus; species Ficus hirta. The sequence continues at coordinate 15,065,041 of CM076586.1, forward strand.
ACCCCAAATATTTGAGGGATTATCGGATAAATCAAATTCCATCATACAAATATATATATATATATATATATATATATATCAGGGCTAACATTACGTGACAAATGTCAATGCATAGAAAGAAAGTACAAATTGCCCTCAAAAAAGAAGAAAAAGAAAACAAGAGCCTAAAGGCCGTTTAGAACATGCATTCAATTGAAGTTTTCCAAATACTTTGTCTTTTTTTTTTTTCCCCCTAAATCAATTTCTATGTTTGCATATCCAATCTCTCTTAAAAACTTAAATTTTAGAAGTCTATAACTTTCTTATTTCAAATCAAAATGAGATGTTTTTTTTTTAATTGCATAGAATGATGAGATAAATGAAATAAGATTCATATTGCTATTTTCGAACACATTTTAATTTTGTATACTTTTTAACCATCACAGTTCATTTTTTAATCAAACACACAACTCCAAACATTCTATTATTTTTAATCAAAATATTTCCAAAACTTCAATTAGAATGTATGCTCTAAACGCTCCCTAATTACGAATTACACGCTGACAATACAATGCTGTGGGAATATTGGCTTCAAAAGGGTTACTTCTTCACCTAGAAAAAGAAAAGAAATTCAGAAGGACTTTCTAAAGTGTTCCCACCTGAAAAGCATTTCTCTTCTTATTCCTCTGTCAATTCTTCAAGCTAAGCCAGGTTTTTAAAGTTAGGGGGAAAACAAAAAAAACAAAAAAAAAAACCGAGAATAGTTTTCGGATATTAACTACTTTAGGAATTTGCTAAAAACATCCCCCAAAGACTAAAAAGCTAGAGATAGTAACTGGATTTCACTGTATTGTTGTGGTACATTAGTAAACGTGAGGATAATTTTAAATTGGGAAAGGGAGATGAATCCGGCAATGACACGTGGAAGTCCCTTCAATTCGTGTGATGTATTTTTAAATATTTGTCTCACAAAATGTAAAACGAGACACACGTGATTTTCATGGGCGGCTTTTGAAGCCCTAATGAGTTATAATGCCTCCAATCCAAGTCATATCAACATCCGTACACATCAAGTGTCAATTTGTTGATTGCCATTTTCCTTTTCTCCTTTTTCCTCTCCTCAAAAAAACAAAAAAACAAAAAAAAAAATCGATAATTTTGGAGTCACGAGACGTAGAATGAGATGGATCGAATTCGTGTGTGGGGATTTGTTGGTTTAGATGCTCGGTGATGGTCTCTGTTAACGTAAGCTAAAATGCTGATTCATTCACCACAAAAGGAAAGTTCTAGTAGAATAATTTATACGAAACTTTGTCCAGCAACTACTTTTGATATCTTATTGATGGCCCTTTTTTTTTTTTTTTTTTTTTTTTTTTTTTGTGTGGGGTTATTTTGGAGCTGCTTAATAATCATGTGATGCATGTGAAAGTGAGAAAAGTCTCTTAAAGACTAAACACCTCGAATATGATGGAAATTTGACATTTTTAAAGTGGGAAACCTTCTGTTGTACTCCTACAACGATTTAGTGGGCTGGACCAAGTCTAGTCTTGATATGAACAAACCAGGCTAGAAATGGGCTTGAATTTTTTTCTTTTTTGTTTTTGTATTTTCTGAAAAATCGGTGTCAAAGGTATGGCCCAAGGCATTCTATAATTTCGGCTGACGGTCCCGATCGAACAGACATTTATTGTCAATGTCGTATTTGTTCTTTACAGTACTAAATAGAAACACTAAACACATTTCTTTGTTTTTCTTTTTCTTTTCTTTGCTTTTTTTTTTTTTTTTCCCAAGCTAAGTTGTTGAAGGGTTGATGTTGTTGTTGTTTTTTATTTTTTTAAGTTGTTGAACGGAGTTGGCGTTGCTAGTTGTAGAAGCTCAAGAAATGGTAAATGACCAACTTAGAGCATCTCCAATGCAATGATCTACTTTTGTGCTAATGATTAATTTAGGTATTGGGATTAAAAAGGTGCTCTCTAATGAAGTTCTATATTTGATGTCAAATTTATCATGGACTAAATTTTATTACAAATCTACTATAAGACCAAGTTAATGCCAAATTTGACATTTTATTCTTATTAATTATTAATTACTGTCTTCATTTTTTCATGTAATCATTACAATCTTTTTATTTTAAATTTTATGGATATTAAAAGTTCACTTTATGAATTTTAAAACTTAATAATGATAGCAAAAAAGTAGATAACATAACATAATAGATAGCATTACACATGATAATACTATTTTTCACACTATTCATAATACTAGTTATATGGCACGCACTCCGTTTGTGTAGAATAGTCAAATAAAATAAAAGCAAAGGAAAAAAAATCCATATGACAACCATGTGGTTGTCACATGGCAAACAAGGCATGACTTTTAATATATATGTATATATCTATAACTATATATAGAAAGCACATTACTGTGCAAAGAGTTTTCGTCCAAAACGGTTCATTTTGGACGAAAATGTTTTATAGTTGCTTTTTAGTCCTTCTTTTTTTTTTTTAGTTTGACCTTTTTTTTTTTACAATTTAGTCCTTTTTTGTATTAGACGAAAATATTTTGTATTTACTTTTTAGTTCTTCTATTTTCTTTTTTATTTTGGAGCAATTTTTTTTTATTTTTTTATAATTTAATCTTTTTTTGAATTGGTCAATTTTTTTCCATTTTAGTTCTTTTATCCTTTTTTTTTTCTTGCCTCTCTTTTTTTATTTCTTGGTCCTTTTTTTTGTGGGTCTATTTTTTAAATTTATATTTAATTTTCTATATGTAGATAAAATTTTGCAAATGCATCTAATATGTACATATCATATGCTTTAGACTAGTATACTATACGTAAGAGAAATATAAAAAGGCCATGAACAAATGTACTGGAAATGGTTTCAGAGAGTAGTGTACATTGAGATGGCGTTAGCCGGTCCCAAATTTCGAATGGGCTGTTTTGGGTCACCATTCGAGGAACCAAGGCCCAACCTACCCTTGTCACACCTACATGCTCCTGGCCCGTGGTATATTTACAACGTACTTATGAGGGTTATATACAAGAATCCCATAAATTACACCTCCTTATATTTATACCTACTATAACATTAAAATTAATAATTTTATCATTTCATAATATTAAAATTATCAAATTTAAAATTAGAGTAAACAAAATTATAATTAGGTACTCAAAACATGACTATCCACCTAATTTTCTTTTATAAAAGCTTTGAAAAATGAAAACAGGAAATTGTCGGAATAATCTCTCCCTTTTGAAAAAATTACCTAACTAACCACCTTTTTATCATCCATTAATCAACATGATACAAATTCCTTATTATTAACCTGCATGACTCAGATTTTAGTTAATTTTAGTTTAATTTTGTGTTATATTGATCTAGTATTAATTTTTTATGTCATGTTAATATAAGATTTAAATTTGTGTCATTCGGATGCTTTCCCCTAATCTTTAAAGGATACATTTTTATGATTTTTGTCTCACTTAAATATTATTTTGGATTTCTGGCTTCTTGTTAACTTTTTATTTGACATTGTATGAGGATAAAAATCTTGAAACCATTATAAATAAGATAATATTTTAGAGACGTACCCTTTTAAGGGTATTCCTAAAAAAGCCCCAAAAGAAAACACAAACTAGCTTCTCACTCTCTCTCTTACATGACATCGATAGTTTTGAAACGATTCACATAGTTAATAGAGAGAGTCCCACGTGTTAATCCTATAGCATGGGGTGATATCTCTAATGTTTCTTAACGTTGTTCTTTACAGATTCAACTCACCCAGGGATGAAGAAAAAAAAAAGGCGCTTTTAATGTGAAAAAAAAAATGAAATTAGAAAATGTGTATGGAAATCTACGGACTTGTGTAGTTTTATTATTATTTTTTTCTTCTTATTTAGTTAAGAAACAGTGGCTTAAAAAATGGTTGCAGTTAATTGTACTAAACGAGGAAAAACATCAGGTACTTTTAATAAATGCCACAAAATCATACCAGGATTAATTTTACCATACACGAAAAAAACTCTTGTAAAAAATTTTATAAATAACATCATAAATATTTGTTTATTTAAAATATCAGTTATGATCACTGATTCGGATCTATTGTGTAATCACCTGGGTTACCAAATGATAATCAGTTGATTACCAACTGTCCACGGGTTTTTTATCGATAGCCACCATCATTGGTAGGTTACCAATTGACTACTAAATTATAACCGATTAGTTACTGACTATCGGTGGGTTTTTGATTGATAACCGTCACTGCTAGCTGGTTACCGGTTAACTATCAAATAGTAATCAATTGGTTACCGATCGTTGATGAGTTTTCAATTAGTAATCATCACTGCGGATGAGTTACTGGTTGATTATCAAATGATAATCAGTTGGTTACCACCAGCGGGTTTTCAAACGTAATCATTGCTGGGTTACTGATTGGTTCTCAAACCAATTGGTCATTGATAACCAGTTGATTACTAGCCAGAATCTTTTGATTTTGCCGGATTTTCCACAATAATTTAAAATAATAAGCAGATTAAAAAGGACACTGGAGACTGATGCGGGCGCAGGAGGAGACGGATCTCCGGCGCTCCGGTCTCCACAGATCCGGTTGATGGCGGCAGCTCGGATGGCGGCAACTCTCGAAGATCCGGGGATGGCAGCTAGCTTCGATCCGTACCGAATAGTCGCTCGTTCTCCTCCACGCCGGCGAGGTTTAGATCTCGCAGTGGCGACCAGCGATCTGACGAGGAGAACTGATAGCTGCTCCAGTCTCCACAGATCCGGTCGAGTCGGGTGCTTAGATCGCGCCGTCGGTTTTGGAGCTGGCAGATTCGACTCGTTGGTTGACGCGAGATGGCAGATCCAGCTCGAAAGAGATCAGCGTCACCGGCGCTGCCTTGGAGCAAAGATCGCGAGGGCTGTCGCGACGGAGGCGGTCGCCGGAGTTGAGAGCGGCGGACGGCGGTGTTCACAAAGAAGAAAGAAAGGCTTAGAGGAGAAAGAAAGAGAGAGAAAGAGATAAAAGAGAGAGAGTCGTCGAGAAAGAAAAGGAGGATAGAGAAAGAGGAGAAAAAAATATGAATATTCTGTATTTTTAATTTTTAAATTTAAATTATTATAAAATGATGTCATCATTTTAGTAATTTTTGCAAAATCTTTTTAAGGTGCGGCAAATATCAATTTACATTTCCTTTTTGTGGCACTCCCCCTAATTAGCCCAAAAAGAATCCTAAGGGGAGTTTGGAACACAAGTTTCATTTTAATTAAATTATATTTTTTTATCTTAATTTTTATCTTTTTATAAAAAATCAACAAAATTTATAACTAATTTTTTAAAAGTTAATACTATTCAAATTTAAAAATTTTAACTCAACTCAAACTCAACTCATTCACCAAACACCCTTAAAAGTTCAAAAAACGCCAGAAAAAATTGTCCATTCTTGTTAATATAATACGACTAACTCCAAAATCATAAATTCCATCATAAAAAAAGTAACTATGACACTTATGAAAAAAAAATACCATGCTAAGAGTATTTTGCAATAGAATGTTAACATGTTGAAGATAAATATTAGTGTTAAGATTTTTTTTTCCTCAAAAAAATATTAGAGTTAAATAGAGTGTTATCTTTAATATCAACTTTATCAAATGAAAATTTTGATGTCAAGTTTATCACCAAGTATAACAAATTGATACGAGAACAGTGAGCTTTTATATTTAAATTAAAAATAAAAAAAAGTTCTTTAATATAATGTTATTTTTAATGTCAAATTTATTATATGATAAATATGGTAACAAATTTGTCCCAAAATGAAGGTAATGTCAAGTTTAACATTTTATTTTTATTAGTTTATGCTTGACCTTTTCATCTAATCATTAAAGTATTTTTTATTTTTTAGTTTTTTAAATATTAAAAGTTTATTTTTATGAATTTCAAAGCTCGATAAATAATGATAGAAGATAAAAATAACATTATTAATAATATAATTACTCATTGTACCATAAAGTAGAAAAATGTTATTTGACAAATAACTCTGAATATGGTCTAAAACATGAACATATTAACTATAAAAAAAAATTAAAATAAAAAACTAAAACACGAACATTGAAAAAGCTAATTAATGACTATGAATTCAATTACAACATGAACATCTACTACTTGATCCGGACCCACATTCCCCTACTCGGCACACCGTCAACCACCACAAAAATCAAGTAATACCCCGGCGGCGCCAGTGCCGGCGTCGGCGGCGCGTAGCCATCAAACACGTACTCATCACCCTCCTCTCTTCTGACCACTTTCCCGGCGTCCAAAACCAACAGCCTCTGGTTCATCGCCAACGAATGCGTAGTAAACGATGGAGCCACCATCGTCACGTAAACCCGGTCGCCATTAACGCTTTCTTTGCCCTTCGACCGGAACCGCGCGGAAACTCTCTGCTTGTACCTCATCTCCGTCTCTGGCTTCATCTTCGTGATCAACGGCCGAGATTGGCCATCCAAGTACGGCGGATCAAAGGCTTCGAGACTCAGCTCTGTGGGGAAAACCGTAGAGAAGTTGTAGTTCCTGTTGGGATTACTTCCTCCGACCAAAACCCGACCGTCGGCGAGCAAATGCGCCGTCGAATGATACAGACGAGGAATGTTGCTCGGGCTTAGTGTCTCGAACCGGGTTTTCGCGTCTCTGCCGGTTCGGTAAAGAACCGGGTTCAAAGCCGGTTCTCTCGCGACATCCCAACCGGCGGTTCCCCTTCTCGCGCCGTTTATGATCAGAACGTCGCCGGTCGGGAGCAGAATCATGTCCCCCATGACTCTCTCGATCGGCATTTCCTCCATTTCCCATTTCGGCTTCTCGTCGGTGATCGAAATCCGGCCGCAAGTCTTCGCCGCCGGAATGTACTCTCCGGCTGACGCCTTCACGTTCGAGTCCGAAGCCGTCCCACCGCAGACCAAAACGACGGCGTTTGGAAGAACATTGCCGTCGTTTTGGGAGAGGGTAATCGGAAGCAGAGCCGACGAGCCTGTGCTCGGATAGTTCCTCGAAACGATACCATTTCCGTCCGGCATCGTCGGGAACCGCCGGATTACTCTGTTGTTCACGTAGTCGAGAAGAATCGCCCTGTCGTTGGCGAATACGAAAAGATTTCCATCCGGCGAAAGGTGAAGAAAAGGGTATAAATTGTTGGGGACTTTCGCCGAATAGCTGGTTTCTTCAAGAAACGGCAGTTCGTGAAGTTTCTCCGATGTCGTTTTGGGAATGAACTCGTAAGAAAACTCCAATCTCCCACCGACGACAATAATCCTCCCGTCGGGCAAAACCTGGTTGGAAGCGTACCAACGGGAGGTGATGAGCCCGCCGGGATTCTCCACCCAATCGCAGTCCGAGCAGGGCTCGAAGTAGCGAACGACTCGCTCGCCGGCCTGGAAGCCGCCAGTCTGGACCAAGACGCCGTCGGAGGACAGAGCGCCGGAGGAGCACCAGGTGTCGGTGAGGATGGTGAGGGGCCGGACAGCGCGGTTGGAGGGGTCGAACTCGACGGAGTGGGCGAAGCAGGAACCGCCGGAGGAGGGGGTTGCGGAGTCGATTCGGCACTTGGATTGGGGCAGAGTTATGTTGGAAGGACCGAAATTTTTCCTGTCGAATACGATGATCTTGTCGTTCGGCAACAATGCCATGTGCATCGCCGAGACTCCGATGCTTCTTTTCAGCAACTTCCATTTGCCTTGATACGTCGTCGTTTCAATAGTACTTGTACTATGAGCTTGGCACACGGTGATCAGACAAGTTGTGATTGCTATTAATAGAAAGACACAGGTTTTGGCAGCCATGTTTGTAAAGCTTAGAGTACACATGTTTGTTATGAAGAATACATAAACACATATATTCATTATATAATATTGGTATTAATATGGCCCTGCATTACCGTAAGTTTGTAGTGTTGCATTAAAACACTACAGCGGTAGGTTCTGACCAGAGTAATTATTTGGTGATCACAACTAGATATACGTGAAAATATATATATACAAATATATATTGATGAGATTTATCTTTAGGGATGGCGAGTTAAGTTTTTTTTAGTTAGCATGATTGAACTGAAATTACTTCTAAGAAAATGCTATGTGCCAGTTCTGACCGCGTTCGTTCAGCTGAAAACCTATGTCTCTGTTTGTCTCACCATTTTAAACTCAAAATTTGCATCTCAATTTTTGTCTTTTCTGAAAAATCAACGAAAATTATAACTAGTTTTTAAAAAGTCAATCAACTCAAATTTAAAAATTTCAACTCAAACTATTTTACCAAACTCAGACACGTCAGAGTGGAGTCATTTGAAGGATTTGAACTAGTTTTGGGTTCATTAAGCCTATTAGAAAAATAAAAATAAAAAATTTGTTGAAGAAAACACTAGATTCCAAACCATTGAAACAAATTAACAGGCTAGTAAGTGTTAATATCTACTTTTGTTGCTATTAAGAAGATGCTGAACACCAATAGAAATTAGACAATTTGGCCGATCATTATTAACACCAACCTCTTATGAGTTGATGATTACACAATGATTTATTTCTACAGAGATAGTTATACATATATATGTTACGAATCAACTTCTCTCTCCAATTTTGGTGTCTGAAATAATGTCAAACTAATTATATTTTGACACGTAACATAATGTGGCGTAATATTACTGATTAGATACGATTTGGGACACTAAAAATTAGATAAAGTATGTGGATCCAGTTTACCAGTGATCACTGATGATCAGTAGAGCTAGGTACAATAATTAAATAGACTTAAAATAGTGTAAATGCATGAGATAATAGGTATAGTAAATATAGACTTAAAAGGCTAGTGTAAATGCTGGAGATCGCCCAATTATCGGCCTTTTCGGCCATAGCATTTATGGCCCTTCATGGTTGAAAGATTTGTGAAACGACGAAAGCCTATGAACAAGTAGAGAAGAGATGACCCAAAGGGGGTACATTAATGCTAGTTTAATTTTTAAAAATTTGCGTACCATTTAACAAACACAGCTATATAGTTTGGTGTGTGGAAGAGCTTATATAATTTACTGCAAGAAGTGTCGGTGAAGGTGGTGGGACTTTCTGGCATGGACAGCCTATCTGAACAGTGCATTGTCCCGTGAAACATTATGGAGAAATGAAATATTGATTGTGACAGAGGCAAATGGTTAGTTAAGACTTAAGAATTGCACATGAACATCGTCATAAAAAATATACAAAACTGACAAAATCCAATAATACCGACACATGATTTGTTTTTTTTGTTTTTTTTGTTTTTTGTTTTAACACAAGACGAGGTCAGACCGAGTACTCAAGTAATTTTGAGACCTAAAACAAATTTTAAAAAAATTAGGGGGACTTTTCATTGGAAGCTTTCTATATAATAATGATATCTTATGGGTAGTGCAAATTTTCATACATTAAATCTTATCAAAATATTTCAACTTAACATATATAAAAGAGTCAAAAATTCATTCTTTTTGACACATGTCATTCCCTCCTTTTCTTTTCTTTTTAAATTCTCTTTCGTTCTTTCCCTTTTCTTTTTCTCTCTTTCTTTTTTTTTTTTTCAATTGCTAATTTTTATTTTCTTCTATACTTTATCTAAAAAATTCTCTCATCTATCTTAGATACTCAACTACTATTTTTCATAATATTTGGCCTTAGTTGAATATTGATCCAAATTCTATGAAAATTTTGATAAATATATATTTTTTTCTTTTTACTCTTTAAAATTATTGTTCACTTTTGTCCATGTGCTGATCTATTTAATGTTTGCTTTCTTTCATCATTTTTCATTTTTATTTTTCATTCTTTTTTACCCATACTGAAGTAAATTTTTTGTAAATGTATCCTTACTTAGATAATTTTTTTTACCATCTCAATTATTATTTTCTCATAGCACCACCTAATTAACTTTCTATATGATTTGCTAACTCCTCCCCAATTTGTTGTTACTTAATTATTTTCTCCTCAATATTCTACGAACAACCATTTTATAATAATACCTCCTAATTAATTTTTATTTAATAAATTGATTAAACACGTGCGTGACACATGTCTACAACTAGTAATAAAAAAAAAAAGTGTGCAAAACTGATATAATCTAATGTAAATTTGATGGTTAACATCCCTCTCAAAGGAGTATTTTTTTTTTTTTCTTCATGTCCTACCATACAATCCTCGTTTTTTAAATAGGAATCAATGATATACTTAAAACTTATCTAAGAATTAAAAGAAACAATTAAACATTATATGAAATTCAATTAGATCTTTTGTTTTTGTTTTTAAAGACGTAACATATTAGAATTAATTTGTGAATTCAAACTTTGTCAATAAATATTTTTAGGACACAGTCGATCTCAAATAATATTTTGTTAACACTACTTTTGAAAGTCTCAGATTTGATACTTCTATACGTATAAATTTATTTGTTTTCAAGCATATAATTTAGTTATTATATGCACTATGCACCTGTTTGGCCCAATTTTCAAACTTATATGAATAAGTTTTTCAATAATTGTGTGTGTATATATATACACAAATTAGTAGATGGACAATAAACATAAATAGATATACACAATCATGTAACTAATTTGGGGCCTTACATTGCTCAGGGACCTTAGGCGAGTGGCTAACTTGGCCTTGCCCTTGAGCCGACATTGGACAGGATCGAACTTACAACTTTATCTAAACTCTCGATGTCACCAGACGAAACGGTCTTAGGCTATCTCGACACGTAATAATATATTATGCACGTCCATCGTTTCTAATAATGTGGCACGTAAAGTCCTTTTTAGCAATTTTCATGGCACATGACATTGCAGTGAATGCTTTCTTGTAGCGTCTAACATTATATATGTTGCTTGAGGCCTAGTGAAGGCTATATCTATATGTGTGTGTATATGCAGTTACCTAGCAAAGCAAATTGAGTTCATGGTTAAAGTAGCAGCTGACGGTTAGCAGTGAGGAAATGTCGGCGCGATGGAGTGAAGACTTCAACAATATCAGTGGTGTGGTAAATTTTAGTGGTTTATTATTTAAAAAAAAAAAAATTTTGTTCCTCTTTTTTTCTTTTTTTTTTTTTTTTTTTATGTAGCATTTAGAAACAGTACATTGTGATAAAGCCAGACATACTGGAATTATCTGATCTCCTGCTCACAATAATATCAAACAATCCCAATTCTCATATTTCGATCTCATGTTTAGAAATTATCTCAGGCAATTATGAAAGGATTGAAAGAGATAGCATTGAAACTTACTACTCCACCCATCACAATCAATCTGTGGTGGTTGCATGTGAGTACGTATAACGATATATATATATATATATATATAGATAGGCCCGGATCAATAAATGTACGAAGTAAATGTATACATGTATAGATCCACGTTTTCTTTGGTCATTGTTTACTATTTCGTTTTGTGGGGGATGGTTGGTGTAATATTTAGGTCAGAACATTTAAGTTACTTGGAATTCATTTTGACAAGTGACCACTTCCCTTGTTAAATGCACCTGAAGTTTGGGCTACAGTTATAATAAAGGGATAGGTGTGCAGTTTATAAGTGTGTGGGAAAGCCTCATCTCTTAAGCTAATTTTTGGGGTTAAGAAAGCTTAATACCACCTAACAATTGTTGAGGTAATCCCACATCAATTTTGGAAAGGACAGGTGGACAGTTTATAAGTGTTAGGGAAAATCTCATCTCTTAAGCTAGTTTTTGGGGTTGAGAAGGCCCAATACCACTCAACACTGGTTTCAGAACTAAGTTAGCCAACAAGTCTTATTTCAATCCGAGAGACACAGGTCGATGGTAATTTGACTTAGGCCTGATGTGTGATAGGAAAGATTGTTGAGGTAATCTCACATTGGTTGTGGAAGGGGGAAGTAGGCAGTTTATAAATGTGAGGGAAAACCTCAACTCTTGAGCTAGCTTTCCGTCTTGAGAAGGGCCAAGACCACCCAACATATATATGTCTAAGTTAAGTTGGAGATGTATATGTAGTCAATAATGTTAATATTTGTTTCGATCTATATATCTCATATGACAATTGACAATCAATTTATGAAGATATATCAGAGACGTTTATGTTACTGTTCAGAATAAAAGCGTTGATGAAGATGGCAAATATTACATACTTAACTTATAGCCATCACTTAGAAGATTATTTAAATTAATTGCTACATTTATATTATTTTATTTTAACTTTTTGTAGAAACTAAGACATCTCGAATAGAGTATTAAATTATGTGTCAATGGTAAATTTTAATATTTAGATTAAAAAAGTGCTCTCTAATTTCTAGTGTTATACTTGGTGTCAAATTTACCATATACTGAATTTTGTGACAAATTTACCACATGATATAACAAATGCTAAAGTTAACATTTGATTTTTATTAATTGTTGTCTTGACTTTTTCATGAAATAATTATATCATTTTCGTTTCTAATTTATTTCAATACTAAAAACTCATTTTTAGAAGTTTTAAAGCATAACAATCATGACAAAATCACTCCAATTTCGTAACCAAACATAATATTAACATAGACAAATAGATTGAAGATTGTCTAATTAGAACAGATCCGGACCACATGAGTCTTTTAATTTTTTTTTTTTTTTGAATAGTAAGAATAACATATTTACTGACTAAAGGAATCATATAGTACAAATACTCAAGGAATCATATAGTTCAAATAATAAAGGAATCCTAAAGCCATATTTTTCTAAGCCATGAGCTACTTTGTTGGCAGTAATATGATCTTAAACACGAGACAAATTCCAGACAAGTGAGATCCAAACTCAAAAAATTCTAAGGTGGCAAGTGGATATTGTCTGTGTACGTCACCATTTGATAGGCCCAAGCCTGTGCGGCCCATGATACAAGGACACAAGTAGTTTTTTTCCTTTTTGGAAAAATATAATAAATAGTATTTTTACAAAAATGATTACAATAAATAATTAGGTCTTTAAATAAGTCTTAAAATATTTAAAGTAAATAGTAAATGTATCACGTACATGAAAATTTTACTAGATAGATAATATATTTGCAAGTCGTAAACAAATCATCTACTTGATAAATCTCTGACTTATTTTAAATATTTTAAAAACTTGCTTTTTACTTCAATTATTTTATAAAAACTTCTATTTACTTCTTTTTTTTCTTTTTAATTTTCACAATTTTTGAGAAACTGATGGTGATCAATCTTGTTTCAAACATCCCTTCAAAAAAATAAAATAAAATAAAATAAAACAAATTTTGTTTCAAACATAAGAGAACTACATATAGATAAGATCTTTTATGGGTTCTGAATGACTAAACACAGCGACTCAGATTTTTCATTTTTGTAATTGATTAATTATTCTTTTTACTGCATTAAAGCAATCTTATTTTGATCCCCATCTCATATATATGATCTTGTCGTGGAAGCAAATCCTCTATAATGTGTTTGTCTTTAAGTTTTTGGTGCATCATCTGAAAAATGAATAGCCACTACACATGGAAGTACTTCACGGTTTTGCAAGATATCAAACTACTGAAGGTGGCAAATTAATTGAGTGAACAAAGAGAAAGATGAACAAATTAAAAAAATGATTCTCTTCCCCTGTGAATAATAACTTGTTTTCCTTGTATGATTACTACTTTTTTGTTAGACTACTTCTGCGACATTGCAACATGGGTATCTTCTAAAAAATGAGAAATTATTATATATATATATATATATATACATATATAGGGTATATCGCGTCGTCGAATCCGATTGATAAAAAAACAATATGGTTGGTGTGTAAAATCTTCAATAGATATTATAAGCATAAAATGTTAGTCTTATTGGTTAAACCAGCCACCTGTTAACTTTTTATGAATTGGGTATGCCACATAAGCAGGATAGACCGTCTACTTATAAATAATTTCCTCTAAAAAAATAGCCAACCATTGCTATAAATTAGTCCCATTGGTAAGATGGGGAGGGTTAAGAGAGAAATCCCAAACTCAAATTCTGTTAACAAGCGATGTATCATTAAGGTTAAAAAAAAAATACACACACATTTTAGTGGTTACATTTATATTTTAATAGTAATTTCATATTGACTTTTTCTAAGAAAAAAAAAGTTTTTTTTTCATTAATAGAATTCATTAATCAAGATTAACATGATTGACTATTTGATCCCTACTTGGATGATGGTGCCTTTGAACTATAATAATTGCGACTTTGTTTCTCTATAATATATATATATATATATATATATATGTATTTCAGTACTTCAATTTGGAGGAGGCCAAAAGAATCACTCCTCTAGCTAGCAAGTTTTGTCTATCTCACACATCCAGGGTTTCATTTATATAGATTATAATGAGAAGTCCATATAGCAAAGGGGAGAAAAAACAGAGAAATCCGTGTCAATAATGTTCACTATGGTACAAAGTTTTCACGTGCAAAAAGTACACTACACAGTGCCCTACCCGGAAGGATTTTTAAATTTTATTTTTATTTTTTATTTTTGGCATGTAACCTTTCCTGAAGAAAAACAAAAAAATTAATGTGGAATATTCCCCAAATGTCTCATTGCAGTTTCAATATGATAAATTTATAATCGCAACGGTTATAAAGCCAGTAGGTCAGAAATATAATATTGGAGAAAATAAAGAACTTTTGCTGGTCTGTCCTCTACCGGAGATTTCAAACCATAACAACACATACAGGAATCCATAGGTAACCCTCTTCTACCTTGTGCGAATTAGGACAAAAACTAAAAGAGGCCTAAAAAGCAATAAATTAATACAATTTGAGGAAAAGAACAAAACAAAAGTTCTCCCACGCGTGCCCCGTACAATATCAAGTGTCCAACAAAGATGTGTCACACAATGTACCCACTCAAACTTCTTCAAATCATAATTCATGGTAGTGGGATAAACCTGGCTCCATATATATATATATATATATATATACACACACATATTCTCTTATGTACGAGACTTTATTTTGTATTTTTAAGAAAGGCTTATTATATGCATTTTACGAGTTATCAACAAGTACATATACTTTTGTATTTTGGATATTGTATATTATATTATATTTTTTGATTTTGAATTCTTTTGCTTTCGAATTTACATGCTCAATTATTACATTTTCTCGATCAACGGTCAATTTTGAATGATTAAAAACTTCAACACCCTTAAAGAAAATACAAGAAAGAACAAGAAAAAGAAAAAAGAAAAATTTCAAAATGTGAAGGACATTTAGGTTTTTTATGGTCAAAATCAACATTTGATCGAAAAAAGATAAGGATTTAGCATTCACTTAAAATGTAAAGGCATAAATAGAACACAGTTTAAAATATATATAAGGAATGGTATTTGATCATCTCAAAATATATAGTAATAAGAGAAAAAAAAAATATATTTGAAATAAGATACACAACCTCTAGACTAGCTTTGCTTTTTTTTTTTTTTTTTTTTTTTTTTTTCATGTATTCTGAAACCTCAATAGATAGACTCAATCTATTGCTATAAATTTGCCACCGGTGGTGGTAGTGGTTTGGTGGCCTAGTAAGAGCTTTCGCTTTTCTCAGATTTAAGATTCGAGTCATGACGTATGTCGAATCTAGTTTTCTATTAAAAAAGATCATGTATTATCTGCTCTTTAAGACTGGGGTATGATAACTGTGGGAATCTACGATCAAGTTTTTTGTCATCCCATTAGTACGATCACTAAACTCACTCAATGACCATTTAGATAGGAGTACGATGACACTACCGTTTTTCTTTTTATTTTTTATTTAAAAAAAAAGTTGCTATAAAATTACTATTGTTGTTATTATTATTATTATATCCATGAGGTTTTGAGACAACTTATATCAATTTGAAAAGCTATGTCGATGATGACTCCTCTCAATCTTGTGATGATCACATCAACAATTCAAATCTCTCTCTCTCTCTCTCTCTCTCTCTCTGATCTCTGCGCACACACCAAGGACTGAGATATCAAACAAAAAGTTCACGGCCTCTGAGGAGTACTTGTACATTTTATTTACCGAAGAGAGTCAACAAAATATTACAGATTAATCCTGAAAACCAAAGAGGTCAGCATAAATATATATAATTTTAATCAAAAAGCATATAAAAATATATAATTTATATTTATATGTACGTAAATAGATGAGAGAGAGCATGCACGTTAGCACAAGTTCCAATGATTCGGTAAGATGAAAATCATTTAAATTGAATATTTATGAACCTATAACAATGTGTGCAACACGAACTGACCAACTCCAAGAGGCTTGCATTTACGTTGAGTAATAACAATATAGATCAATCTCATTTTTGACTTGGGTTTTGCACCATACAATACAACAGATCCTAACAAAGCAGGAAAAAGATAGAAAAAGGATGACTTTTATAATTAATAACTTTACGGTCTTTTTGTACAGAATTCTTAACAAGTTTTTGAAATACCCACAAAAAAAAAAAAGGAAGTTATTTATGTTTGATTTACTCCATTTTAAACGTTTTTTTTATGATACTTCTCGCACGAATTTGAACTCATTACTGATTGAATTATGAACTTGAACCTATATCCAAATAGACCTTCAGTAGTATATTATTTTAAACGTTAAAATTTTATGATATAGATATGAGGGTTTGAATCAGAGTCCTTATTAAGGTTAATTACTTTCCTTTTTGTTAATATATATATATATATATGGTGAATGGATACAAAATAAGAGTGAGTAGCTAAAGAGAGGGGGAAATAGATACATCACATTCCGTAATAAATATGAGAGTCAGGAAAAGAGGAATCCATGGCGTAACTGCTGATGTTGACCCAACCGTGTAATGGTAAATGATTCAGATATCAGAATTTAAGAGCAAAGAGAGAAAGAAAGTGCCAGCAGTAACAGCAGCAACAGAAGCAGAAGCAGAAACAAAAAACACATTTAATTGGGCATTCAGTGGGTTGCATATGCACCACCACCACCGCAAACAGCTTCATCAAAATTACATTTATTAATGACAGAATGAGACACCCCATCATGGCCCTTTACTGTGTGTACTGCTCACTCATCACTTCATCATCATCATCATCATCATCATCATCATCATGATCTGATCATCATCAGTTTTCACTTTTCCAATCAACTTTTGTTATTGCTTTTCCCTCAAATCTTATTTCTTTCTAAAAACCATCTTCTGTTCCTTTCACCTCATGACTTTCCATATGCAACTACACGAAACCCCTTTTTTCTCTCTATGAATCTATCTATATATCTATCTATCTATCTATCTATCTTGCTCTTGCACAGTCCCACACACATTTCCAAACGTCACCCTTTTCAGTAGCTTTCTATGTTGTATATGGTTTCTCACTTTTGCAACCCCACTGGTGCTAGCTCGGCGGGTGGAGTAAGGGATTTGGATAGGAGTTTCTATGTTTCTCACTTTTAAAATCCCGCTAGGACTAGCTCAGCAAGGATAGAACGGGAGGAGTTTGGATAGAGCTATCAGATTCAAAATCTAAAAGTACTTTCATTTTTATTTAATAAGTGATCGCTAAACAGTGAAAAAAAATGTGGTTTCTCACTTTTGGAAAGAAATAAGGTAAATTCTATATATCCACAAATAGTTGATGCCGGACTACTGAAACTTCATGATATATATATATATATATATATGAATTCCATGTGTGTGTATATATATATCATACATATCAGTTTGTAGTATAAACTTCTAACATGTACAAGACAATTAGTTTTTGTGTGTAATTTTTTATTTGTGAGAAACTTGGATGGAATTAGATTGGCCAGGAGACGGGACATCTCAACAAAGTTTTATACCTTTTAAATATTTTTCCTTGGCCACATTGTATAGATCAACTGAATTTCTGAAGCTTAAATAAGGATTAGACAGATGAAAGTTGAGCTCAAAACTTCAAGTTGCTTGTGCACAAGGCAAAGGATTCAGGTTCAGAAGCCAAAATCAGAGATTTCTATTACTGAAACAAGTAAAAAAAAAAAAAAAAAAAAACACTTAAAATGAGAAGTTTCATAATAAGGGGGGATGAATATTCCTCAAATTCAACACCGTCAAATATATCATCAATGTCTCTTAGACCATTATTCTTTTTCACCTTCCGTTATATATAATCTGTCATCCCAAGTTCTACATCTTTTACGCAAATATTATTGAAACTTGCGCAGTGCTAAAATGCAACAAACGTAATTGGAGGAAAGTCTTGGCAAACATGGTTTTCTATTTTCACGTTCTAGACTTATTTAGTAAAAAAGAGATGGCCAAATTCAGAAAGAAAACTCCAAAATGAACCCAATGTTATATGCTATAAGCCTATATATATATATATATGTATATATAAACGTGTATATAGACAGATCTGAAAGCTGATAACCAAACTCATGATAAACCAGGCAAAAGAAGAATATACAACTCGATCAGATCTATACACAAACGTAACATAAAGTTAGAGAAAAAATTGATAAGGCGGAGACAACACAGCTCCAGCAAGTAACCCACAATCACTATACAAAGCCACAAAAGAACAAAAAACCAAAAACTAAAAAAAGGCACACACACACACACACACATATATATATAGAAAAGACCAAGCCATACATTTTTATGCGTTTTAGTTCAATGCATGACTTGAAAGAGATACATAGTCCTATATTGTGTGTGTATATAAATGGTATATATAGAGATGGTGAAGTAAAATCTGAGAAACAAAAAAAAAAAGAAAGAGATCTTTGTAAAATATGAAACCCTAAACAAAAGTAAAGAAACAGGGTGTGTTGAAAGTGAAAGAGAAAAGAAGCTAATTCAAGGGTTGTAGATTAGGGAGGTAGATATATATATGTTTGTATATAGAGATCAGAAACGGACAGAAAAGATTCGGGAAACCATCATGGAAGAAAATCAGCCCAATGATGAACTCTAGAAGAGTTAAAAGGACTGACAAAGAAACGCAAATTAAATTAAAAAATAGAAAAATAAAAAATAAATAAAAATAAAAACTGCCCCAAACTGAACAACATCCATGAAATTTAGAGTTAAATACAAGAGAGAGTAATGATGATGGTCTTTCCCACTTTGAGTCAGAAACATAAAAAGTTCAAAACAGTCAAAAACCATCATCATTACACCAATCTGCTCTTGCCCAACAACTCACATATATATTTTTAAATTTTTTTTTTTGCCTTCTCACGACTTATATTTAAAAACCCAACAACAAAATCATCAGTACAACACAATAAACAGTACATGCATATTTAATTTCATACATATAGATATATGTAGATATATTTATAGAAAGAGAAAGAGAGAGAGAGAGAGAGGGGAGCTTACCCTTGGAGATGAACATGTGGGTGATTGGAAGCAACAATTGGGGGGAATGAAGCCTGGTCCGACGTCGCTAAATTCTATAAATCAATGACGATTAATCTCAAAAAATGGGTTCTTTATAAAACAACGATCCGTTAGAAAAAAATAAAAAAAAAATTGAGATGAAAAATCATTAGATCTAGTTAATATATAGTGGCCTCGAGCCAGACAACATTCCCCTCAAAAGAAAATCAGGCTTCCTCATCATCATCATCATCTTCTTCTTCTTCTTGTTCATCAGCTTCTTCTCTTCATCTAACCTAATTGAGAGAGAGAGAGAGAGAGAGAGAGAGAGAGAGAGAATTGGAGAGAGAGAGAGAATGAAAAATGAAACGAGTGTGTGAAAATGAGAAGAGAGGATAGAGAGATAAAAAGAGGGGGGGAGAAGGGGAGAGAGACAGGGTGAAAAGGACAAAGTAATAAAAGTTGCAGACCCCCTGGCCCTACCAACTGCGCCTTGGGTTCCAGAAATGACCACGACCCCCACCCCCCACACCCTTCTCTCTCTCTTTCTCTCTCTTCCTCTCTCTCTCTCTCTCTCTATCTCTTTCTCTCTCTATCTCTTCCTCAATGCTCTATCTCATCGACTTCGTCTCTGCCATGCAATATTTATAGTCAAAAAAATATGGTTGTATCACATTTGGTTTTTCTTTTTTCTGTTTTTAAACCACTAAAGACATACAAATGTGGTGATATCATGTGAATTTGTAAAGTTAAATGAGCCAGTAAGTCTTTTTTTTTTTTTTTAAGGAAAAATAGCCAGAAAGATTTTTACACATGAATATTTTACATATTAAATTATGTGGGTATCTGTGTGATTATACATAATCACATATATTGATATATATACATGTATAAATTGTAATCTAATTAATTCAAAATTAAAAATGCATTGTTATCCTTCCAAGATTATTTTGTATTAAAAAATACCTTATCAATAGGACACGTTAAATTATTTTATAAGGTGATTTCTTTTTTTAGTCTAAAATTTTATTCTGCAGTTTCAAATTGTGTAGTGTGTCCTATGCTAAGGTTTTTTTTTTTTTTTTTTTCATCTACTAACATAGAATTCTCGTTACAACTATTAATTTTATTTGATTCAATTTTGAAATAAAAAAAAAAATCTTTACACCATCGAATTAGTTCAGCACGTAGAGAAGGGGTTTTATCTTATGTCTTAAGTTCAAAACCTAAAGATCTTCTTTCAAATCAATAAATTTAGGTACCTTTAAATCGACATATTAAAAAAATGTAAAGTTTTTTTTTTTTAGTTTAAAAATGTAAAGTTTAAGCTCTTATCCTAAATTTTATAAATATACAAATATTCTAAGAGGGATAGCTCAGATCCCTTAACCATCCCCCTTCTTTTTTTTATCTCTCTCACTTTACACGTTATAATCTAAAAAATCCCACATCTACCGGAACAATGGAGATCATCATGACCTAATCAAACCATCACTTACATAATTATTGGAAAATATGTAAATCTCAACATGAACTAGCCAATCACACAGATAGGGTTTTGTTTGTTTGTATCGTATATATACCATCTAATATATATATATATATGTACTAGTAGATGTATAAACCTATAGACGAAGAAAAGGCAACATTTTGAGCCGTAGGATTTTGGACAGTGATGATGATGATGACCCCATGACGAGACACCAAACAAGAAACCAAGGGAAGAGTCAGAGTGGTTCCAGTGGTTTAGTTGAGCTAATTCACCGACCCCCTAATAAGGGCAAAAACTTTTGGGGTCCTCTTAAGATTTAGATACATATATATATATATAACTCTTTATACATATTATAGATATATGCATATGTTAGCAGTTAGCAACAGGCTATTTTACACTATTTTGGTGCTGTAAAAAAAAATTTAAAAAAAGACTTGGTTAAGGAAAAAAAGGAAAAAAAAAAAGTAATTGTAATAATTTTCATGGAAAAGGGCATCGCTTTCCCTCGTTCAGTGCGTCCTTCACTTCTTTTTCTACGGTCGCGGGGGATTCAAGATGACGACAGGCGAGTCAGACAAATGAAAAGTTGTGTGAGGAGTCAGCGTTTGGCCTTTTACTCAGGTGGGCTAAGGTCCATTCTTGTTATATTGGTTCTCCCTCTTGATTCATTCACACATTACCTGTTATATAATTAGATTAGATCAATATCATATATATCTCTATTAAATATAGCCCAATAATCCACTTTATACAGATTACCCTCGAGGAGGGTTTTACCTTTCGCGTAGCCGTTTTTAGGTTTAAAATCTTAAAGTTTTTCATGTTATATAAATAATGTGTAAAATAATGAGTGAAGAGAAAAAAAAAAGATAAAAGAAAAGATCCAAATTGTCAAATCTTGGCCAGCCAACAACAAATTGACCTTTCATATAATTGTTTGAAATGATATATATGTATATATATATATATATATATGTATATTAATGGCCCCTATAATTAATATGAATGTCAGCAGCTGATAACTTTTAAACAGAAGCTTTCCCAAACACTACCATACTAGTACAACATGAAACTAGAAACTAGTTGTTTGATTGATTTCGAATTCTGAGTAAATGAATCCAAAAGGATCCAATGTTAGATCTATAGATCAGAGAGAGGTTGTGTTTGAGTTATATATTCATGACATGATAATCCAGAAATGTATATATATATATATATATATTAAGAATTCTGTACATTTTCACAGAGCTACGTCCATGTACTCTAGTCGCTTTGAGAGTGCTAAAAAACTTTAAAATTTCATTAAAATACATAAATAAGCATCTAACGGATCTTATGAAAAGGTCACTATAGCTGGTAGTTTTTATTTTTTATTTTTTATTTATTTTTCTTCGTTTTCATTTAAGTATCAGCTTAATTTGAATCTCAGGACCACTGATCTCATGAATGGAGGTGTATTTAGTGATCACCACTCACCAGCTCTAGAAAGATGTCCCAACAACACTCCCACACTTTTATTAATCGTGGGTTGGTTGTGACATTGTGATAATCAAACGCCTTAATTCATAATAATATAAATAAATAATAATAAAAAACATTATAAACACAGATTATAATCAAAATTTTCAAATATCAATCTTACGTGGTATGAAAATTTACCAATACAACTGAAAATATTATTTATCAATCCGAGATAGATGAGGTTTTTTCAAATATATATATATATATAAGGGTATGTACTAAGCAAACATTTCATCGGATTCGGATCTACATAAATGTCTCCATTGACCTAAAGTCACGTCTTTGACCCCAAGCTCTTGAAAAGAACATGAAATTATTGGCATATTTCTCTGTTCCCAAGCGCCCTAATTTCATGCTGATTGACCTAAAAGCATCTTTGGAGAGGGACACCAAACCCTTTGCCTAGATTTTAGTTCTTTCTCAATTCCCACCACAAAAGTATTAACGGCATTGTCTCCTCCTTCCCCATTAATAAACTAATATACATACATATATATACATACACATGTATAAAAACAAATACATAAAATCATATATTTGAATATATTATTATATTATTGATCTAAAATAGTAATCTAGTCGACCACAGCTTCCAACACACTGTGACAGTTTTGCTGTCACACAGTCCATAATTTTCATCCTCTCTCATGCATTTAAAGAAAACCAATGTACACTTAAAATCCCACATGTCACGACCCCACATGCACCAATTGCATTCTTTTCAAATCTTACCGTGATCTCTGTGCTGCATTTTATCAAACAGGTGGTAGATTTTAAAAAACAAAAATTCATGCACTTTTTTTTTTCCTTCTTCATCTTTTGTCCTCAAAGGGAGGGGGGGGGAGGGATTCAACTCTCTCTCTCTTGCCCTCTTTCTGTAGAATTAAAAGAATGATAACTCACATATCATGTAGATTGATTTTCAAAATTTAATATTGTAATTGGTATCACTGACATTTTTCTTAAAGAATTAAATGGCTACACTTTTTTTTCTTTTCTTTTTTTCTCTCTCTCTCTCTTTTTCCTTAGAGGAAAAAAAGTTTTTAAAAAAATCATCTCTCTCTCTTGCCCTCTTTCTACAGAAATATAATAAACATAAGAAAATGATGAATGTGGAAGAGTAGTTGAAAAGTGGGAAAAGGTGAGGGCCCTTTTTGGTTGTAGCTTTTAATTGGTGCCTAAACCCAAGTAGGCCTTGATTGAGCAAAGAAAGATTCCTTGCAAACTAGGCAACGTAGAAAATAAAACCAAAACCAAAAGCTTTGGTGCGTGTCCTATATATATATATCTCCTATGTAATGCAAGTTTTATGTTTTCTTTGTTCTCACGTTTGAATTTGTTCAAGATTCAAAGTGAAACAAACATACCACGACACCTTGTTTTACGCTCTTTTTTTTTTTTCTTTCGGTTTATGTAGTATTTTATAAACATATGTAATGTGAGCAGGTGTTGTGTTGGAGATATATAGTTTATTCATAAATTCAAGGCAAATCCCTTTTTTTTTTTTTTAATTTGATTTTGGTTGATTCTCAATGTACTGGTTTGTTATTATATGTTCCTCTGATTTACTTTGTTTGGTAATTATTTGGTATATGTTCCTCTGATTTACTTTGTTTGGTAATTATTTGGTCTTTTAGTCATATAGCATTCTTGAATCTAGATCAAACCTCGCATGAGAGCTCTAGTCAATATTACTTTTAAAACTTAAAAATCATATACATATATTGGTGTTGTGAAAAACTGCCATGCGTGTATTTTTTTTATATTATTTTTCTGTTGCAAAATTGGCATTTTACTGGTAAGGATATCAATTTCAATCTCAATTTTTGAGTACTAACTCATATGACGTGAGTTGTCATCTTTTCATTGATAGATACAATTAAATATGGCAACCTTTTAAATACCTACCAATAAAAAAAATAACAATTCATATATCATATAGATTGGTACTCAAAAATTAGGATTAGAATTAGTGTAGTCCTACCATTTTTTCTTTTCAAAGAAGTGTTCCATGGTATGGTGATTACTAAGAGCATGTTTATCAAATTGTAATAGAATGTAAATGAAAAGATAATGAGTTCGGAAAAAAAAAAAAAAAACAAGAGGGTAATAAAATAGAATTATTGATACTCTTTTTAATCTTTCTACCTTCTTATGAAAAAAAAAAACTTAGAGAAATGACCTCTCTTTTTTTTTTTTTTCCCCTCACCTAGGCGATCTACTGCTCACTCCTTCCAATTTTCTCACCTTTCCTACCAAACATACCCTTTTAATGCTCAATACTACGTACTAATTATGACAATCCATGGATTTATCGATCTTTCAAGGAATTAAAAAACCGGTTCAAAAGAATTTAATACATTTGTTTTTATGTAGGTATGCACTCCATCTTTCTTTTTTGGTAAAATTATAAATGTTTATAAAATACTAGGATGTAGGTGAAAATGTCAAACAAATCATGTGATCAAGTCTGAAGAGGTGAAAGTGGCAAATATTGAGCTTAGACTTGGGGACCATTACCTTTTCAAAGGGATTTAAAACACAGAATGGCTTTATTACTAATTTTGGGCTTTTGTACTAGTGTTCATAACTGAGATGATTAAAGGTGCCCACCCAAAACTTTCAGATTTAGCCCAAGTCCATGAAAAGTTTTCCGAACAACAAAGGGTGAGTTGGATATATATAGCATAATCTTACTAATAAACAAAGTTTAAATATTATAAAAAAAAATTTAAAATAGTTTTTTTTTTATTAAAAAACTTACATTTTATTAAATAGCCAAATCGACTAAAATAGCTTTTTCAATAAACCTGAGAAAATCATTATAATAATTACTACGTACTTTTGCAGTATAAAAAGTGAAAAATCATTATCATAATTATAGTGTAATTTTGCTATTTCTAAAAAATATTACAAAAAAAAAAATGCTATATTTCAATTCCACCTATATGTATATATATATGCTACGTGATATAATTTCTCAAACAAGAATGCTGCAATAACAAACATTCTTACTGAGGCATCTTATTTGGTTATTATCATCGGCACCATATATTATTATTATCACTTTTATTATTATTATCATCGGTAAATTTCATTGAAAGAGTCAAGCAAATTGTTGATATTGCAAAAGATTCAAAAGTATGGGGGCAATATGCAATTCTACAATGGGTACGTCGTAGAGCCACTCAAGAACAAGTTGGGGCAGCTGCCCTCACTTTTTTTTTTTTTTTTTTTTTTTCAAAATAAGTTTTAATGCAAATCTGTTTTTACTTCATTATGATTTTGTTTTTGCATGTAAATCGCTACTGAACTTTACATCTTATGTTTTTATTTGTATATTAAAAAAAAAAAGAATTATTCTATAACCCCACTACAGTAGAAGATTGACTTCATTACTGACCATAGTTGAGGGGATAAAGTGCAATCTTCACCGGACCTTTTATTTTTGAACTAAAAACACAGTAGCTACACTACTTTCTCTGATTAATTAAATTAATAGCTTAACAAGAACGTAGAACAAAGTTTTTCGGTTACTCATAAAATTTTAGTTAAGAAAAATAAACCGTGATCATGTACTTTTTTTCTTGTGATATCGGAAATAATCCTTAAGATAATAATCAAATATTAAACGTAGATTATTATAAACAAAATTTGGTGTTTTAAAAAACTTGATGATCCAAGGTTGTTTTCTTTTTTAACCTTTCCTCAAATACAAACTTTTTAAATTAGTGAAATACAAATGTGACATACTTTTTTTTATTAGCAAAATGACAGGGGTAAATGGATTACAGGGAATGATCATGTATAGCTCCCTTAAAATATACTATTCATTGTCCATCAAAAAAATAATTATTATATTCCTTGTGAACTACTTTCAGGAACAAAGACTTCGAAGTACTTTGAGGAGAAAAATCTATAAGTTGCACTTAAAGCAAGAAGATATAAATGGCTCTCTCTCTCTCTCTCTCTCTCTCTCTTTTTCTTTTTTTTTTTTTTTTTTTTTTTTTTGAATTCTGGATATCTAGAAGAAAATGGTGTGAATACTTACATTCTAAAACTCAATACCACGTTATACACGAGAGAGAAAAAGCAGCAAATTTTGACTCTAGGCTCTAGCTTCTAGGTCTCGACTTTCAATCAGGGGAGAAATACAATTACTTTATGTCCCTACCATTTTTTTTAAAGAAAAAATACATTAACATTAATAAAAAGAGTTACAAACTCAATAATATAATGTAAAGATTTTATAATTGTACGGTCATAACCCTCAACTATTAGTACAAACAACTGATGTACAGTGAAAACGATACAAGTTTGAAGTGCGAAAACGAGAAAGTACCTCAACACGCCAGAAACGAATATTCATCAAGCTCTACTTAACAAAGCCCCAACTAATAACGGAGACTGCCGAATAATTGGGAGTCACGACCTTAAATCGCAGAGATCACCAAACGCCATGCATAGCCACAAGTCTAGCAAAACCAACAAATCGCCAAGATCTAAATCTGACAAATAAACCACGTCGGACAATGGGAAGACCATCGTTCTTATTAAAGACTGAAAACAAACACACCAAAACAATAAACAAAACCAGATCTGCGTATAATACGCAGTTATTACATCTACACACAAATGTACCAAAACAAAATGGAAATCTAAAGCCGTAGGCAAAAAGATGACTACCACAACCAAAGTAGATAGCTTGAAAGTACCATCAAAGTCACGACCCTTCCCCTCCTCCATTTCACCGAAACATAGGCCTCTCAGCTTCGTAGTCACCTCCACACCTAGTAACCTCCCCGATATGGTTAGGTCTTCATCTTTAGGGCCGCAAAACCGACGGCAAGTAAGGCGTCACTATCTGCTCCCGGCCCTCCGAAAGGCACACCCTCTAAAAACTCTAAACACCCCATGAAGAGAGAGAGAGAGATATCCCTACCATATTTAACTGTCCACATGAGGTGTTTATATAATAAAATACATATCTATTTATAATACATGTTTCTTACTAATAAATTTAATCAAAATCACATCGAAACATGTAATATTAATGAAACCATATACAAATCTAACAGACTTCACTAAGTTACCAAAAAGCACAATTAATTTAGCAAAATGAATAAGTAATTAAACAAACTAATAAATATGTAAAGTTTCTAATGTGTAAGAAGGATTCTTGTTCATACTCTCTCTAGTCTCTATGTTTTCAAGAAACTACTGACTTGGAGAACGGAATCTCAAGGAATTGTCCGGTACTATGTGATTTATGAATTTAACATTTCCTAAGAAATAAGATTAGTGTAAAAAATTAATGAGAAAAAATAGAGTACTAAATAAAAAATTAAGGATACAGCTAATGATAGCATCAATCACGCAAGCCATTTGCCAGAATACGGAAAAAGAAAAACATACAAAGTCGATCACTTTTTTTTTTTAATAGGAAAGTCCTTTTAAGTGTAAAATTTTGAACCAAAGTTCTTATAGAAAAGAATTCTTTGGAAAATTAATACTCGTGTGAAATAGTGAAAAGAAATTCAAATAGTACGTTTTACAAATGCAGCAAACCACTCTAACAATTTTCAGAAAAAAAAAAAATCACTCTAACAATTTCTAAGCAATCAATTCCTTTATATTGCTTGTTTCAGTATATGTGTCGTTTAGAATAGGAATAGGTACACTATTTTATCTGTGTATACTTAAATGTAATATATATGTTATAGAAATCTTTATAGGTAATAAAAGTTTATAAAATTAAAGTGGTTGGAAGTATTAGACTAATGGTAATTTTAGATTAATGATAATTTTTTATCTGATTTCCTATCAACGTGTAAAGTTTATATCCCAAATCCAATTTAAAAAGAAAAATTTTACGAGCTTCAATTCATAGGGTTAATTTATATGCATATATAAAGACACACACAACACTAACAAACAAGTATTTTATGAATGACGCATATTGATTTTTTTTTTTTTGGTCACTGACAAGTCAATTATTTAAATAATTATTGTAAGTTATCATAGATAATTATAAAAATGCACTATCATAATTGTGGGTAATTATTTAACTTAATAAAATAATCTGATGTGGCTCTTGAGTAGAAGAAAATAATAATAAAAAAGTTATTAAGGTTATTAAAGTTTGGTGTTAATCGGATATAGACATGTAGAATGAGCTTGTGGCCTGATTGGCACAATGTAGACATGATATTGTTTTGGACCTTTCAGTAGTTTTTTTGCCATTGCATAGAGCACGATGCTTTGTTAGATAATTTCCCCACACAATAGTGTAATGGATCTGTTTTTAACACCCCTATACATTATGAGTCAATCGAGTGAGTCGAGATGTGAGAATCTTCTTACTCATGCAAGTTGGAGTGTTTAGAATTTTTTTCCCATTTGTTTGAAAGTGTAACATCACTTATAGTGATAGATGGAAAGGACGGAAACTATAAGAAAATTTTGGGTGATTAAGAGGTTGGTGAGAATTTTTTTTTTTTTTTTTTTTTTTAAGGATGAATTTTGGGGACATAAACTCAAAATTAAATAGAAGAACCTTGGCCTCTCCCTGAATGCTACCTCCAATCACCCAAACCCTAGCCACCGCACAATACTTCAAGTATTACTTTTTTTTTTTTTTTTTTTTTGAACTTAGGGATATGAGATTCGAGCTTTACACCTTTAGGTAGGGTAAGATTTGATACTATCGCTAGACAATGCTTACAATCACATATTTTGAGTATTTATTTTCTTTTTTTTGGTGGAAAAGGATTCAACATGCTTCGAGTATTACGAGTTCAAATTGGAGTTGTTTCAATTTGATGTCAGTCGTTGGATTATGTAATGTAATCTCATTACTCGTTAGCCCTGTTTAAATTGTTAAGTGTTACGTAAGTGTTACGTCCACATGAAGATGAACAAATCTAAGATCCCTCTGTAACCAAAATGGCATCCCAAAAACAATGGGTATTTAGCACTATGCCCTCTAAATTTGTTATTTTTTGATAACTTACCCCTTTAAATTTTTAATTTTGATAATTTATCCCATGAACTTGTTAAATTATAGCAATGTACCCCATATCAATTAATTTTTTGTTAAATTGATTCTGAAAAAATGCAAATATTCTAATTTTAAATATTTAATTTAATGTAAAATTAACTTAAATGGATACATTATAACAATTTAACAATTTAACAAGTTCAGATGATAAATTATTAAAATTTAAAATTTAAAAAACAAGTTGCTAAAGGATAATAAATTTGGAGGGTATTAGTGCTAAATACCCAAAAACAATCTAATCGAGCAGCATTTTACATGCCAGTGAGTTAAAAAAAAATTACAAATCAAACAGCGTTTTCCCTTTTATTTTTAAAATCAAACATAAAATCAACGTGATTTTTTTTTTTTTTTTGAAAATCAAATCAATGTGATTTGAAAGATATACTAAATGACCAGTTTTATTTATATGTATGACAGGTGTCAATTATTCTCTTGCCCTTGAACACGTTTTGATTATAAATACGAGAATAAACTCTAATTACTGTTTAAGACTGACATTCCTTCAAAATCAAGTGAAAGACGTAAATATTACTCCAAATAATGTATTTTTTTTTAACTACATATAATATCAACAGAGGAGATATACACCTAAACAAATAATTCTGCTTTCCAATATTTCCAAAGAGCCTAGAGAAAAAGCCTACACAACCTATTTGTAACCACTAATTTTAAGTTATGGTTTCACGTGTGGAATTAACGAGCACCTTAGAATACAAACCAGGAGTTTGTTGCCACGTCATGATATAAATCGTACATTAATTTGTGACATTTCCAACACAAAGGACAGGCCAGTGGACCTAGTTGTGTTGACTATATACACACACACACACACACACACACACATATATATATATATATATATATGCTGGTGGGACGAGTTTATTGGTCCCCTATGAACACCTTAATCCTTAAGGAATAATCCTTTGCAGCTATGTTTCCATGTGTCGTTTGACAAAGCATGGAAAATGTTGCAGCATTGTGCAACTTCTTTCTTCCAAAGAAAAACTGTTAGTTATCAACTTATCATAGTGATGATTATCGTCAATATTAGGGCATGTTTATGATACCATCTACAAATGTCATTTTATTATTTAGATCTTAAATTTTTAATTCAATATCAAATTTTCTCTCTCTTTCCTTTTAAAAAAACACAAACTTTAAAAGTCTATAACTTTCTTATTTTAAATCGAAATGGGATGTTTTTTTATATCAAAATGCTCGTAACGTCAAGACGAACAAGACAAGATCCAAATTACATTTTTTTTCCAAATATATTTCAAATTTTTATACTATTTTCTATATCACTGAATTTTATCAAAAGTTTTCCCCTCAAATACATATTTCTAATTCAATCTTTAAAATATCATATCTAAATATTACCCCAAACGGGTCTTTAGTTTTTTAATCGGTTAAGATTAACATATAAGACTGTTTAGAGTCTTATATCATAATTGACGAGTTTCGTACTTAGACACGTGACTGTATTTAGCTGAAAAGTACTGTTATAATCATCTTGAGTGATATATAGGGTCGTTTAATACTACTTTTTTTATACTTTAAAAGTTATAACTTTTGAATAATTATATTTTTAAATAGTTTAATAAATCAGAATGATTTTTATATATTTTAATAAGTAATAAAAAAATATTAGAATAAAGTTTAAAATATCTTTTTAAAATTCTGGTGCATTTTTTTTAAAACTGCATTGGACATATAAGTTTTAAAGGTCGGTCAGATCATCCAAACTCTTTAAAAGCAATAAGGTTTCATTTGATAAAATTTTTGCTTTTAATCAGTAGAAGTAGAGAAATAAAAACTGTAATTTTTCAGTAAATATATGAGTATCATATTTTTAAAAAGAGTTTTTGAAGTAAGAATGATTTTAAAGTTTTTTAATAAATAATCAAAAGGTTAAAATGAAATTTACAACATCTAACTTAAATTTTAGTAGAGTTTTTTTTTTTTTTTTTCTGGAAATCTTATTTTCTGAATTTAACAAGAAGGTGTTCTAGAGATTGAAAATTCTTTTAATGAATTAATCAAATACTTCCAAAAATAATTATTTGATTCAGAAACTTAAAAATAGCTTCTAAAAAATTACGTGAAACAGACCTTAAGTCATGCCAAATAAGCCCATAGTTTTGCGCGTTTTCTAATAGTATCAAGTCTCGACATAAAAAAATTAACAAAAATAAAAGCAGCTTTAGTAAAAATGTCAAAAGAGAAAAAACTGCTTTAAGGCAAATGTTTAAGATTTCGCGCACGTCGAGCCAAATCAAGAACAATCATTTTCTATAACAGTAAAGATTCCCTATCTTTACAGCTTTGGATCTTAGCTAGGAGTATAGTTGATGTTGAACCTAAAACTTAGAACGGTGGGGCCTAAAAATGGTGTGATGTTAAACCAACTTAAAACGACACTATTTTGGCCCGTTCGGGATATTTAGAGATAATATTTTAAAGATTGAGTTAAAAATATGTGTTTAGAAAGAAAATTTTAAAAAAATTTATATAATAGAGAAAATAATATAAAAATTTGAAATGTGTAGGGAAAAAAATACAAAATAAATCTTATCTTATTTATTTTATCATTATAAGTATTTTGACAAAAAAATCATCTTATTTCGATTTGAAATGATAAAGTTATAAATTTTTAAAATTTAAATTTTTTTTAAAAAAAAAAGAAAAAAAAATTAG
Source organism: Ficus hirta (assembly GCA_038430175.1). Taxonomy (NCBI): domain Eukaryota; kingdom Viridiplantae; phylum Streptophyta; class Magnoliopsida; order Rosales; family Moraceae; genus Ficus; species Ficus hirta. The sequence goes on from CM076586.1 coordinate 15,097,168, forward strand.
ATATAAAATTGAAATTTTAAAATCTAAAGGATAAAATAACATCGTTACATGGTACCCAAACAGTTAATGTTCATGTGTGAAAATGGAAACATAATTTGGTGGTAAAACTGAGATAATCATCACACAAAAAAGCACCATAATGAATCTCAGAATAGCTGACGACAAGGACCCCAGCAGCCATTAAGAAGGGCAATAAAAGATAAATGAATGCAAATTAGTTTAATAATTAAGGAATTGACTGAAGGACAAGACCACAAAACAAATAAATATATTATTTAGTCATTTGGTGAAAATGAAGTTCATACCAAACAAAACAAGTCATCAAAACTATTTTCGTTTCCGTTTGGATATTTGTTATAAACCCACTTTTCAGGCTAACAAATCAAATATTTACGAAGGAAAATACTGTAAATAATAATTAAAAAAAAAAAAAAAGGGTACGAACAATGAGTCTAAAATGGAGGTCCAAACGGGGGGGATAGGCTCCACGAGAGAGCATCAAACAGTATGTGTAACGTGTTTGATGTTTCTGAAATTCTCGAGTACAAAACTGCAAATCTGACATCTTAAAACCAGCAAGAAGGCCCACACACACACACAGAGATGCTCCGACTACTTGTTTCAATTATATAAGTTTTACTAAACCCAAAAGTCTAGCATTTCATCATTCAGTTCACACTCTTTACCTTGCAAATAAAATCCCACTTTAGTGGCATACAAAGGGAATCAAAGAGACAGAAAAACAGAGGAAAGAGCAGTTCACGCCAGCAGCATCAGCATCAGCATCAGCATCAGCAAGCGTCATCGGCCATGAACTCGATGACTTGTGCTCGGAAGAACAAAAAGCGATTCAGCAACGAACAAGTGAAGTCGCTGGAGATCATCTTCCAAACAGATTCAAGGCCGGAGTCGAAGACCAAGCAGGAGCTTGCGGTGGAACTCGGGCTGCAGCCTCGCCAAGTCGCCATATGGTTCCAGAACAGGAGGGCTCGGTCCAGGACCAAGCATGTTGAGAGAGAATACAGCATGCTGAAGACTAGTTACGACACCTTGGCCTCTAAATTTGAGTCTCTTAAAAAAGAGAATCAAGAACTGAACATCCAGGTATATATTTTCTCTTTTGTTCCTCGAGTATCCCGGCTATTGGCAAACTTCAGAAGCAGTTCTAACAAGAAAAGAAAAACGACTTTCTGTCTACCCTTTTTTTTTTTTTTTTTTTTTTTAAATATCAGTTGCAGGAAGTGAATACTCTGCTGGGAATACATCATGAAAGCGACAAATCTGGTTCGGAAAAAACTGCCAAAGCTGAAGGTGGAGACGAGGCGTTTGAATCAAAGGGTGCGGCGAGCCATCCACCAGAAGGTTGCAAAAACGAAGTATCGAAAGAAGAAGAAGCTTTAGAATTGGCAGAGAGTAGAGATGGTTCTTTGTCATCATCAGTGGACTGGAGTAGTTTCGAGTCGAGCTGTTATGTCGATGAGACAAGTTGTTCACAGTGGTGGGAATTCTTGTCTTGAGCATTGACTCAACCGAGCCAAGTGACCAACAAAAAAGAGACGACAGTTTTCTCTGGAAGTGCAAAATCATGTTCACGACTTTCTCGAGAGCGAAGATTGCAAACGAAGGAGCAGTCGGAAGACCACTTCTGTGCAAGAAGTTTCAACCTCCTCTCTCAAAGAACACAGCCAGTGAATATTTTTCAAATTCGACCTCCCATGAGGCCTGAGAGAGTGCTGTAACGCTGAAATAAAATAGTCCTAATTATGACTTCTTATCTTATGCTTTAGTTTGTATAACCACACTAGGCACTACATTGCACAGAATTTCAAATTATAACTAGATTTTTTGGAAAATTAGAAGGATCCAGTGAGATCCCACAAGCTTAGGAAGAATTGAATTTAAAGAAAAAAAAAAAAAAAGGGACACCGAACCAGGTATGAGGTAACTACAAAATTTCTACCATATCAATTATTGAAAATCCACAATGAAATTCAAAAGTTACCCTTAACCAGGTTTCCTTTCTGGGTTTTGAGTTTGACTGCTGCTAAGGCTTTTAATGAGCATCAGGACTCTCCAAAACCAAAACATACTCACAACTTCAAGTCAACTCGCCATTGGCGCCTACTCTGTCCGCAACGACACAATAAAATTTCGGCTAAAAATTCAACATTGTATGAACACAACAGATTAGAGATTCCAGTTTGCTTCCAACGATCTGAAGGGTGCAGAACTTTTTCCCTCAAAATCTTTACGCATCTTTCAACGATTTAAGAAATACCCAAGTGTGGACTCCTGGAAACTAAGCTTTTATGCTCACTACCTTTCCTTTCTGTTTGATTCGGTTATTTTGGAAGCCTAGGTCAGGGGAAATTACCCAACAACGGTAAATTTTACTAAATGAAAATGTGAAAGTAAAGCATTGAAAGCCTTTACAAAATTCTATTACTTCCGATGAGCTTCCGTCATTTTTTGTATCATAAGAAGATAAACAAAGTCATTACATTCTCATTTGTTTTCTCGCCATGTACTGAAGGAGTTAAGTTAAGCAACCGAAAATGCTATGATACATGAATTTTTGGATCTGGACTCGTTTAAACAACCTCTAGGATTACGTATATGGAAAGCGGAATGTCGAGAACCTCATACATCCATAGACACGTACAATTAAAGCTCGGGTTTAACCTTCATATCTCCATTTGCCATCATGCTTTGTGCTTGTGCTTGCCGTTTCAATTCCTGTATGTAGAGAAGTTAAACAATAAGCCAAAAAAAAAAAAAAAAAAAAAAAAAAAAAACAGAACACATAAAGAGACAGACAGTGGCTTGATCTACAACTGCAATGCAAAAGGATGAGTGTAACTTTGACGAAACGACGAAACTTTGAATTGAAATTGTATGAAATGAACTACTGCTTCAAAAAGATATTAGTGGGTCAAGATTATATAACTTACAGCTGCAGAAGCGGCTCGTATCTCCCTATAAGATTCAACTTCATCAGGAAATGTTTGCTCAAGTTCCTCTAGAAGATGCTTCCGTAGACCCTAGACAAACAATAGCAAATTTTACAAATAAAAAACTAGGAAAAAAAATTATAGAAACCAAACAAATACTTAAATGCATAAAATCAGTTGAAAAAAGGTCACCTTGAAGGCATCAGTCTTGCCTTTGGTGATCTGGTTTTTGGCAATGCAGCTGTTTATCACATCCCTTGTAAACTCATCGGGATTCTTCCCATCATCAATTAGGCTTTAAAAAAACAAAAAAAAAATAAATCAAATATCGAGTGAGAAATATGAAAGGGCTAATAAAATTCTCAGATAAACTACACCAATGAACTTACTTGAGAACCTCCATAGGAACTTGAATATTGCATTTCTCCGATAATTTAACCATGTTGTCGAGCTCCAAAACAAGAGAATTGCTGCAATTTTATTCACACACAAAATACCATCTTAACAAATGAACACAGAACAAAGTCCAGAATTTTCAAACCAAAAAAAGTAAACTAGAGCCAAGGGGGCTTTGGAAATACAGGCGTTGGAGAAGGGGCAGCTGAGATGAGGCATTGAAGGAAGAGACGGTGAGGTAGAGTTGGTGAAGAAGGCCTAAAGTTTTCTGTATAGAGTTGATGACTTGGTTTAGGTTCTGCTTTGGATCGTCCACAACTGAGGCTATAGTTGCATTGTCATTAGCCTGAGGAGCCATCATTCCATTTCCGCTACTCCCACCAGTCCCCGTTGCTGTACTCTGAGATGAATCCATCTAAACACCCACTTCACACCTCCAACAGAAACACGTATCTTCATATCTCATAAAAACAAAACACCATTAATATAACTCGTCTATGTAAGTATAAATCTGCCACGAACCCATTACAAAAAATTCAAAAAAAAAAAAAAAAAAAAAGATAGGAAGTAGGCTCAATCGAGGAACCGTTGGACTCGTTTGGTTCATGATTCCGTTTTATGTGTTTTGGAACTATTAAATCTGAAATTGAAATTTGGAATCAGTGATTGAAAATTGTGTTAGGAAAACATGCTTGGTTACAACTGAATAAAGTTTCGTATCTCCATTCCCTGTCAATATCATGACCAAAAGTTTCAAATACAAAAAGAAAAACCAGTCAAATTATGAAGAAATTGAACAAAAATTGGGGATTAGGGCTCACACAAATTTCAGAACTAAATTCTGTCACCTTCTATGATAGTGTGAGCGAGCAAAGACGGACACCCTGAAGAGCTAGCCCTTGACTTCGCGAGAGAGAGAGAGAGAGAGAGAGAGAGAGAGAGAGAACGTGTTTTAGAAAACGTGTTTTACTGATAAGGAAGATCCTAAATTGAATAAGGGGTTGGACAGAAAACGTGTTTTAGAAAATTATTTTCTGAACTTGGGCTACTAAACAAATTTCTCTTGGGGTACCAAACGGCCCTTGACCTCAGTTAATAGGATTCTGAGGAACCCAAATCTCACACAGACATCAAAATGTCAAGTAATTCATCCACTCTTTAATAGAGAGATTTTTTTTTTAATTAAAAAAAAATGAGAAGAATGTTTGTCTCAACCATTTTGTCAAATGAGACGTATTCCATCTAGAGACCCTATCTACATGTGTCTGGGTTATCCAAATGCTCCATTTGGATTGTCCATTTTGAAATTTGGTCCAAATTCCAAAACCCCATGCCAGAAAGCTAGTCCCATTCCAATTTTTGAGATTGACAAATGAAAATTTTCAACCAACAATCCAAATATAAATTCAAATGTTTCTGTTCAAATGTTCTTTTCAAAATGTTAACATCCAAACATCTACTCAAATGATAATCCAAACGTTCCCGTCCCAAATATTTCCATCCAAATACGAAAATCCCCCAACCCCAAGCATAATCCCACTTAAAAACCCACTTCAACCATACAAACAATGCCGAAAATCTTGACATAATTCCATGACTCCTACAACTAATATTGACTATGTCAAATAAATAATTAAATCTAAAAATCGAGCTGTAACAAAACTCAAATGGGTTTTTCCTATCTAACCTTCCGTTTCAATTCCAACAAACTTGGCAAACACTAGTAGTTCTTAATGTCAGAAACAAGGAGAATAATTATTAAGAAGCAAATTTGTAACTTTAAATTTAAACCCAAAAAAAAAAATTTTGTAACTTTCGAAGATTGAATTTCAAAGGAGCCAATTTAATGCATAGAAAACTCAAAAATTATTTCCTTTAAATTGGAATTTGAACAATATAATGAAGAGTAATTAAAAAAAAAAAAAAACCAAGAAATCTTACTGGTAAACGGGGTTTAGGAGATCCAATGTCCGAAGGAAGTTAATCTCTGCCTCGCTTTTGAAATTTGATTGAAATCTTTATTTAAAGAGACTTTCCCAGAAAACCCAAATGAAAAGAAACCGCCAAGTCTCTGAGGATTTCAGATTTCCCAGACTCAACTCTTGATTTTCAGAACCTCGACCTCGCGAAAATTCTCTCCCCTGTACTCTTTGTGGATCTTGTTCCTCTTCATTTTCATCTGTAACCAGTGGGCCTAGTGGGCCATTTTAGAGGAATGCGCAAGGCCTAGTTGCCTATTGGACTTCTTATTTCTCTTCTTCTTCTTCTTTTTTAATAGAGGTTTTATTGAGAAAACTGTGGAAACACAAATATTTGAGTCCTTTTGATTGGTCCACTGGTCTGTTTGAGTCTTTGAGATATAGAATTGAAGTTTTTTTTTTTTTAGTTGAGTTGAGTTTTGGAATTGTGTGTTTAGTTGAAAATGAACTGTTTGGAGTTAAAAAAATGTAAGAACTTGATATTTGTTTAGAAAAAAATATGGTTTATTTTGTTTCTCTTGAAATTCGATACAATTTAAAAAAAAAAAATCTAATTTCGACTTGAAATAATAAAGTTATCGACTTTTTAAATTAGAGTTGTAGATATTAATAGTGAAATTGAGTTTAATTTTAAAGAAAAAGATAAAAGACAGTTGGAGTTGATGGGTTGGAACGAATCAACCAAACACACTTTTTTTTTTAATAGATTTATGGCCCTCTTTACTTATTTTATTGAAAGTCAAAAAGGCTAAAGCTATTATATTTGGAGTAATAATTGAAAGATGTCTTTATTAAAAGGCAATCCTATAAATCACTCGGGATTATTTATCTTTTTTTTTTATTTGAGAAAAATTATATTACATGGCACATTTATAAGTTGAAATACAACAGATTATTTATTTTTGGAATGAAAGCTTTTATATTTTCTATTACTAATAACTATTAGAATGATGTGAAGGTTTGCTATTTTTAAGATATTCTTGATTTTTTAATTCAAAAATTTGATTCAAAAATCAAGTATGGTCAAAATCAACATTTCGATTCAAAAATTTGTAAGGATTGCGTTAGCTAGGACATAGTTTTGATTTTAACTTTTAGAACTAAAAAAAAAAAGTATCATGTAAATATAGAAAATATGAATAAACTATGAATTTTAAAATATTGTGAAAATAATTTGGCATGAAATATTGTCACACCAGCAGCTAATTAATGATGATCAACAAGAATTCGATCGTACTATAAGGCTATTATTGTTGGTCTATGCAGCTCAGGCTTATAATTAAAGTGGAATGGACACTAAAATATAGGAATTTACCAATAAATAAAAGAAATCTTAAAGGTGTTTCTGATTCGATTTCCGACCAATTTCACTGGAAAAGGGAACAATTTGTCTACCATAAGTCATGACAAAATAAATCGAATCTAAATCCTATAAGATGGCTTCTATATATAAAAGTGACTGCTCTTTCTTGACCTCATCTTTAAGTGCTCTTAATTATATTATCCTCTTTCTTTTCATGAGAATGACTTCCTTCGTTATCTATCCGATATTTAAGATCTATGAAAATTAATTTTATTGTTCGCTCAAAATATTATTTTCAAAGATCTTATGAAAAGGAAATGACATGAACCAGAATCATACTGCGTGTCCAAGATATATATTTGGCAGATCATAAAGTACGGCCATATCTCTTAAAATGAGATGATCATGGTTTTTCATGGATATATATATATATATATATGTATATGTATATTAAAAATCATATTTAAAATGGCACGAAAATCGTACATTTAAAACTTTACGAAATCATGCATGTTTACGGACGCAAAAATAGTTCACATTTCTAGACACTAAAACGTCACAAAAATAGTATCCATATTTCGGACACGAACGTACTGGTAATTTTGAAAAATCAGTTTTAGGTAAATTTAAGATATTTATCATCCCGACATCTCTCTATAACATATATCCTTTGGATATATATAACTTTGAAGTATAGGAGAACCACAAATTATGGCTTCATTACGCGTCTTAAAAATGACAGCCTTTATATACACATAATTGATCTTTATGGTTTGGAAGGTGCTGGAATAGTAACCCATAAGTGGATATATATACATATCTATATATATAGTCCCCACTTAAACTTTAGTTGTAATTAATTTGTTTGAGACGTCAAAATGCTATAATATTCTTCGAAAATAGACAGAGAGCAGTAAAGGTAAAGTTTCACTCTGGGAAAATGGTATTGTATATAGTTATTGCATTGCTGATGATCATCTAAAGAAAACAAATTAAATATCTATAAGGAATACATATGAGGTGACTCTGGATATAATTATGAACTCAAAATCTGAAAGCGTTCTCTTGGTTTGCTCCTTTTTTATTATTATTATTATTATTTTTTTTTTTTGCCTTTTCTATATGCTCTAGGTTTGAAAGATCTTTTTCTTTTCTTTTTAATTAAATTTCTACTGATTTATATATAAATGGATTTAACTGGTATGAATCTTCCCATCATACACATACATATCAGAATACAAATTCTGATTAAAAAAAATGTATCAGAATCTTAGATGGTCCGACACACACACATACATATAAATGAGAGAGATATTTATGAACCAAATTAGTAAATATTTCCTTTTGATCACTAATTAATTAGTTTGATAGACAATATATGTTGATTAAGGTAACTTTCAAGTAGCTAGTAAGTACAATTCAATGTAGTATTTGGTCTTGTTAGGTTATACCAACTCTAATATTAATTTTGAAGTATTATATATAGTGTGTATTGAGATAATTCTGTATCAGTTGTGGAAGGTACTAGGAAGGCTTAATACAACTCAATATTGATATCAGCCAATAAGTCAATTAGGGAGAAAACGAGTTAATAGTTATCCAACTCAAGGTCCGATGTGTAATGAGAGAGATTGTTGGGGTAATAATACCCAATACAATTACAATCATATGAGTTGGTACTAAAAAATCAAAGTTCAAATAGATATAAGAGCACAACCAAAAACATCTATAATCCTCATATTATTTCAGTAGTTTTTGAGCCACCATTTTTCTTTTCATTGCGGACCAATATTATGTAATATATATATTTAATTTTTTTTATTAAATTAGGATACAATTACAAGTTCTTATTGTTAAACTGGGGGACACAAATTTTAATTTTTCTTATTAAATTGAGGTACAACTGAAATTTAAAAAAGAAAAAAAGCTTATATAATAATTAAAACTTCAAAATTTAAAGTGGGTATTTGCCCAACTCAAATACATACTTCACTGTAAATAACGTGATTGTAAATATAATATAACGAGAACTTCACATATATGACAAAATTCGAATCCTCTCATCCTTTATGTTTAAAAGGAAAAAAAAATGTAAGTACATGTGATCAGTGAGTGAGTTTTCCTACGTAAGGAAATACAGAATCAATGTACTTTTTTTTTTGTTTTTTTTTTTTTGCCAATGACAGAAGCAATGTACTTGGTGCTGAATTTGTTCGGTAGTCATGATGGCAATGAATCGAAGCCTGGAACAAGACTGTATCCATTCCATGTCACTGAAAGCCTCCCTTTTTTTATTAAGCGAATTTGTGCTTGTGCATGCCCTTCTCCTTTTTGTTCTTTTCTTAATTTACTTCATTCCTTGGGATTTTCTTTTTGGATGAGTTAATAAATATATTGATTCATAATTACTTTGTCAAAAAGATTATGTTTTAATTATATATATTATACATGATCTTATCTATAGTTGACACATCATGCCAACTCAGAAATTCTTTAGTTTATAGTTTTATTATTAAAAGTGATTGTGGCTATTTAGACCATGCACTATAATGGACTATGTGAAATGTAAATGGCACATATTAGGATGCATTATCGAGTATGGTTTGTGATCCAAATTTTTATTATGGATCTACTAATTTTGGGGTTATTTCTCATTTCCTACTTATTTGACCATGTAATCTGGTTAATTACAAACTTAAGTTTGTTTGGCTTTATTTTCTAAAAGTTGTTTTCAACTTCCTAAGTCCAAAAATTATTAATGACTGTTTATTTATAGTTTTTAAGAAGAGCTTTTAGCCTTTTACAACAGTTTGCAGTCAAAATCAAAAATTACGACTTTTGATAAAATAAAATAAAAGTTTTTCTAAAAAGATATATTAAAACCAAGAATTTATAAGCTTTATTACTGATCTAATACTTTTCTCCCATTAAATACTTTGAAAAATGTGGTTCTAAAGGCTAATAAAAAAAGTTTAAGCTTTTACTTTATTTCTTTTATTGTTTAAATAACTCTTCTCGTCATCATAACAAAGCGAAATATTGGTACGTAACTGTTATTGGATTTAGGTATCTCTCATAATTTTTTTTTTTTTTTATGAATAGGCATCTGTCATAATTTACATATATATTATACATATATATTTGGTAAATATCGTAATTTACATATGTTCAGCTTCTCTCGTAATTAGAATTAATTGCTATCTTATGATGGCCTAAGACTATTTTCTCCAGTGATATCGAGGATTTGAATGGGGTGGGATTTTGGAGAAAAATTGAAGGTATGATCTCGTCTTGTATTTAAAAAAAAAAAAAATTGATATCTTAAAATTTTTGTTCACGATTAATCTAGAAGGTCAAGGATGAAGAAATAGACCTTTCACAGAATAGTGAAGTAAAAATTATTCAAAGCCAAAAAACTACAAAAAGTAAAATTTAGTTGTGTATGCAAAACGTTAGCTCGAATTACAATTTCAATACCTCTACTTAGATTTTATTGTTTAAAGAAAAAAGGTTCAATTCAGTTAATTAATTCCAATTTGTGAACTAAACAAAGCCTTATAAAACGTGAAAAGATAGAGAACTGTAGAAGGCGCATTTGTTTTACTCATTTTTAAATATTTGCATGACACCATTTGAATGAACCATTTAAATTGATATCTGGCAATCTAAAAAGGGGCTCGGCATTTGGATAGTGGAAATTACCATTTTAGAAAAAATTTAGAATTAGCACCCCAAAAGGTTTGGTCATTTTTTGTTCCTGAAAAAAAAAAAGTTTCGATCATTTATACATTTCCTACAGTATCATTTAGGGACCAATCAAATTTTCAATATAAACAATTGTTTCAAAATTTTATCCAAACACACATTCAAATGTATTTGTTAAATAATGAGTGCATATTAATTATAAATATCCAAACATTCAAAATTTTATCTGAACACACATTCAAATGTATTTGTTAAATAATGGGTGTAAATTAATTACTAATATCCAAAAATTCAAATGGCTCATATTTGATTATTCGTTTTTTGCTGAATATATAGAGAACTTAGCTGAATCATTATTTCGTCATCTTTATTCACATGACCAATTTGTAATTACATCAGAAACTCCAACGGTCAAGCATATATATATGATCCAAGTCTTGTCGCTTTACATTTTATAGGATTCCCCTAGGTACTAATTAAGACTGTATCAAAGATATTCTATATACACTGTCAAAGAAAATAATTTTGCAGATTCAGACAAAACTAATAATCAGCCAACTCCTACATATATATATATATATATATATATATGAAGAGATATATTTACCATTCATTTCTATAGATAGAACTACAGATATAGCTAATGACACTTCAACTAACCTTGGTAATAATTAAATAAATTATAAAGTCCACAGTCAAGTTTTCAATCGTTGCCTGCAGCCTGAAAGTAAGACAAAAGGGAACAGAGAAAAAAAGACTTGTCCAAATGACCATCTGCCTCAACCAATCTTTTTCAATAAAGAAAGTAACTATAATTAGTTATAAGAAGCCTTTCAGCGTTAGCTGTCCATTTCCATTATATGAATATAAATATATATATATATATATATGCATATGTATGTATATATACAAAAATATTACCTTCACGTAGATTGTCTCCGCAGCAGACTTCCAGTCAATCAACCCACCAGTTTTAGAAAATGGGAGGCAGCTAAATTATACTACTAATTAACAAATGAATTATATTTTTCCACACTTAAACGCTTATTAATAATATGAATTGCACCTTTTCTATTTCAAAATATATATTCATATATAGATATATATATATATATATATATGAACATATCATGTTCAGTAAGTAAAAAAAAAAAAATTAATACTTTAGGTAACTGTACTGTTTAAGCTATCAAATATTACAAATTAAAATTATTGGACAACATTTTTTATATTTTGAAGAATAATTAGTAGTGATATTTTAGTTATTAATCCATATCCTTATGCTTATATTTTTAACTCAGCATCGGGGATTCAAACTCAACACTTTGTGATGGAATTAGGCGTGAAATTATTTTCGAAAAAAAATTAATGAGGAGTTAGTGTCAAAGCGTACTACTCAAACAATAGCAGAGCACCTACCCCGTAACCACATTGATCACTATCATGACAAAGGTCTCATCTTATAACTTGCTAGTAAAAGTAAGCAATTTTGATTAACTAAATAATTAATTAAGGTTCCCCGTAAGTAGGACAATCGAAATAATATAGATGAAGTCAGTCAAATGATATCTGTTTCTTTGATCAAATTAGGGTTAGCAAGCTGTCTTGGACATATTTGATTTGGTTAGAAAGAATGGAGGCTGGCTTATTATTTAATACAATATATATACATACATACATGCATATATATATATATATATATATTTGTAGTCCCAAAATAGCAGAAAGCAAATTTGCAACATCTACGTAACTTCATTGTATTCAATATAGTAAATTTTCTTTCTCTATCGATGACTATATAAGATTTCAAATCATGACCAGAAGGGGTAATCTTACTGATTTCCTTCAATTAATTAGCCTTTCCTTATTAATATTGGCTTGTTGACTAGATTAAAACTATGGATTATGTGTTGTAAGCTCACTTTGTTTCTTGAAGATGAAGATACTCAAAATATAAAAATGCATATAATTATTTTACAGTGTTTTCTATCATAAAAATTTGAGCTTTATGTTCAAACCAGCTATAGACGCCACCTTGATTTAGAAATTAATATAATCCACAAATTCTAATAAATATATATATATATATATAATGACTTTATGTATGGTGATATTATATCACCTCTAAATTAGTTTGAATCCTTTATCCCTTATCAGACGAAAAATAATAATAGTAAAAATATCGATTAGACGGTGAAATATATTAATTGAGCTCAATAGATCTTTGAATATTCAGATATACATAATATACCTTATTTCTTATTATTCAAAGTAGAGAAATTCATCCAAGCTGGCTATATCTATTTTCTAGTACTCTTTGTTCCCGCACCATTATCTTTAGGCCACCCGGTTCTCTTGACTGGTCACAAATTATTATTATTATTATTATTTTTCTCTCAGCAATGGCGTATATTGTAAATTTTTGTCAGACTACTTGGCTTGGATTCTTCCTTTTTGCTCAATTTTTCATGATTTTTTTTTTTCGTATTAGTCCAGTCAGCTCAAACTATTTAAAAATAAGAGTCGACTCTCTTGAAAACTTAAATTGTTTACTTAAATTTATTATAGACCAGCCAATAGAAAGATGGCACCGGCGGCAGTTCAACAGTCATAGACAAAGGACTTGGCCTGAGAAAAATATTGGAAAGTAACATATTTCGGATGGAAACATATGACTAAAAATATTTGGATGGCCATCCAAACTGTTATTTGAATGAAATCATTCGAATGGAATCATTTGACGTAAAAACATTTGAAGATGTATTGGGATATGTTAAAAATTGTTCTAACACATTTTACAAAATCTCAATGTCCATGGTATATTTTGTTGGGGTATATGGATGGGGTTTTGTTATTTTTTTGTTTTTGCTCTTAATTCATAGAAAAAGGATCTTCTCCGTCGGATTTCGGATGAAAAACTTCTAGCCTGAAACATAGATAGAAAAAGAAAAGAGCTACCATTCAAAATGGTTAGAAATGAAGCACTGTAGAAAACCATTGGAATTGAGCAAAATTTCCCCATCCATTCCGAAAAACAACTAAATGGCGTATTTTATCCATTTTCAAATGGTCTTTCCATTTTAAAAAATGGGTTGCCAAACTCTCGTTTGAATGATTCATGGAATGAAATTGACCAAAATAAAACAAAAAAATTCTTTCTAAATAGCCCCAAAATCTCATATATAAATATATATATATATATATATTTGATTTCGGGTGGCGGAGATTTGAACTCGGCCATGTAGAGGGGAAGAGAATCTGAACCTGAATTGACCAGAATTTGGTCATTGATATTTTCCGTTGCATCGGGATGTCCCTTTTTTTTTTCCCGAGTTATATCTAGATCCTCATGAATCATGATTTGTCATAGAAAAAAAGTCATTAAAGATTTTGATTTGTCAAAGATTTATAATTCTTATAAAACGCACAATCAGAAAGAAACTTCCGACACATATTGGACATTATGATGGGATGTAGCTATCGAGTTGTGATCATAAGCTATAGTTAATAAACTTTTTTAATTTGATCTGAGGTTTTGTTTTAGTTTGCGTTTGGAGTATGGGTTTAAAATGAAATTTTAAGGTTGAAATCAATTGACTTTTTAAAAACTAATTATATTTTTTGTTAACTTTTTAAAAAAAGATAAAAATTGAGATGAAAAATTTTAAGTTTGAACCTTGAAATCAAACGCACTCTTAGAACTTCAAATCAGCCAAATTAAGATTATTGCGTAGGTGGTGATCATGAAATCCTAATATTTAAGTATAAATTATATATTTCTAATTAAATTCTCTTTTTCAATTTCTCATCATTTTCCTTCAGAATCTTGCTATGAAACATGTAAAAAGAGATAAGGCTACTTCCCAGTCAAACTTATTTGAAAAAGTATAATAGACGAATCATATTCCACCAATTATGGCTGTCTTTTGCTCATGTAGTGTCTAATATGGCAAGTTGTGATGTTGTCGTATTAAATATATACATTTGATATGTGGTGACAAAACTAGGAGTTTTGATGAGAGGGTTATTAACTATAAATATTTAATCTTTGTAGGAATATACAATGATATTATTAATTTTTAAGAAGAATATCTATAAATTTAGATCAAATACATATATAAAAAAAGATAATTAAAAAAAAATTGAGAGGGGACTTGGTCTTAGTGCCTACGTCCTTATACATATAATATGATATGATTTATATATATATATATATATATATTCTCTCAATTAGTACAACATCATCAATTCGAGAGGTAATATGATGTCTTATTAGAATTAAAAAGCCAAATATGAAAAATATGGCTCTCGTCTAGAATACTTTTCAGCATTAATATATTAATTAACTTAATCTTTGGAATCTTTAGCTGTCATCCAACTCATCTAGAATCTAACTATTTAATTTCCCCCTAATTAATGAGTGATACATCCACTAGAAGTTGTTTACTAGAATATATATAATTACCAATGACTTAGTATTCACTAATCAGAAAAGATCAAACTGACCACTAGTTAAATAATAGAGATGGCAAAATACTATGCATGAAAGGGTAAACCAAAAGGAGAATTTTATAAATGGTCACAAGTAAAGTAGTTTTTGCAATTTTAAAAGGAAAAGTTTTACTAATTCCCCATGAATTAGGTGACTCGTATCAACATGCCTCATGAATTTTGCAATGTACTTATTGTCTCTCCTGAAACAGGTTATTTTTTAATGGAATAATACATGCAACATGCATAAACACAAATTCATGAATTTCTTTAAACTCTTAACTAATAGAATTGAAATGAAGGTCCGTTCTCTACTTTTTTGTCATCTTTTCTTGTTTTTAAGTAGCTACTCCAATGAAAGAATATATATATATATATATATATATATAACATTTGGTGACTAACAAATTTATTTTTGAGTGAAAGCGTTCATTAATCCCTAATTATTATACCTAATTTTTAAATCAAGTAATATCTCAACAATCTCATTCAAAAAATAGCACATTTCAAAGTTTGGGGGACATGTTGACATTAGTGATATAGTTAATTGGAAATTCATAAGATTTTTTGGAAAATAGATTAATATTTTTTTATTAATTTATTTATATATTTTTTTCTAAGTTTAGACTTCTCCAAAAATTAGAGAATTTAATTGCCATTCTATATTGAGATGAAAAAGTGATGAGAGTGCTATAGAAGTATCAACCTAGCTAGTCGGGATATTTTGGTATACCTACTGATTTTCTTTCTCATAGTTTATTCAAAAAAATTGCCACTCTATAGAGAATAGATTCCCTAGGGTTTGTCCCGAAAATTGTGAGTCAGAGCTATCTATCGAAATGAACAAATATTGTTTCTTTCATCGGATAACAGGCCATGCGAAGAAGTTAGGTCTTCACAGTCCTTATTTGGCAGGTTCTGACATAACATGAGATAAAATATCTCGAATCTTAATCACTAGAAACCAAAAATAGAAACTTTTATATTTGTATAATACTAATATATATACATAAAGTATTAGAAAAATATGTAGATACGCATGCAAAATCTTTGAATAAACATTTTTGTGTTATTAGTTGGTCGAAATATTAAAAAATAAAAAAAATAAAAAAAAATAAAAAAACTTAAGTCATGAAACAAAAAGCATCATGGCAACTTGTGCAATTTGAATTCTAAGGACTCTAAAAGTTTCTCAGAGGACAGTAAATATAATATTATTAAAATTTTTTTTCAAAGATTCAAATTTGAATGCGATTAATAAACGAATTTCGACCCTAGAGGGAGACCTTAGGCCACTAATTAGCCCTCTAATTTCACTTACACGAGTGGGAAAGACCAGTCCACTAAATTAATGTGCTCATAATTAATGACTTAACTTATTACAAGTAAGAAAACTGAAAAGTACAGCCAAAGACTAATGAGAGGAGTTTCTTAAATTAAGAAAGGAAAAAAAAAAAAAAAAAAAAAAGAGAGAACAAGTTCCTAAGAGGACGCACGATGTCTCCCATTTAGCATCCGGACATGGGAAATTGTTGAGAATATTTGGAGAATATGCGATGTTCCCATCTATTCTACTAGGTGCATTCCATATTATTCTCAATTGTATGCTTTGAATCAGACGTCGTTTATGAAATGTATATTGTCCAAAAAATCCTCTTATCATATCCAGCTACTGCTTGACGAGATATAGCAGTTTCTCGAACTACTACTAGGTTGTATCTGATTCATCATCTAGGGTTTCTTCCTAGAAATTCTTTGATATATAAAATTTCTAATATCTCTTGTTTTTCTGAGTTACGTGTTGAGGAATCAATAGACTTCAATAAGTTAGACTAATAGTATATATTAAGGCCAGCCACGAAATAAACATGTCCTAAAGAATACTTAATTAAACAGGGATTATATATACGCTCTAAAATTAAATCTTTTGGATTCAATTATGACTTCACTAACGAAGTCATGCAAATTCTAGATATTTTTCATACATAAGCGTATACACTGTACACACACTCATATATATATATATATATACACACACATATATATATATATATATATCTCTCTCTCTCTCTCTGAGAATGTACGTATAGACAAGGAAAAAAAAAACTACGATGCGATTATAGGGGGCACTCACGCATGATTTATAATGCATGTCTTCTATACTGATAGAAAACACTTGAAGAATTGGGAGTTTAAATAATAACAGCAACTGCAAGTAGAAATAAGATAATTAATTAGGTAACACACTTTAATGTAGTATGCTATATATAGGCTGTTCTCAAGTCTCAAAGTTGATCGGACAGAAATTTTTTATACTGGCAGCTATCCATTCCATCACACAAGATTATACTAATTGATATTACCTTTTTTTTTTTTTTTTTTTTTAAGGCATTGCATTGCGTTGTATCTAGTGTCAAAGCTATCAATACCATTTTAAAAATCTGGTCATTTCATATTTCTCAGAAAAACAAAAGACAAAAAATAAAAAATAAAAAAAAATTTACGGTCATTTCATATATAAAATTTCATCTGCTAACAATATTGAACATATATAATGTTATATAATTTTATAGTTACTATAATATTCATTCGTGCCTTATTTTTCAATGGGATTTTTTAACGCGGTACATATTATATTATGAGTATAAGACATGTATTTATTCATGCATGCATATGCTCGTGGTCTAAAGTGTGTATGTGTATAATATGTGTATATATATCCACATATATATGACTGCAGGCATGCTTGTGGTCAAGGTTAAAATAATTCGTTTACATGCTATTGAAGGTGCTTGTATTGAAGGATGATTTACAATGTGATAAAAAAAAATTAGCTAGCGGCGCATCATATTTGATTCAAAAACCATCTTTATTTCTGAATTCAAATTTAGAGAAAGAAAATTCAAACCTGAGAACAAGATTAAATTTTTAGTATTTAATTTTAAATTTAGATTTATGTACATTCTCTTAGAATTATTTAAAATGTTAAAATTAGGTCAAGTTTTTTTTAATTAGTTTAGATCTTTATAAATCCTTTATTAGTTGTAATTTTTATTCTAGATTTCTGGTTTAATTTCTTCTTTTTCTCTTGAATCTTCTTATTTCTATTCTAGTGTTTAAGTTTTTCTCTTTTTATTCTGTTTGTATCTCTCTAATGGTTTTATTCTTTTCTTGAATGTGACTTTTTTGTTTTTAATCTAGATTTTACCTCGTCTACGTACTTTGACCCTATATACATATCGTTGAGTAGATATATAAAATCTCTCCCACCCAATCTTTTGTCAAAATCAAATCGAAACCTCTTTCAAAGAGACACGACATGTCAGAACTGCTACTTGTGAAAACATATATATAGGGATTGGTCCAATATATATAGCCAGATGAAAATAACCTTATGTCACATTATATATGCGTCCACCAAAATGTCATATAATTTGTACCTTAGCGCATATATATATGCATATATATATATATATAAAACATCCACGAAACAACAAATCAGGATTCTTTGTCCCTCATCACACTAAGGCCATATATAAAAATAAATAAATAATATATATATATATATATATATCTTGGAACGAGTGGAATAGACAACATAAATATTGTCAATTCTATGTCATTTCTCACTTTTTCATATGGTTAAATGTTCATTCAGATTTGATCCGATAAGGTTAGTAGAAAACATTCGTTTCGATAAAACACATCTTATTAGTGGTTTCTACTGTATTCACTGGCCAATTAATTATTGCTCATCCGTCCAGACTTGTTTTTTATGGAGTTGAGTGCTAATTTATATCTACATTCCAGAGTTCGAAAATTTTAGTAGTAGAAATTTTAGTAGCTAATTTATCTACAATAAAGTCAAATGTGAAATGTGAAATTACTATTAAACTAACTCCAAATTTAAAAACAACAGAACATCTGATAAGCTTAATGCTTAAGCTTGTAGGGAATTAGGCATTTGAAATAAGAAAATCTAATTACTTTTCTTCTAGATGGCTTCTTTGCTATTTAATTCTGTTTAGTTTGCTTTTTTTTCTTTTTTTTTTTTTGGTTTTTGGACGACTTTGGTTTTTACAACATTTTTCTTTCTCTTTATTACATTCTTACATATTAAAAGTAACAAAATACTCTCAGATATATATATATATATATATATATATATATGGAACTTCCATTACCGAATCAAACGGGATGGGGCATTCGAATCTCTATTATGTGCAACTTCATGATCTAGGACTGTTTTGGTCAAATCATAGGAAAAGCAATAGATCCATATTAAGACGTCCAGTAACTAAGCATAAGATTAAAAAAAATGAAGAATATTAAAGTCATTACAACTAATTATAACCTAGTAGTTGCAACAAAAGAATCCACTAAGCCCTACTCTTGAGTAATCTTCCTCAGCAACATGTATTTCCAAAGAATCCAAAGTTGCCCATAATTAAGAAAGAAAAAATTATAGCAAAAAAAAAATAAATAAATAAAAGAAAAATAAATATTTAAAGTTGTACTTCAATAAAAAGATATGCTAATTTTTGTAATTACAAACCCATATTAAGAAATATTCCTTATTTTATTTCCTTTTTTTTTTTGTATTAAAAAGTTAAAAATACTTGGGAACATGTGTAATGGGCTATCCTGTACTAGATTATATTTGTCCCCCTTTGGCTACAACATTAATAATATTGATTTTTTTTTAATTTAACGTGTATAGAATTCAAACTCTATATTTTATAATAAAATTAGATGTGATATTAAAGCTAAATTATACTTGCAGTTACAAGATATTGATTCAATACATCATGAAGCTTTATTCACCGAATTAAAAAAATATATATGTATATATACATCATGAAGCTTTTATCATGTCCATATATTCCAATAATCATCCTAGATTTTGACCACCATGGGACCAACGGTCGGAAGGCCCTTCAAGTGGGTCCCGACTTGAATTGCAACGACTGTGGCCCATCATTTTATGGATTGTACTCCCCTCATTTTTTTTTCTTTTTAAATTTTTTGTCAATACTTCATAAGAAATTATAGGACCATTATTGGCTTAATTCCCTTGAGGACATTTGATTATGACTGTCCAACAACAACAATACTGAAAAAAAAAAAAAAATCTGCATGGATCATATTTTTTCATAAAAATATCAATGTATTACCTCAACATGATCATCAATATTTAATAAAAAAAATTGATTATTTAACTGATAAAAAAACATGATTAACAATATGTAAAAAGTGTATATATATAGCCTCTTATTAATGTGAGATGTGGCGACGACCTACCTACACACACACACACACACATACACACACACACACACATATACATATATATATACGAGCTAGGGCAGGGCAAAGACAAGGTTTTCACCACCCATCCAGGACTGCTATTAGTTGCCACGATGTCCTCATCATCACACGTGTAGATATCAGACAGCAATGAGACAGAGTCCAAGCAAATCTACATCGGCTTAGCTTTGTTTGTTTGTTTGTGTGTGATTTTTTTTTTCCCCCTCTCTTTTTTAAGGAGAAAACAGACAGAAAGTTAAAATTAACAATAAAAATCACTTTGAATAAAATCTAAAAGATTTTCTTTTTCTTGATGAATGGAGAAAAGATTGATTTCCTTGGGAAAGTTGGACCACATGAATATGCGAATATGGAGCTGAAGAATAGTGAACTCATATCACTCGGATGCTGACAGAACAGTACTGCCAAATAATAATTCATAAATATATATAGATATAGTAAATTAATCATTTCCAACAAAAGAAATAGAAAATCTAATTAATTCTACCATATCTTGCTAGAAAAAAGAAAAAGGAAAAAAGATAATATATTCTCAACTTAAGTGAATAGTAAAGGTGCAACAAATTGACCACAAACCAGCTTTTGAAGAAGTAAAATTATTTCAATACCTGAAATATTTTAAATTATTAAGATCGCATTCAATATTCAACATGGTCTTCATGTGTTATGTATATGTTTGTATTCACTATAAGTATATATCTTGCAAATATTGTTTGTGTATAAATCGATTATCAGTCTAAAGAATTTCGGATTTTAATTATTTTCCTAGTGTTGAACAGTGATCAGGACAAAAGAGCTGAAGAAACGGATAAATAATTATATATTATTATTGTGTGTATATGTATATCTATCTTTCAGAAACAGAAAATATTGAAAGTTGAAACCAACATGATATATATATATACACACACACACATTCTATTTTCTAAAACCACTCTTGCGAAACAATTTTCAAAACATGCTTTCTATACCTTTAAATCTAGTGATAAAACGTGATGTTTAAACAATAATGTCTTTCAAAATTAATACATATAAAACAATATGACAGAATATTTATAGAGTCCATTTATATCCTCTCTCCATATATCTTACTTAAGAGATGTGTATATATGCCTTCCGTAGTAAATGTAAATCAAAATCCTTTTTACTTTGAGTATTAAGTTTGTACGATGAATTTTCTTAATTGGATTTTTATCTAAGTTATTTTTTTTTTCCCCTAAAAATATCTAGATCTTTTAATTTCTCCCAAGAATTCAAGGCAAAAATTTCCACATCTTTGTAAGATAACTATTAATATTACCATCTTTATCAAGGTTTTCAATCTTCAGAAGATTCGTTATCCGTTGAATCGACATAAGATTTTTTTAAGCTTGTAGTCCTAGTGTTTTAGGGCTCCATCTTGTCTATTATTGTTGCATTCTTCTTGCTTCGTTTCTTTCTCTTAATCGGAGTAAAACCTTCGGCATCATCATGGTCCATCTCATTTTATGAAGCAACGGTGCTCATCTCTTTACAAGCATGAGTAAGTGAAATTTGAGCTTTAAAATGAATATCAATGAAAATCCTGTTAATTTTAAAACCAACTGTGCTCATCTTCTTGCAAGCATTAGTAATTATATTTGAGCTTCGAAAGAAAGATCAATGAAAATTGTACCTGTTATTTTTGGAAGCAATAATGCTCATTTCCGTACAAGTATTAAGAAGAGACATTTGAGATTTAAAAGGAAGATTAATAACAATTGCACACCTATTTAATAAGAAATTTGACTTCACTAAACCGACAAGTTACCATCAATATTTTGATAATCCTATGGACTATGTCTTGTAATGAAACTAGAATAGGTTCCAATGGTTTAATAGTGAGATTCTGTAAAATTGAAGGCTCGATTCTTGACTACGCGAATCATTGCTATTCTGATTTAATCTGTTTGTATTCGTATTTTAAAGCAACATAAAATATAATTAGCTTTTTCATATAAAAATAACATGTAGGTCGTGTGTATATTTTTCTTATTAATTCTGATGCTGTGTGACGTAAACAAACTTACACCTATCATCGCGAAAAACATATATACATACATATATTTATATATAGATAGATAGATAGATATATAGATAGTACATATCACCGCCGTTATGTTACCATGGCGGCGCGTACTGATGTTTCCGTTATAAAACCCTCCTGTTTACCAGTTTATTTAACGGTTTTTACTTATTTTTATATCCTTCTACCACATAACATCTCGCTCTATATAAACCAACTCCCTCCGCTTCATAGTTTAACCCAAAAAAGGAAATCACACCTTTCTCTCTCTCTTCCTCTCTCTCACTCTCTCTCTCTCTCTCTCTCTCTCTAGATATTACACAGAAAAACACAGTGAGTCTCATAGAATTTCCCTTTTTGATCAGCCATGGAAACACAAAACATAGACAGCTTCTGGGTTTTAGCTTTGGCCTCCAAATGCCAAGCCCTCTCTTCCCAAAACATCCTCATCCTAATCCTCCTCTTCTGCATGGCTTGGCTCGCCATCTCCTTCCTCTACTGGGCACACCCCGGCGGCCCGGCGTGGGGAAGATACCGCTGGAACAACGGAGGGCAAAAAGGTAAAACCGCTCATACCTCCGCCGTCGCCACCGATATTACCAACCCTATAATTCCGGGCCCCCGGGGATTCCCCATCCTCGGAAGCCTCCACCTCATGGCTAATCTGGCTCACCGCCGGCTCGCCTCGGCGGCGTCGGGGATCGGCGCCAAGCGGCTCATGGCTTACAGCCTCGGCGAGACCCGGGTGGTGATCACTTGCGACCCGGACGTAGCGAAGGAGATTCTCAACAGCTCGGCCTTCGCCGACCGTCCGATCAAAGAGTCCGCCTATAGCTTGATGTTCAATCGAGCGATCGGGTTCGCTCCCTACGGGGTTTACTGGCGAACTCTCCGGCGAATCGCCGCGACGCATATGTTCTCTCCGAGGCAAATCTCCGCCTCGGAGGAGCAGAGGCTCCGCATAGCGAACCAATTGGTAGCTATGATTGGACGCCATTATACTTATGACCATGACCAACAATACGATCGTAATCCATTCCATGTAAGAGCGGTACTAAAACAAGCTTCCCTTCACAACATGATGGGGTCGGTGTTCGGACGTCGGTACGAGTTGGCGTCGTCTAATGCTGAGAGCGACGACCTGAGTCGACTCGTCGAAGAAGGTTACGAGCTGTTGGGGAAGCTTGATTGGTCCGATCATCTCCCTTGGATTGGCTCTTTGGATCTTCAGAGAATCCGGTTCAGATGCTCTCAACTTGTTCCGAAAGTGAACCGGTTCGTGAGCCGGATTATTCAAGAACATAGAGCCAATTACAAGTCCGGCGGAAATAACCATGATTTTGTTGATGTTCTTCTCTCTCTTAATGGACCTGATAAGTTATCTGATCATGATATGATTGCAGTTCTTTGGGTAAGTTCCAAAAACTGAAAAGACCCTTCTTTTTTTTTCTCTCTCTTTTCTTTTCTGTTCATGCATGTTTTTCAAGTTTGGTTGGTTCATGAGAAATCGACAAATTATTAAAAGTAAACCTGACATTAAAAACTAGAAAATCAACTGTACATGGTATAAATACTCTATTATTACGTACGTAATGAAATGTAGTCTATAACAAAATTATTTTTGACGTTATTTTTTTTTAATTAATAATTGTTTGTATAGGAGATGATATTCAGAGGAACTGATACGGTGGCGGTTTTGATCGAGTGGATACTGGCGAGGATGGTGCTCCATCCGGACATCCAGTCCAAGGTTCATGATGAGCTTGATCGAGTTGTGGGAATATCACGGCCGTTGACTGAATCAGACATCGCGTCAACGGTCTACCTACCGGCGGTAGTGAAGGAGGTCCTGAGGCTACACCCGCCGGGCCCACTTCTCTCGTGGGCCCGCTTGGCAATCATAGACACTGTCGTTGACGGATACCACGTGCCAGCGAGGACCACAGCCATGGTCAACATGTGGGCCATCACGCGTGACCCGCAAGTCTGGCCGGACCCGCTCGAGTTCAAGCCAGAGAGATTCGTGTCGGGCCCGGGAGCTGACGTGGATTTTTCGGTCATGGGGTCTGACCTGAGGCTCGCGCCTTTCGGGTCGGGTCGGAGGGCTTGCCCCGGGAAGGCATTGGGCCTGGCCACTGTCACTTTCTGGGTGGGAACTTTGCTCCACGAGTTCAAGTGGGTCGGGTCGGACCACGACCCGGTGGATCTCTCTGAGGTGCTGAGGCTTTCTTGTGAAATGGCTAATCCTTTGGCTGTGAAAGTGCATCCAAGGAGAAGAAGTACTACCAAAATATGATCAGGAAAAAGAAAATAAAAATAAAAATAAAAATAAAAACATGACACGCCTAAGAGAAGATAATCGTATAAATGTGCAGGGTGTTTGTTTGTTTTTTTGTCTTTTGCTGTGAGCTAGATGTAACGTTTGCATGTTCATGATCTTCATCATGATGATCGTCACCTTAATCTCGTCACTTGGGTTGCCGATCTAATTGTAATCGATAAGAAAAAATCTTAACGTGTGTTTTTCTTATTTAAGATTTGGTATTTTTCGCATTTAGGTTTGTAAGATATTTTTCTTTTATTTTTTAAATAAAAATTTTGTTTATAAATAAATAAACGTATGCTTTCTTCTATAAAGAAAAGTAAGCATCTAATAAGTTGCGCGTGGCTCATATTTGTGTGATTGAAAAAAAAAATATATATATATATATATATATATAAAAGCTCAAATATGTTGATTCTAACAATTAATAAGAGAGAAAAATAGGATAACAGATTTAAACTTGAAATATATATGTCCAACTATTGCTCAAAACAATCGTTAGAAGCGCAAAGAATTATAATACTAGAGCTAAACTAATTAATTAATTAGATGAACTCATCATAAAGCTTTTGATTTTTTTTTTCTTTTATTATTACTACTATTTATTTATTTGTTGGTTTGTTATTGGACTCGAAAGTTACATATAGAATGCAGACAACAAAATTGATGCATAATGGCTTTTTCGTTAAAAAGTACTAGTCTTGTTCTACACTGACTGTGGTGCCTTAAAAAGATGCTCCTATAGATAGCCAAGCTAAATGGAAGACGCAAGAAACTAAATGGACCACTTTCAGAAAATATATATTATCTTTGATTGATATTGAAAGTGGATAAGTTCAACAAAATTGGTCATATCTCAAACCCAAAAAGAAATATTGAAAAGATTTGTCAAGAGACAAAATTATTAAAGAGGTCCGACTCTCAAAATTATAATAATGTCACTCAAAAAAACAGATAAAATTTTCTCTACTCATTTGCTAGTATTTAAGATTAATTTGATAAACAAATGGGAGAAAGGGTCTACGTAGAAACTGCCAAAATAGTTCTCGACGATAGAGACACACACACACACTTATAGGGGAATGCCAGTATAAATTTCTTTTCTTTTTTCTTTTTTTTTTTCCCTTTCTTTTTATAAGATATATACTCAAAGCATGCTCATAAATACACACACACACACACTACATAGTCTTATAATTAGCTTTAGCTACAGATGTGGTCAAACAAGATGTTCTCTGTTCATGGTTTGCAGCCAAACCCTTCTGTTGACAACTATTTAGTAAATTGACGGATTGTCGTGACTCTAGTTTTCAAAGCCTTCCCGGTACGAAAAACGTTAAATGAAAAAAGCCACGTTGGGAATTGATCAAAAAGTATAAATAATAATTATATATATATATATATATATAAATATAAGCATCGAATATATTTGTCATCTTGTATTGTAGATATATATATAATGTTGTAGCGATAGCTCATGTCGTTTGTATTATATATAATGTTGTATTATATATACTATATTTATAATTATATATATATATATATAAGTGTGTGTATATGAGAGGAGCAAGTGATTAGTTTAGAGAAAGAGATTCGAGAAAGAAGGGAGTTTTGGTGGTTCGTGAAAGAGGAATAATATATTTTGCTATATCTTGAGGACAATTACATGCACTAACTGTTTGGTGCCCACCTGTTCGTGATGGTGATGAGATGATCAAGAGCCTTTTTCTGATATCGTGTCTATCATCTTCTGAGTCATTTCAATTCTCCACCTTAAATACGATAATCACTTAACACTAGCAATAAGTTCGAGGGCACGTGAAATACACATGGACTGAAAGACACAAATGAATATATAGATATATACACACACATATATATATATATATAGACAGTACTTGAAACAATATATATAAATATATATTGATCATATGCATGACGATCTTAATTGTGAGTATATTTATATGTAACCAAAAAGAACCACTCTTATGATCATGCTCTTAAATTTGTTGTCTGTTTATAGCAAGTGGCCGTATATCTAAATTTTGTGCTGTCCAGATCATGATTTAATTAAAGAAAAGAAGGGTCTGATTCAAGAGGAAAAGTACTATATATATATATATATATATATTCTGTGAAGGCTGTGGAACAATAATTAACCGCGGAGAGCTTATAGTAGCTTGGACCATACCTGCATGTTCAGTTGTCTTTATTAAGCAGCTATTCTACAATTTGATTCTTGTCGTTTCTCTCTGATAGGCTTTAATTAGGCTTTAGTACCGTGTCGTGTCGTGGCAGACCAAGCCAAAGGTAATGAAGTTATCATTTGGTACGCTAAAAATATTCAGTCAGATTTTGAGGCTAGAATCTCTCTTCCATAATATACGAAGGCAAAGGTTCAACCTCCTTGCCGACGTAAAAAAAATAAAAATAAAAATAAATAAAAATCCTTGCCGATGTACATTGATCGGTAAGATAGTGATGAAATCAGAATTTTTTTTAGGCTCAACCTCCTTGCCGACATAAAAAATTAAAAATAAAGGCGGATTAATCCATGACATGCTGAAGTGAAACTTCCGGACTAGGGCCCTCTAGGACTAAGTAAGCCCTTCATAGCAAGAATAACGTTGCTACATCTCAATTACCATGTATATATACGTACATTCAGACTGATTTTTAAAGAAGTCCATGTTTTAGAAATGTGTGTGTGTGTATGTATATATATCTATATGTTAGCTTCAGAATCAATCTTTTCATTTTAAGAAATATTCTTTTAAAAATTCAGAGTACTTAATTTGTGGTTCTTTCTTGATGATTTTCTTTCTTAAAATAAGATCAAGTGCTCTTTTATATAGAGGGTGATAAATGTGGGGGAAAATGAGAAGAAACCATGCATGCCAACTAGCAAGTTTAGGCCCTGCCACTCGTTTAAAATATAGTATATAAATATATATATATATATATATATATAACTGAGAGATATTGCCAGTACTATATGAATTCTATAATAATTTCCCGAAATGATGCCGTGGATCAATATAGCCAGTTTGGTGATGATGCCATTATAACCAATAGGAGCTCCATCAATGAGAAGATGATCTAGTCAAAATATTATAGTTAATTTGATCTAGTTATTTAAATTTTTCGCTTTCAAGATACATTACATTATGCGAATATATATATATATATATGTTTGTGTGTATTATGTGTGTATGTGTATTATATATATATATATATATATATTGACACACACACACACCAATAAGAGCGTTGCGCCTCGGGACACATGACTTCGAAAGTTAAAGTGTAATATAATGAAAGACCATTTCTATATGACGCTTCTTTGAAAACTCAAAGGAGTGCTTGTAATTCAAACCAATGCTAGCTTTCCATGTTCAAAGATCGATGACGATGTTGATTTAGATATGGAACATAAAATTGATTAGTTCGTGAAGACAAGAATATTTTTGTCTCTCTTGTGGGTGACCAATAATAATATGCCCACTTAAATTTATAAACCAATATCAATGATCAAATTGAGGGAATAATATTATTCAAATGAAATTTATTACTGACTAAATATGTCTACTTAATTCATTAGAGTACTAAACATGCATATTAAGGATGTGTAATTCTTTGTACTAGATATGTGTACTGTCTTAATTAATTTATTAGTGAATTGCAATGAAAATGGCTTTAATATTACATGGTCAAGATTTAAGTTTACCCCAAAAATATGGCAAAGTTATTTAATAAGTTAATATTAAGTGTAATGATGCTTTTCATCCGTGCGTAATTGATGATCTCATGGCATATTCTTTGTTTAGTGGTTAATAACACAATTTGATTTTTTTTTTTTTTTTTTTTTTTTTTTTTTTTTTTTTGTAGACTAGCCCTTAATGGTCCTAAAGAAAACCAAGGAATTCAAAGAAAGACATATATATATATATATATATATATATACAGTGACAAAACGAGGAGTTTTTGCGAGGGGGCCTAATAATTACAGGTTCATAATTTGTGAATTGAAAGAATAAAACTGAAGTTTTTAATTTTATTTAAGGAGACTATTTGTAAATTTTGGTCAAATACATATATAAAAACACAACTAAGAAAAAGTTGTCTATTAGCCTACGTCCTTGCATACGCACTTATTTCATTTAACCAATCAAACACACATGCGTATATAACTAAATATAACCTCTTTGTTTCCCTTTGTAAAACCTTGATTCAATTTTAAAGTACAAGATCAAAAATTTTATGGCTTCACAATTAAGTAGGTAGTCTAGTTGGTTTTGGTGTATTTGAATTTAAAATCCGAACTCATGGAGTATAAATAAAGTTTTTACTATTAACTAATTAGGGCGTAATTAAAACTTTCAGAATTTTTATATAACTTTGAAAGTAGAAAATTTTAACGGGGCAAAATAGGGTAGGAGCAAATGGTGCAAACTGAAACAAAATCTTTGATCGGGGCATAATTATAAATTCAATATTGCAGTCCCGCCCTAAACAACTTCTCAAAACCCTCTTGCATGGGTCTCGAGAAGAATCATCTGGACTTATTTGTTTAATTCACTGGTATTTATGGTGACTTTTTTTTTTTTTTTTTTTTCCACACTAGTCGAAAAAGAGAATCATTGATATAATCTCATCTCCCTATTTCTTTTATGATATATATTGCTGAAATTTAGGTCCACCAATAAAACATTACGGTAAATAATTGCAAGTGAAGGTTATAAGAATATCTGCATGTTAAATAACATCCCCTTTACATATAAGAATAAAACATAAATTAAAGAGAAGAAATACTAGTACTGCAATTTGGGATTAATATTACAACATAATTTCTAGACAATTTTTATTCTACTAGCAGGGGACAGGAGTAAACAAATTTTTATGAATTAAAGCAGATCAACGTACGGTCTAGGTTAGAATTTGGGGGAAAACATTGCAGCATCAAAATCAAGTTTAGTAAATTTGATGTCTTATGAAGTAGAGATAAGATTTATTGTCCAAGCCTCCAAAAGGGGTTGGAGTACTAAAGATTCAATTTGAGGGCTGCTATTAAATCCAGCTACACATGTTAAACTATAGGAACATATTATCTGAGTAAATTAGGAAATCCGTCCTACTTAATTCTTAAAAAAAATTGTAACCTTCTCTTAGCCTCCGTTTGGTTCGCCGGTTGGAGATGAAATTTTTAAGCCGGAGTTCGTTGACTTTTCAAAAACTAAATATAATTTTTATTGATTTTTTAGAAAAAGATAAAAACTAATATGAAAATTGAGTTGTAGACTGAAAATTAACCAAACACGCCCTTAATATTCTGTCCTTTTTAAGTTGATATTTTAAGGGAGAAATAGGTAAGTAGCAAATTTAGCGAAGCTAAACAAAATAAATAGCATATTTACGAAATTATTGAAGTAAATGGCATATTTACAAGTTAATACGCTGAATATATAACAAAACGCATATTTGCGGAATCTTAAATAAGTAACATATTTAAGAAATTTGGAAGTGAATACCATGTTTACTAATAAATATATATATATATATATTATTTACGTTATTTACTCTTACTAAATAACGTACTCACTCGAAAATATGTTATTTAATTTAATAGTTTCATAAATTTTTTTTTTTTTAACTTCGATAAATATGATTTCTCTTTTATTTATTTATTTATTTTTATTTTTATTTTTTGCCATGGCATTTCTCTAGAGTTCACAACATGTGTTCTAGACCAAAAAGATATATATGTGTATGTGCCGGTGAGTGGCCCGTAAATTTTGAAGAAGGCTGAGACAATTTGTGAAACATTCAGGTATTATAACTTATTGCTGCAGGATCAATCAAAACTGGGTCTCCATCACTATGGCCCTCAAGAATTTCAAAGAATTAAAGGATGAAGGTCATGAGCCCCAACAATATGCCTGGGAAAACGCCTCTAGGCAGCACAACTACACAAGGATTTTCAGTAAATTTAGTCCTTATAAAACGAAAATAGGAGAAAGGAGCCTTTTTTTTTTTTTTTTTTTTTTTTTACAAAAGATGGAGTACGTATACATAGCGAAGGAAAAATAAAGTTTCAAACACATCCATTATTATAACACACACTTTGAATTAAAAAAGAGCACTACCACAACATAGCATTCCAACCATAATCAATTCTTATTAAAGAAATCAGAGTTCTGTAATTTAGAAACTGCCTTCTCGAATTGACTCCACTTTTGCTCCAACGTCCCAACGTATCCGACAGACATCCTCACCAATCCCGGAGATATCCCAGCAAGTTCCTTTTCCTCATTGTTTAGACCACTGCTGGTACTGCTCCCGGAGCACGACATTAAGGTTTCGTAGTATCCCAAACTCACGGCCATGAAACCAAACTGAGAGTAGTTTTGTAAGAGGTTCATTATCCGGTTTGCTCTCTCCTCTGTTTCCATGTCCAGGCAGAGGAGTCCTCCGTAGCCGTAGCCGGGGTTGGCCATGGACTTGAGGAGTTTGTGCTGTGGATGGTCTTCTAGGCCTGGGTATATCACTTTTAGGCCCATTTTCTTCATCCTTTGAGAGAAGACCAAGGCTCTGTTGCTGTGCTCTTTCACTCTCAAAGCCAAGTGGGGGATTCTATCGGAGAGCTCAAAGGCTACCTTGGCATTCATTGTTGGGCCTAGTAGCATAAGGGTTCCTTGGTGGAGGTCCATCATGGAGTTCACTAAACTTGCGGGCCCACAAACGGCTCCTGTTTTATATGTTCAAAATAAAAAAATAAAAAAAAAAGACATTTCAATCAAATATAAAAGTATCAAAATCATAAAGTGAAGTAAATGTGTCTAAATGTTGGCAATAATCAAATCTCAGATATAAGGTTGAAAAAGATTTACATTCAAAGAGCTAATTAAGATGGTTTGATCTGTTTGACATAGTTTTTTAGAAGTTGAGTATTTTGTCAAAGTTAAAAAAATATGACTTTTAGAAAAAACTCTTCTGAAATAGACTTGAAAACTTCGATAATTGTCGAAGCAGTTAAACTTTATAAACTTTTTTTTTATAATTATTTTATTAATTATTAAAAAAAATTAAAATTATTTTTTATCTCAAAAGCTCTTCAAAAATATGATTCTCAATACACTGATAACTTTTGACTTCTCTTTTAAAAACAAAAACAAAAACTCCGCTAAATATGATACATATTTTTGTTCCTCTAATTATGATACATATTTACTACCAATAATCACACAAAACACAAATTATGACACGATAACAAAACTCGAAAAACCATATTTTTACGCATGTTACAGAGGAAAAAAACAGTTTTATGTCGGGTTTGAATACATACCTGCAATAATGTCGGCCCCACCGCTGATGAACTTGGAGATACTGTGAACAACGACGTCGGCGCCGAGACGGGCAGGGGAGAGAACCATCGGCGAGAAAGTGTTGTCGACGACGACGGTGACGCCCTTGGCGTGGGCGATACGCGACAGCTCGGGGATGTTGGCGACGTTTAACGTCGGATTGGAGACGCTCTCGAAGTAGAGGACTTTGGTTTTGCCTTCGACGAGGGCGTGTTCGACCATGTCGAGGTCGTTGATGTCGACGAAGGTAGTGGTGATGTTGGAGACGCGGGGGAGGAAGTGGGTGAGGAGGGCTTGGGTCCCGCCGTAGAGGGTTCTGGAAGCGACGACGTTTTGGCCCGAGCTGAGGAGATGCATGAGAACGGAGGAGATGGCGGACATGCCGCTGGCGGTGCAGTAGGCGGCCTCGGTGCCCTCGAGGGCGGCCATCTGCCTGCCGAGGCCGAGGACGGTCGGGTTGAAGTGGCGGCTGTAGATGAAGAAGTCGCGGTCGGGGCCGAGCTCGCCGGAGAACATGCGGCGCATCGTCTCCGGCTCCATCACCGTGAACGTAGCCGACGCCTCGATCGACATGTTCACGCCGCCGTGCTCGCCGAACTCGTGGCGGGCACCGGCCAGTGCCGCAGCCGGGTCGGCATCGGCCCCCGAGAACAGCATTGACGACTTCTTTGCGACGGCGGGGGAACGGTTCTTGCTTTTGGAGAAGGAGAAGTCGCTGGGGGTTTTGGTTTCGGCCATGGCAGGTTATGAGATGTCGAGTGGAGTGGGATTTTTTTTTTTTTTTTTTGGGGTAAATGATACTGGTGAGGGATTAAATGAAAAGGCCAGTACGAAAAATGTTGAATGAAAGAGCCATATTAGGATAAGACTTGGGCTATGTTTGGTAGGAGGGAGAGAAAAGTGGAAGGAGGAAATGATAGATCATCTAGGTAAGGAATATGAAGAAAGATAGAGAGATCATTTCTTTTATGATGTTTGATATAATAAGAAGGAAATAAAGTAAAAATCATTTCTCTTTTTTGGTGTAGAGATACAAGAGAAAGAATATAATAAATTTTATTTGTAAATTGACTATTATCTCTAATCAATAAGATATATTGAATCCCACCAAAATTTTCTCCAATTTGGAGAGATTAAAATTGAGGTATTCTGACAGATTGGGAGTCCCTTCCCTAATCATTTCCTTCATCTCTTCTCTCCTACCAAACAATTATAATTGTCAAAATGCTTTCACAAATCCCTCCACCCCTCCTCAATTCCTTCCATTTCTTTCTCCTACCAAACACACTCCTGGTATAAGCTTACTTCCCATCCCATGTGTACGTTCACTGGACTTATTCAATAATCACTGGAATAAAGTGTAAAGACATCATTGATCAGTGGACATATTAGTGTACCTAATATTTGTCTATTACATATATATATATATATATATATTATATACAATTAGTTTAGAGAGAGAGATTCGAGAAAGAAGGAAGTTTTGGTGGTTCTTGAAAGACGAATAATATATTTTACTATATCTTGAGGACAATTACAAGCACTAACTGTTTGGTGCCCACCTGTGTGTGATGGTGATGAGTGATGATAAAGAGCCTTTTTCTGATCTCGTGTCTATCATATTCCGAGTCATTTCAATTCTCCACCTTATATACGACAATCACTCAACATGAGCAACAAGTTCCAGGGCACATGAAATACATTTGGACTGAAACGCACATATTGAATATACAGACACCCATATATGCACTTGGAACTATATATATATATATAGGTATATTGATCATCAT
This sequence comes from Ficus hirta, assembly GCA_038430175.1. Lineage (NCBI taxonomy): Eukaryota > Viridiplantae > Streptophyta > Magnoliopsida > Rosales > Moraceae > Ficus > Ficus hirta. The sequence goes on from CM076586.1 coordinate 15,130,839, forward strand.
ATGCATGATGATGAAAACACACCCGACTTTATAAATTACTTATGTGTATAATTGTGACTATATTTATATGGAACCAAAAAGAAACTCTCTTATGAATCAAGATCTTAATTTGTTGTCTGTCTATAGAAAGTGGGTATATTTAATTTTTGTGCTGTCCAGATCATGATTTAATTAAAGTAAAGAAGGGTCTAATTCCAGAGGAACGGGACTATATATTCTGTGAAGGCCGTGGGAACTAATTAACCGCGGAGAGCTTAAAAAGCCGTAGAAGTACTATACCTGCATGTTCAGTTGTCTCTGTTAAACTATTTCAAATTGATTCTTGTCGTTCTCTCTAGGCTTTAATTAGACTTTAGTACTTTTTTTTTTTTTTAACCTGTACGTTCATCGGTAAGAAAGTGACGAAATCAGATTTTTTTTTTTTAAGTATAAAAAAATAACGAGATATAATAATAAATTTTAATTATTAAATGCAGACATGAATGAAGTAACTAAGAGCGAAATTCAAACTAATTCTTTAAGGGATAAAAAAGTGAAATTTCAAAAATTGAATAAGGACATGAGTACAATTTTCTCAAAACAAAGGGAATAATTGAAATTTTTTAAAAAAAATTTATAGAATTCTAAATTCTCAAAATTAAGTAGAGACACGTGTCCTCACTCTACTACATATGATGTGAAGCTTTCGTGACTGAGTCCAACAGTTTGTGGTGTTTCTGCACAGATTGCCGATCCTATACATGCGGTGGTACAAGCATCTTAACAGTTACAAGAAATTAAATTAAGCAGGATTCTTCAATAGAGTATTTTCGTTGATGGTGTCTACTTCAAAATGATGGATCAATTAAATTTTCACATGCAAAATGATAAAAAAAAAAAAAAAAAAAAAAAAGGAAAATATGTTTTACAAAAATCCAGTACAGATCGAATGGTTTAAATCAGGATCATATTAGAATATTCATTTCATATACCCTACCGTATATATATAGAATCATCTTAAAACTAAAAACAGATAAATCCACGAAGTGACTTGATCCCATCTGGCCTTCAAAGCAAGAACAACTTTGGTACATGTATGTAGGAGGTACATTCAGGTTGATACTGAAAGTAGTCCACGTTTTATAATTTCATATATATATATATTATACATATAATATTTTAGCTTCAGATTCAGTCTTTTCATTTCCAGAAATCTTTCATACTCAGACAGTACTTAATTTGTGGTTCTTTCTTAATGGCTTTCTTTATTAAAATAAGATCAAGTGCTCTTTTATGTATAGGGTGATAAATGTGGGGAAAATGAGAAGAAACCAAGCACGCCAACTAGCTAGTTTAGTACGGGCTACTCATTTAAAAATATAGTGTATACATATACATATAACTGAGAGATATTATTGCCAGTACTATATGAAATCTATAATAATTTCCCAAAATGATGCCACGGATCAATATAGCTAGTTTGGTGATGACACCATTATAACCAATAGGAATGATCTAGCCAAAATATTGTTATTAATTTGATCCCATTATTAAACTTTTTCACTTTCAAGGTACAGTACATTATGCAAAGATAAATATATATATATATATATATATATGTGTGTGTGTGTGTGTGTGTGTGTGTGAGTGCGCGCGTGTGTACATATATAATATACAAGCCAATAAGAGTGTTGCACTTTGGGACATGATTTCGAGAGTTTAATAATGAAAGGCGATTTCTATCTGACACTTCTTTGAATGCTCAATTCAAACCAATGATTTTCCATGTTCAAAGATGACGATGTTGAATAGATATGGAACATAAAATTGATTAGTTCGTGAAGACGAGAATATAAGTTGTGTCTCTTATGTGGGTGACAATATGCCCACTTAAATTTATATATGATTATCAATTGTGGGTATATTCTCAATTGCTTGATATGGCTTTAATATTACATGCTCAAGATTTTAGTTTGCCACAAAAATGCAAAGGTTAATGATGCTTTTCATCCGTCTGATCTCATGGCATATTCTTTGTTTAGTGGTTAATAACGTAATTTGATCATAATTCTCCCCTCCTTTTATTTTTTTTTTTATTTTTTTATTTTTTTATTTTTGTGTGTGATAATAAAAAATGAAAGAGACAATGTATAAAAATGGACTTTGTCAAAATAGCCCATTACTCGCTTATGAAGAAAACCAAAGACTTCTAAGAAACACACATACATACAGTGACGAAATCAGGAGTTTTGGTGAGAGAGATTAATAATTACAAATTCTTCATTTTTAGAAGAATAAAATGGAATTTTTGATTTTTTCAGAGGGGGGCCTATTTGTAAATTTTGGCCAAATACATATACAAAAACACAATTAAGAAAAAGCTAATGAGGATTAAATGTCTACGTCCTTGCACACTCACTTATTTCATTCAACCAACCAAACACAAAATATTGTCTCCCTTAAAAATAAAAAAATAAAATAAAAAAATAAAATAAAATAAAAACCTTAATTGATCGATTTTAAAGTTCAAGACGAAAAATCTTATGGCTTTGGTGCATTTGATTTTAAACTTCGAACCATTAATGGGGTACAAATAAAGTTTTACTACCAGTTAAGGGCATAACTGAACCTTTCAAAACTTTCATATGATTTTGGAAGTAGAAAGTTTTAGCGGAGCAAAATAATAATTGGTCTTGTTTACTCTTAATAAAAAAACGTACTCAATTATAAATATGTGAGTTAATTCAACAGTACTTTCAAAAATATATTATTTTCTTTTTTAACTTCCATAAGTACGATTTCTCTCTTCTTTTTATTTCCATGGCATTACTCTAAAGTTCCCAACATATCAATATTCTAGACCCAAAAGATGTGTGTATATATATATATATATATATATATATGGGGCAGTGAGTGGCCCATTGATTTTCAGAAGCCTGAGTTCCAAACATTGTTGTATTAGAACTTAACCTTGTACCAATCAAAATATGGGTTCTGTCACCTTGGCCTCAAGAGTTTCAAAGAATTAAAGCCCTGGTAAAAGGTCTCGAGTCCCTACAATATGCCTGGGAAGACGTATATGGCAACACAACTACGTATAAAAGGATTTTCAGTAAATTTAGTCCTTATCAAAAGGGTGATTTGTAGGATTATCTCTTGAAAAATATATCTAGATTATTACTTTAATTATAATAGCTTCATTTCTTTTTCTTTTTTTTTTTTACATTTTCATTTAGATAAGTATAAAGAGTCAAAAATCCAAGTAAGTATTAAGAGAGGGAAAAAATAGAAACATATCTATTTCAGGAGTTGATTTCACAATTTTTTATTATTTAAAATAAAATATAAAATAAAAATAAAGTTAACGGGACTTCTAACCTTGCACAACCTCTAAAACCTTTGTTGGTTGGTAATTTTAAAATGCTAAAAGTTAAGTACATCATAGAGAAGGAATTTCTTTTTAGTGAGTTTTCCCTTTAAAAAAACAAAAAGAGAAATTGTAATAAGTAGTAATTTTACAAAAATAATTGAAGTAAATAGTATATTTTTAAAATATTTGTTTTAAATAATATATTTATCAGGTAAATAGAAAATAAACCAAACAAATAATGCACTTATTCTCATAAATGAATAATTTACCTGGTGAATTTGACGTAAATAAATCATTTCTCTGATGAATCTACTACTTATTAAAAATATTTTAAAAATCTACTATTTACTTATATTATTTTCTGAAAATTGTCATTTACTTCTTTCTTCACCTTGGTTTTTTTTTTTTTTTTAATCTTTTTCTTTCTCACGCGCATGCATGTTCCCCTTAGTCGTAAAGACAAACAATTGTTGTAATCGTGATGAAAATGAGAATATAAATTTGGACTCTTAGATAAATTGATGCAATTTTAGTTTCCTATATAGAGGTGACGGTGAGCCTTATGATTTCTCGTGAAGCTACCACTTGGGCCATGATGGTTAAATTCAATTTTCATGTTCATTATGCTGTATCACAATCCCACCAAATTGGAGGAACAGGAATAGCTTCCCATTTGTACTTCCCAATAAAAGTATAAAGCTTCATAATGGAATCAACAAACACAATTCTGGATATACATTTGGGAGTTTCATCAACCCAAATAGCCAAAGAACGAAAATTACAAGCAAAATAGGACAACAAATGTGCCATATAATTAGTAAACCTTCTAATGTGAGAGAGACCAAGACCATTAAGGGAGGCTAGTAGTTCACAAACATCATCCAACACAACACCCATATCATCCAAGGAAGGAACACCTTGTACAATCGTTATAACATTAAGGACATCGCTTTTCACTACATGGACTAGCAACCGAAGATCGCGGATAAAAGTTAAGCCTTTTCGAATAGCAATGCATTTCGTTGTGAACGGACCTAAAGAACTAGGAATCGCTTTAGCAAACGCGACACAAACAAACCCGTTGTGATCCCGCACATTCATCTGCAATTTTGATGCATACACATTGCACATAATATGATAATTAAAAGTGCCATTAAGTACACATAATAGCATCCGTTTAAGTTAAGCTGCTATAATTACATGGCTTAATTCAAAAAAGAAAAAAAAAAAAAGATGGGAGTATACATATATATAGCAAAAGGAAAAATTAACTCCCAACATATCCATTATATTAACACGCACTTAAAAAAAGCACTACCACATAGCATTATCAGTTCTTGTTGAAGAGACCAAAGTCCTGCAATCTAGAAACTGCCTTCTCGAATTGATTCCACTTCTGCTCCAAAGTCCCAATATACCCGACAGACATCCTCACCAATCCTGGAGATATCCCAGCAAGTTCTTTCTCTTCGTTATTCAGCTCACTGCTGGTGCTGCTCCCAGAGCACGACATTAAGGTTTCATAATATCCCAAACTCACAGCCATGAAACCAAATTGGGAGTAGTTCTGTAAGAGGTTCATCAGCCGGTTTGCTCTCTCCTCTGTTTCCATGTCCAGGCAGAGGAGTCCTCCGTAGCCGTAGCCGTTGTTGGCCATGGACTTTAGGAGTTTGTGCTGTGGATGGTCTTCTAGGCCTGGGTATATGACTTTTAGGCCTATTTTCTTCATTCTTTGCGCGAACACCAAGGCCCTATTGCTGTGCTCTTTCATTCTCAAGCCCAGGTGGGGAATTCTCTCGGCGAGCTCAAAGGCTACCTTCGCATTCATTGTTGGGCCTAGTAGCATTAGGGCTCCTTGGTGGAGGTCCATCATAGAGTTGACCAAGCTTTCAGGCCCACACACGGCTCCTGTTTTATGTGTCAAAAAACAAAATTAGGCATTTCAATCAAATGCAAAAGTATCAATGACATAAAGTGTAGTAAATGGTCACAAAGAACAAATTAAGATGGTTATATCTGTTTGACAGAGCCTAAGGTAAATATTATAAGTTTTATTTTAATATTTTTACTGCTTATTAGAAAACTTTAAAATCTTTTTTGACTTTTCTTTTTTTACCGACCAAAAACAAAGTAAAGGTTCTGCTAGATAGAATCTTTGGTTCCTCTACTTATGAGGTAAGACACTTGTAAGCTAGCATCATAATTTCAAGAGATAAAATTATTAGGAAAGTACAAATAATACCAACAAAGAAAAAAATAAAAAAAAAGTGGTGGGTGTGGGCTCCATCTAGGAACATGACCAAGAAGATAATGATAAATGATCACTCCAAAGTGATCTTCTACATGCAAATCCAATGGATATGCAAAAAGTAGACAAAAGCTTCTTCATTATTAGTGGAAAAGGTTTTAGTGTTTATTAGAAAAGATATAACTCATGCCTATTTCAACTAATACTAGATTAACACCATCGTACATATGATAATAATAATAACAATAATCTTTGCTTTGTGCTTTCAGCTTTACTCTCTTTTTATCTAAACCAAATCACATATAACATTTTATAGCTTATAGACACAAGAAACAATCCCCATCCTACTACTCACTAAAAATCCTTTAATTAAAACATAATTAAGATACAAAAGAGAGATTAAGATTTTAGAAACACAAGACCCCAAAAAAAAAAATAAATAAATAAATAAAGCACACAACTTTGGACACCCTGCTTGTAATCCAAGTGGATCAAGACAGGACCATTCACGAGATATGAAAAGGAAAATCAATCTGATCAGATTCACCAGAATCTGGAAAAAATTGACGTCCCAGATTTCATCACACATAACAACAATCTACACGTGTTACCTTCCCTTCACATCAGGTTAAAATCTCCCACTGTTGAGGAGCTAACACGTGTTCCGTCCACACAAACACAAAAGCTGAAACATATTTGCTACCGATAATCACACAAAACACAAGATCATATGACACGATTTTGAAAACTACAACGCGATTCAAAAGCGATAAGATTTTTACTTCAGACATGAAATTCATACCTGCAATAATGTCGGCCCCACCGCTGATGAACTTGGAGATACTGTGAACAACGACGTCGGCGCCGAGACGGGCAGGGGAGAGAACCATCGGCGAGAAAGTGTTGTCGACGACGACGGTGACGCCCTTGGCGTGGGCGACACGCGACAGCTCGGGGATGTTGGCGACGTGCAACGTCGGATTGGAGACGCTTTCGAAGTAGAGGACTTTGGTTTTGCCTTCGACGAGGGCGTTTTCGACCATGTCGAGGTCGTTGATGTCGACGAAGGTGGTGGTGATGTTGGAGACGCGGGGGAGGAAGTGGGTGAGGAGGGCGTGGGTCCCGCCGTAGAGTGTTCTCGAAGCGACGACGTTGTCGCCGGAGGCCAGGAGCTGCATGAGGACGGAGGAGATGGCGGACATGCCGCTGGCGGTGCAGTAGGCGGCCTCGGTGCCCTCGAGGGCGGCCATCTGCCGGCCGAGGCCGAGGACCGTCGGGTTGAAGTGGCGGCTGTAGATGAAGAAGTCCCGGTCGGGGCCGAGCTCGCCGGAGAACATGCGGCGCATCGTCTCCGGCTCCATCACCGTGAACGTCGCCGACGCCTCGATCGACATGTTCACGCCGCCGTGCTCGCCGAACTCGTGGCGGGCGCCGGCCAGCGCCGCCGCCGGGTCCACGTCGGCCGCCGAGAACAGCATTGATGTCTTCTTTGCGGCGGGGGCGGTGTCGCCGTCGTGTGTGGCGGCGGCGACGGCGGAGGATCGCTTCTTGCTTTTGGGGAAGGGGAGGTCGGTGGGGGTTTTGGCTTCGGCCATGGCAGGTTAATTGGTTCTTACTTTTTAGAGAGAGAGAGAGAGAGCGGGGGGGAGAGAGTTATGGTTTTGGTTTTGGTTTTAAAGTTAGCAAGAGAGAGAGAAAAGAGGAGAGATGTGGAATGGAGGGGGATTAATTAGTTAGGTATTTATAGAGAATATATGGTCATACATATACATATATTTTTACGTATATACTCTGAGCTTTTGGAATTTGTTTCTGACTCTTTTTTTTTTTTTTTTTAAAATAAAGGAATTTTAGAAGGACTCTGGAAACTCTTTTTTGGGCGTTAGTCAATTGGAAATTTAAAAAAAGAAAAATCAATTGGAAATCGACATATTATAAACGTATTTATGTGATAAAACAATTACGTTTTTTTTTTTCCCCTTCTTTTTGATGTGAAATAAAACAATGAGACCATCCAAAAAAAATAAAACAATGAGTATTTTCCCCTCAAAATGAAAAGAAAAATAAGTTTTTGCCTTAAAAAAATTTAAAATAATGAGTTTTTTAGTTTCAAATCCTAAAAGGAAACGTGGAGTCTATCTATTTGATTTTTTTTTTTTTATCGAATGTATTCTTTATTTTTGTTCCTAAAGGAAACGTGGAGTCTTTTTTTTTTTTTTTTAATTGAATGTATTCTTTATTTTTGGGTTTTTTTTTTCACGAAAGTTTTTGTACATGTGTGCGTGTGTGTGTATTTTTTTTTTTTTTTCCTTTTGGCGTAAAAAAGTTTTCTACATGTTTGATATATCACTGTTTTCGGGGGTTTTTTATTTTATTTTATTTTTTAGTATATACGATTCTAGAAACAAAACAAAACAAAAAAAAAGGCATATACAGTGAATGTGGTCGTGATCTTAGTATTGATGGTCTACCTTGAAGTTTGATTATGTTGTTTCCTTGAGGTTCAAAAAAAAAAAGGAAAAAAAAAAAGATAAATTACTCATTTAATCATTAAATTTTTAATCTTGTGTAACTTTAATCCTTAAATTTTTTTTTAGTTGAAATACCCCTAAACTTTTAAAATGTTACTATAATAGTTATTTTCGTCAATTTTTGGACTGAATCTGTTAATAATTTGATCAAAAAATGGATCTAACTACGGATTCCGTTAAAAAAATTAACGAAAATGACTATTGTAACAATGTTTTTAATTGTTTATGATTTTTCCACCAATGAAAAAAACAGAGAATGCTCTTAAACTATTAAGATATTAAAATAATAGTCATTTCTATTAAATTTTAGACCGAATCTGTTAATAATTTAATCAAAAAAATAATAGTAACTAACAAATTCCCTCTAAAAATTAACGTAAATGATTATTATAGTAACATTTTAATAGTTTAACGATATTCCAGCTACGAAAAAAAGTTTAGAACCAAAATTACATAAAGTCAAAAATTCAGGGATCAATCTAATAATTTATTCAAAAAAGAAAGAAAGAAAAGGTGAAAAATAGATGCAAGAACCAAGCACAAAGATTCCGTTATCTTCAATCTTTTTTTTTTGTTTTTGTTTTTTGGTAAACATTCAAGACTGAGAGAGGGAAAAAAAGCTACTAGATGTACAGGTAAAATTACAAGCGAATGTGTAAGAAATCCTATATTACAATTTTTTTAAAAAGGAAATGCTCCATGAAAATTTGATTTAATTTTGTTGTTACAACCACAATTTACTGATAATTACATACATAACTCACTAGAAGATGGACAGTTGGAAACTCAACCCTCAACTTCCCAAAAAAAAAAAAAAAGTGTTTAGTTTAAGATCGAAAAAATAAAAAGATATTTACAAAATTAAAGAAAAATAAAAGCTTTTTAGAGGAAAAATAGAAATAAAAGCTTTTTGTATTCCCTTTTTCTCTGTTCCTTTTTTTTTTTTACCCAAAATTTTTATGTCTTGTCATATAATATTATAGAAACATGTCATATTAATATGTTACCTAGCATTTCAAAAACAAAAATTACATAGAATAATTTATTTGGTTATATATCCAAAAAAATTGTACGGAATTTTACATGCCATGATATAATGAAGGGACATGAAAAGAAGGTCAAAAATCAAATCAAATTATTCATGTGTTGATTGGGGTTTCATGTTTATTTGGCTATTGGTACCAAAAACTTTATCCTAAGATTAAAACCTTTTTTTTTTTGGAATAAAATTTATTTTCACACTTTATTATGAACAAAACTGTCAGTAGGAGAAGGCTTTACAAAGAAAATAAATAAATAAATGGCACAAGTATCGGTTTGGAATTTTTAATTGAAAACAGTGTGAAAAAATTAAAGAATAAAGAGAATTCTTGTACATGACACAAAACCCTTTAATATACCCATGAGAATATATGGGATTTTTTATGTTTGAAATTTTTGTATTTCATTAGTGAATTTAATAAAATTTCTCCTTTCAAAAAGAAAAGAGAATTATTGTACAACATTTTATTCTCTCCTCTAGAGATTTGTCATTTCTAATTGGGATAAAAAATAAAAAATAAAAAAAAGATCGTGGGCTAGAATTTTGCGTTCCTTGTTGGAAACGAATATATGAAACCGTTTCACATATCTTTAATCTGATAATTTCGTATCACGTTAACAAAATTATAGAAATACAATTGCAGCGCAGTTTGCTTGCAGAACTCTTTTAATTAAAGTCATGAAGGTAAATCTCAATTGCGTTTGCCTTCAATTTCCGGACAAAATCTTTAATTGAGGAAACTGCAAAATATATATATGTATATATAAACATGCTGACAAATTTTCAGAACATATAGATACGTTGGTGTATGTATTTAAGGTATATACGCATGATACTTGTCAAAAAAAAAAAAAAAAAAAAAAGGGTGATCTAGGCACGAAACAACGCAGAAATAAAGGATGACCAACTATCCATTTTTCTCATGGTTATAATTACGAGTTTGATTTCCTTTTATAAATTCTACCTGTATTTGATTTAAATTTGTTAAATAAAAATCTGATTGTGATTGATTAGAACAAGCAATGTCTCGTCTGGAAAGTTCGTTTTCATCTTTCCTCAAAGCCAAACAAGAATTTCCATTTGTTCGTGGGTATAAACATATGGACCTACTGTGATTGACAGATTGTTATATATATTCCCTATTTATGCATCATTTCCGATTATATAGTTGTAAACAATGGTATTTTGGTAAATAAAACTAGCAAATTTAAGAATAGTAGTGTTAGACATAGCGATATGTTGAATGGTCCCCGAAGGGTTTAGTACAATACTAATCCTATAATTTTTTTTTTTTTTCATTTTTTCCATTTATCAATATACAATAAATGAGTTATACATTCTACTTAAATAAGAACATGATATGATACTAACAACACAAAAAAATTTAAATTTAAATTTAAATTTAAATTAAAATTAAAAATCTTAGCTCGATTAATCAGTTTAAATTTCAATTAAAAAAACTAAAAAACTAATATTGCATCAGTTCGATCAGAAATTTGCTCAGATAATCAACCAAATCGAATTAATATACTTGTTTTGCGGAATAATATTTAATATTCATTTAACGAATTCTGTTGTGAATGCTTTATCTAAATAGGTTAGATTCCCGTTCATATCTAACGATTTTGTTTTAGGGTAGGCCCCTCCATGTGGTGATTGTTATCCTTTCAGATTCTGATTAGTTTAATTGAACCATCTTTCCTAGCCTCTATATATATATATATATATATATATATATATATATGTATGTATGTATGTATGTATATGTACGTACTCGTACCTTTAGGTGGTAGATAACATATAAAATTTTGTAGAGTTGCATGTTCATGTAAGTGAAAATCCTGTTAAATGGATATTGAAAGAAGATTTGTCCATATGTAACTAATAACGTGCATTGATTTTTTCTTCATGGCTAGATATATTGTTCTTGGCTTCTTATTGCCAACACAATTTCGATAGTAATCCTTTTAGCGCATGCAAGCCACTTGATCCACACATCAAGAGGAATATATACAATTTCAACAAAAAAAAAAAAAAAGAGGAATATTCAACTTTCATATTTTCAAAACATTTACACCGGAGAAAACACAAACAATAAGAAAAATACCTTTCAACGGGGGGGAAAAAAAATTAAGTAAATATATTCCAATTTGCCTAGTGGTTTTTGGAGTTTTCTAAATTGTTTAGTATGAGTACATATCCAAATTCATTGGAACTTGATTTCACGTGGGTACAAAAGTAGCTCATAATTTGATCAAAAGTTGGGACCCTGGTCACCCTAAGAACTTACCTCATAATTTGGATATATACATAGGGGTGGATTTGTTAAAAGCTTAGTTGGAGTTGTAGTCCTCGTTGAATTTCCTTTTTCTCTAAATTTTATTCCTAAATTTTTGTAGTTTTGTTATCTTTCTCTCATTAAAAATTAAAAATTTATCACATATATCTTATTAAAATTAATTTTATCCTAAAAATTTTTTATAGATTTTCTTCTTTACCTCATTAAAAATTGAAAACTTTCACATAATTCTCACTAAAATTTTACCCATCACTTTTATACTTGAATTTTATTTTTTTTAAAATTAAAAAAAAGATATTTAATTTACACTTTTATTGAAATATATATATGACTCCACTCCTATATATACAAATTTTGTTTAATTTTCTCCATTACGTCAGAAAAATCAATATTCAAAAAAAAAAAAAAGAAAAGAGATTCGATTTTAGAAATTAATATTATAATATAATAGACACCTACTAGTCTTGAATATGATGGAGCCAATTCACACGTGAGCATGAAATAAAAGTACTTGCAAATATATGTGTTTGGCTGGGTCCTAATTATATATTTAATATTATCACGACTACAATTCATTTCACATGACCTTTATCAATAAAAGGATAAGGCAGATCCCACCACAGAAAATCCATGATTATGATTAGTCAACATTTTTTATGATTATGTTATATGTTATCTTCCTGTCTAGTTGGAATGTTTATCCACCTCTCTTTCTGTACCATTTACTTGTAAATGCTGACACTAAATTACTAATCATGAATCAATTAATACTAATTAATTTATAAAATGAGAATAATTATAAAAAAAATTGAGAAAATTATTTAAATAATCACTTTTTTTTCTTTATTTATTAACCAACTTAAAATAAATTTTTCTATCTTGATAAATATGACACAAATTTTAATTTATTTTAATTTAATTTTATATTATATTGATCTAATATTATTTTTTTGTATCATTTTAATATAATAGTTTTTCAATTTGTATCATTCAAGTACTTTTTCTTTTTAAATTCACCAATTAATTAACTAATTCATTCGTACAGAAAACTCTCTCTCTCTCTCTTTCTCTCTCTTTATAAGAATTCCATAAAAATCAATAACTCAAGCTTTAGCAATCTAAATGGTGTATACTTTTTTTTTTTTTAACATCCTCTGACAGGAGGTAAGATGTAATAGTAATATAAGAGAAAAACGTAACCCAACATTTAATTAAGCTAAAAAAATTTGTATTTTAATTTTTTTTATGCATTATGTAATACAAAATTTTCAGAATTATCAGGTATTATGTTATGTTGTTTTTAAGGTGATATAAAATTAAGAAGACACAATAATATTAATTTAAAAATAACATAACATAACGTTTTGGACAAAACAAAAAAATTTCGTATTTATTTTTTTGGTCCTCTTGTTTTTTTTAGACCAATTTTTTTTTTTCATCTTAGTCCTTTTTTTTGCTTTTCTTTTTGTCATCCATTTTTTTTTTGGACCAAATTTTTTTTTCATTTTAGTCCTTTTTTCATTTTTTTTCTGCCCTTTTTTTTTTCATTTTAGTCTTTTTTCATGTTGATAATTGCTTTCACTTTAGTCCGTTTATCGTTTTGGTCTTTTTTTCCTGCCTTTTTCTTGGATCCTTTTTTGTTTTTGTTTTTTTGTTTTACTTGTTATTTTAATTTCCCCTATTTAGATAAATTTTCTCAAATTTTCCCAACTTGTGCATAACAATACTTTTGACTAGTATGTGTATAAAAATATCAGATTTTGTCCCATCATACAAAGAGAAAAACAATAATCCAACCATTTGCAAACGTAGGCTGCGGGTAGTTGAGTTGTTATGCTATGAAATTGGTAGGATCAAAAAGAGAAAAAATTTGGTGTGAGGGATAATAAGATAAAGAATGATAGAGTAGTTTGTTTGGTAAAAAAGGAAAAAAAAAAAAAAAAAAAAAAGAAGGAAAAGGAAAGGACCCAAAGGGTGGAATTGAAGCAAATATCAATTTTACGAATTTAAAAGCAGTAAATAGTAAAGTTTCAAAATATTTAAAGTACTAAATAGAAAATTAAAATAAATATCAAAAAAAATTTTTTTTTTTTTTTTTTGGATTTAGAGGTGGGAGAATTCGAACTCTACACCTTATGGTAGAGTTAGGTGTAAGATTACTGTTAGATTATATCTGTAATCACAAAATAAGTAGCATATTTAAGGTGAATAAACTATCTACTCTTGTAAATAAACTATTTACTTCTAGTAAATAAATTATGTACCTAAAAAAAATTTCTATCTACTTCAAATATTTTTAAAACATATAATTTACTTTTATTATTTATGATGAAAACTTTAGTTACTTATTGCTCCCAGGGGCCACCAAAGGATGGAAAACTTAAATCCATTATGACTAAAATTACTTTTTGTTATTTTTAAAGTAAAATAATATGAATAAAATATAAATTATACAAGTCTCTTTTTCTTTCGTTTTTATCTACAAACAGCTTAAAGGAAAATAATAATCCCTTGTATCAATCTAATTTTCTCTCTTCATTCTATTTTATTTCTTTCCTATCAAACAGAGTGTTAGAATTTTCATTGAAACTTCATATTTCCTTGCAACATGGAAATTAATGTATGTGCACCATGCGTATGAGTACGAAAATAAGACTAAACAAATCGTAATTTACACTAGAGCAATTCAAATATAGGTAACGTAATGATTATTAAAATTTCCAAAACAAAAAACCAAAAAAAAAAAAAAAAAACAGCTCTTTAACAACCCTTCACATACCTAAATGACCTGTCATGATATATTTTATAACCTAATTCTGAGCAAATATACATATTATATATATATATATATATATTTATAACCTAAAACTACAGAGATTTTGAGATGCAAATGATGACTTTCCATACCAATGTCAATCTCTACAGCATTGCTAATTAATTGGAAAAATAAAATAACAATGAGTACACATGCAAAACCACCGAAACACATGAGTCGACATTGGTTATTTCCAAAAATCTCCGCCAAAAAAAAAATCGGTTGCTATCTACCGAGGGGAGGAGGGGGGAAAAAAAAAAAAAAGGTAGCATATTCCCTTCCTCTAAATGTCCAAAAACAAAAAAACAAAAAAACAAAAAAACAAAAAAACCAAACAAAAGAGAGAGAGAGAGAGAGAGAGAGAGAGAGAGTAGAAAATATGAGCATGGTTCTAGAACTACATGAAGTGTATGTATCATAATAATTGCAAAACTATAGAAGCACGTGGTATTAATGTCATAACAATTCCAAAACTATATAAAAATTTTCACGATGCCATGTTTATTAATCTTTTTCCCGATTAATATTTTCAGTTTTAGTTTTTTTTTTTAGCTGTTTTAATTTGACTAAACGTGTGTTTATGTTGTTTATCTTTGTCATTTCCTTCTTGAGACCAAATTTTAATTGCCCATATATATATATATATATATATATATATTTTTGGCTTGCTCTGGTTAGTGTGGATGACGATGGATGGTCTAATTAGATACGCGGTTTTCATTTTAATTTGACTAAACATATATATATATATATATATATATGTTGGTACGCAGTTATCATTTTCATGCCTGTGTTTATCTATTTTTTATTTAACATTTCATCTAAATTTAATAATTTATTGATTATATAAACAAAAATTAAATACTACTAAAAATATTAAAGAAATTAATTGAGGTGCTAAAATTTAATTTAATTAAATGAATAGCTAGTGGGACGTGAAAATGAGAATTGACGGACAAAAATGTGTGTGAGTAAGTGTTAGCATCACAATATATATATATATATATATATATATATATATATATATCTTTCTCCTCTACATAAAAAGAGCTGATAAGATGTAATTCCACCAACTTGCTTATCCATTTGTCTTCTACTGCTTGATTTTTTTTCTTTGCTTTGTTGTTTGCTTCTGTATTTTTATCTTTGGCTTTTTTTTCTTCTATGCTTTTTTTCATTCTCTTTAAAATCTTATAACTTTTATTTAAAATATATAACCAAATTTATTTTTCTTATGTTTTACCCTTATTATTGTGTAATAATATTTTTTTACAAATATCCCCATTTAAATAATTTTCTTAATCTTTTGAAATGTTAAAATATGACTTTAATAACTACTTTTTTAAATTTCTCTATAAAAACTTTTTTTTTTTTGGATAAATGTGTCCCTAAATAAATATTTTTTTTTTCTACTATGTCCTTAGTTAATTGTCTATGTAACAGTTTCATTAGGTTACTGTGTATATATTTTGTCCATTTATTTTGATCAAACCATTCTGATCCTTTTAATTTCTCCCTATTAAAAAAAAAATTCTCAAATGAGTCCACACTTTTTTCCTTCTGATTTCTTTGTTTTCTTTAAATTTTATGTATTTGTTTATGCATTATGAAAGTTTTTAATTTTTTAAAAATATATGTATATATATATTTTTTTTTCTTAAATACATTCTCATTTTAACTTTCTATGTCATTGTATACAAATAATAATAATAATAATAATAATAACAAATAACAAATAACAAACTTAACACGAACGTGTGTATCAAGTTAGTGTACTTCCACCAACTTGCTTCCCTAAGGAAAAATAAGTGAAGAGAAAGCAAAGTCATGTGATTGAAGGTCCCATCATTCGATAATGCAGTGTAACACTGTAATTGCCCAATCATGGTAAGGTTTAAGAAATGCATTCTTTAACATAGTTTCCCATGATAAAACAATCTTCTCTTACCACCTCCCACGTTAGCCGATGTGATGTATAGGTTTACCATTAGGGAGAGTTAAATGTTACCACACAACTTTCCTTTTTTTTTTTTTTGCCCCCTTCCAACCTATCAAATAACTTAAAGACAAACTATCATCCCTTGCATCATTCTAATTTTCTATCTCTCGTAAATTCTCTCCTCGTCGTATTTGTTTCTTTCTTATAAACAGAGTGTTAGGATTCTTATCGAAACTTCATATTTTCCTTGCAGCATGGAAATTTATTTAGGAAACTTGTAGAAGTGAGAAAGAGGGGGGAATTCCATGAGTTTACTCCTCTATATCATATTAATATAGAGAAAATTACCCAAATAATTGCTTTTTTCATCTATATTTGATTAATATGATACAAATTCTTCTATCTTGACCAACGTGACACAAATTTTAGTTTACTTTAGTCTAATTTTATATCATATTTATGTAGTATTAATTGTTTGTATTATGTTTGTGTAATAGTTTTTAAATTTGTGTCATTTAGGTGCTTTCCCTCACTTTATATGTTATGAAAATTATGTCATAGTTTTTCGATTGATGAGATATAATATTTATGTACAAATTACAAAATTTAAAATTTCCTAATCTAACTAATTGCCTTGAATCAAGGATTTTAACAATACAAATTTAAAATGTAAACTAGGAAACTAACTAAATAACTATAAACACAAATCTAAACTAACTAATAATAAAAAATTCATAAATAAATACAATTACTTACATTCTCCTATAATTTATGAATATGCAAACACGCGTAGAGTATGAAAAATGAAAAATGAAAAAAAAAATGCAATTTACACGAGCAGTACAATTCAAATATAGGTAACAAAATGATTATTAAAATTACAACCCCCCCCCCCCCCCCCCCCACCCCACAAAAAAAAAAAAAAAAAAAAAAACCTATCTCTTTATAGCAACCCTTCACATACCTAATGACCTGTCATGATATATTTTATAACTTAAAACTACATAGTGTTTGAGACGCAATGATAACTTTTCATACCAATGTCAATCTCTAATGCATAGCTAATTAATATTGGAAATAAAACAACAAAGAGTACACATGCAAAAACATAGAACCACATGAATAGACAATGGTAACTAAAAATCTCCGCCAAAAAAAAAAAAAAAAAGGTTACTATCAACCGAGTTAAAAAAAAAAAGTAGCATATTCCCTCCCTGACTTCTAAATGAAAAAAAAAATAATATATATATATATATATATAGAAATATATATCACAGCAATTCCAAAACTATATACGCACGTGGCAAGCAATAATTAAGCATTGCTCTAGAACTACATGAAAATAGATACAAATTTATATATATATATGGAGTAACTCTACTCTTTAGATAATTTTATACATTGTTATATATGTGTGTGTGTGTGTAAATTTCCACGACGCCATGTCTAACAATCGTTTTCCCAATTGATCTTTTCATTTTAATTTGTTTTAATTTGACTAATATTCATGGTTGTGTTTGTTGTCTGATTGTCATTTCCTTCTAGAGACCAAATTATATTATATCTTTTGCTCAGTGTCTCCAAATTATATTATACATGCCAACTCAAAGCGTGTTTGGTCACAACAAAAAGTAAACATTATTGTTTCATTTCAAATAGAAAAGTAAATTTTATTCCAAAAAAAAAAAAAAAGAAACGGTCACTGATATAAAAATAAATTTTATCTATAATTGTGAGTCATATATTATAAGACACACCTTTTATTAATAGATAATACTCAATATCAGGATACCGTCTAATAATATTATTGAACCTACTATTTTCCAAATTGGAGCATTACGATTATGATTTATAATTTGGGTATGTTTTTATAGTGTAGCAGCCAAAAACGTGCTCGTAATTGGTGGTGTTATATTTAAAAGAGAGAAGTGGAAACGCTGTCTATTGTATTGCTTCTATCATCTATCCACGCAAACACTAAAAATGCAAATTTTGCGCAAATACAATTTGCAAATTGTTGAGGAAAATTGTAAAGCATTGTTAAAATACTGGTTATAATGAAAAGCAAACGAAGCTTTGAAAAATATGGGACCCCCTGATTTTTCCTCGTTTAGGAAATCAGATATATATACATATAAGGTATTACCATGTATCTAAATCGAACTGTATTAAAAATATTAAAGTATTTAACTGAGGTGTTAAATTTCAATTGATTGAATAATTGATAAGACTTGAAAATTCTCTAAAAAAAAAAAAAAACCCAATAAGAGTTGAAAATGACTCCACAAAAATGTTGAAGCGAGACCAATGCTTCGTTTGATAGGGTGAAAAAAAGTAGGTGAATTAAATATATATATATCAAATGGAGGTTAATAAAAAATTGAAAGAAAACAAAAACAAAAAACTAATAAAAAACCAAAAATAAAAAAGAAGAGAGAGAGAGACCAAGCGGTGACCTGTGATTTGATCTAAAAACTATGATTTGATCCCGAAGGCTACTATGGCAGTACCCAATCTGATACCCCGTCCCCCACGGGTTGTCCTACATCCACCTTATGTAAAAACGACAACCTCAATTATCAGCATAGAAAAATAATAATAATAATAATAATAATAAAGAAAAAGAAGAAGAAAAAGGACAAACTCAATAGAATGGGTCTGTGTCGGATCATGATAGCCTTATCAACAAAACATGTGTGCCACATCCTTGTGGATGGGATGATAAAGGAGGATAACGTTTTTTTTAATCTCTTTTTTCGTTTATTCAGGTTTGATCTTTATGAAATTTTTGTAAGATTCGTACTCCAGTTTTGATTGTAGATACATTGGGTTTGTGATGTTCTGAGTAGGACTTAAGTTGACGACTATAAGAAACTGGATTAGAGACTCATCTCTAAATTATCATTCCTAAGAAAATAAATCACGCTTGTGGGACGGAAAATGTGACGATGAAGGGACAAAAAAAAAAAAAAAAAAACCGTGTACCCATACTTGTTTCCTTTCCTTCTTACCCCAATAGTCCAAGGATTTTGTCCAACATAAAATCTTTTATAAACGTCAAAAAAATATGACAACTTCAAAATTCCTTCTGCCACGTGGACTGAGATAACTTATCTTTGTTTATCCATTATTTTATCCCTAAAGACCTATTTGCAAAATTGCATTTGGCTACTGGAACCTTTAGGGTCGTTGTTAACAAGTGATAACCACTTATTTAACTCATAGTGGTCGGCTCAGCAGGCAAAGAGGAAAAGTTTTAGATAAGAGATCAAATATTCGAAACCTGAGAAGTTTTCATTTTTCTTTAACAAATAGAAATCATTGATCTTATACTATAATTAAAAAAAAAATGTAATAACTTATTTGAAAAAAAAAAATTTAAAAGAAAATAAAAGAAGATAACCTCTTGTTTAGTGAATGGTCATTTCTTATTGCTTCTTTGCGTCTTAGAGCTTGTTTACATCTTACTTGAAACAGAAGTCATGTTTTTTGACCAAAGCAGGTCCTTTTATTATTATTATTTTTCCCTCCTTTTTGGCGGTGTTAAACAAAAGCAAGTCTTTTAATAAGAAAGTCTTCCGTAGATGAAAATTTGATATAGAACTTGAACGAAAGCAAGTTCCAAAACGAAGTCTATTTGGTGCTGTTAAACAAAAGCAAAGATTTTTAGTAGGAAAGTCTTCTTTAGACGAGAAATTGTTATGGAACTTGAACAGGCAAGGCAAGTCTTGGAGCTGAAATTGCGTCTAGATTAGAAGCAAAATTGCATTTGAATTCTTACACGGTGGACAAGATTAGGTGGGAAGAAAGCAAGAATTCAAAACCATCGTTTTTATTCTCTTCTTTTTAGAACCACCATTTTAATACCCAAATAATAATAATAATAATAATAATAATAATAATAAAAGTTTAAGAAGGTCAAGCCCAATGCCACCAAGGGACAAAGACAAAGAAACAAGTTTTTTCATTATCATACATAAGAGGATTCGAAATTCCAAGGATTTCTTAATCATGCTACATCGCCTAGAAATTTCGTATTGCAAGAACAAGAAGGTTTGATGTGAAATGCGTGCTTAAGAAAACACATCACAAGCACCGCGAAACCACTTTTCATCACCGAAAGAAGAAATTTATCATCTTCATACGTTACATTTATGTTGATTTATCCGAATTGTGGACACAGGATCCAATGAGTTATTGCATGCTAGGCTGCAATAGCAGCTGCAAAATGCAAAGAATCATACAATTATGTGTAAACTATGAAGAATGAAGCAATCGCCTAAAACTATACTTCCAAGTGCCGTACAACCTCTGCACTTAGTTCTGAACCTTGTATGTTGCTGGAAGACGAAACGGGGTTGGATTCTCCTCTTTCCAAATGCTCTAGGAAATCCATGACCACAGGATCAGTCCAAGGCGCTCCAATTGGTGCTTGATCGCCTGCAACCCAACCTAGATGACCACCTTGGGGTGTCACAATCAACAAACAGTATGGATTTTCCTGGAAAATGATAGAATACAAAATTTTCAAATCTTGTGTACTGATGAGTGATGATAAATAGATAAAATACACTGAACACAAAAAATAATTATACTAATAGCTTAGGAGAATTGAAAATGAAGCCATAAAAGATCAGTAATTAGGTGGACCAAGAGCCCCGAGACCCGTCTAATGTCATTGTTCAAACGAAAATAAATAAAGGGAAACATAGGGGAAAAAAAAACACCCTGGTCTATTAACTGAAATGACAAGCCATTATTAATAGGCACTTGATAGCAATAGCTGCAGTACATCTCAAAATATCTTCTCTTACTACGCCAAGTCCTTATCATTTGAGAGAGAGAGAGAGATGAGGATCGTGCAGCGGTCCCACGTAATTCGGAAGTAAGTGTTCATTTTGATAAATTGAATTAGAATCACACTGGAAAAAGTATATGTCCACAATTCAAAAAACAAGAGAAAAGGTAATGATCACTATAGTTGGAAGATGATTTAGCTATAGAAAGAAGTAAAAAGCTCAACAAACTCTACAGACCTTGATATCTTCACGAGGAATTCCCCTATATGGAGCAATAGGATCATTTGCTGCCTGCAGACGTTTAGAAAAACTAAGCTTGTCGCCAAAATTCACTAAAACAAAATTTCATTTGTGTCTTTAAAAAATTGAACATCCACCAACTATGTGATTTCTACTTTAGAATAGAATCTAGGTGCATCATAGAATTTTTTACGATAAGGCCAATGCAAGCATGTCATGGAAATTTGCAGGTCAGGTTCAGATTTAATGGACAGAATCTTTCATATCTTCAGTTTTCTACTTATGTTAGTTTACCAATTCTCCCAAAAGCTTAAGCTGTTAGGAGGTGGGCCAACAATAGTTTTATATTTCAACACTCCCCCTCACGTGCAGACCAAACAATGGGCAAACGTGCGGACAAATATTAATTTGAAAGTCCAACACAAATTATAAGAAGCCCGAAACATATTAAAGGCCCAACACGCAATGATAATAAAGGGGGTTAAATAGTGCAATTATAATGGTTCGAACTCAGGACCTCCTACTCTGATACCATGTTAGTTTACCAATTCTCCCAAAAGCTTAAGCTATTAGGAGGTGGGCCAATAATAGTTTTATATTTCAACAACTTAGTACTCAAATTAACAAAACTCAGCAAGTTCAACAGAAAAGCAGATAAGGATGAGATCACTAGAGAACATTACTAAAGTCTCTTTCTTTATACCTAAGTTAACTTTCATGTAATGAAAAAGAGGAATAAATTCAGTTTTCTGGGCCTTAATGTTTTTGGTGATCTGAAGCCAGTGCATGTATGCTATAATTTTGGCTCTAAACCCATCTTAGGGGTCATTTCTCCTTGGGTACTTTCGATAAAACATGCAAATCAATTGCCAAGTACCCAACGATCCATAAATGAACCTACAACTTAAGCCAGAAGATCATACTAATGGAGAGAATTGTAGATGGGCAATAATGGCTCTTTATGCAACATACTGCCAGTTATTTACCTGGATGCAAAGCAAAGGTCTGCAAACATCTTTAATGGAATCCGAACTACTGGAATTAGAGTAATAGTCGTCTACTGACTTGAAACCAAACGAAACTGAAAGGTATAACAAAGCCATGAGCGGTGAAGATGATATACCACTGTATCATACAACAACAAAAAAAAAACGGAAGCAGATTTCATGTACGCAATATTTACCACGAGTCAGTCCTTCATCAAAATCCCTGACAGTCTTGGCATTGGCAGCCATTAGAATATTATAATCACCACCTATGTCCTCAAAGAGCAGAGCATGCCTGCAATGTAGCATCGAAAATTGGACTTGTTAAATTTGAGCTAAACTGCAGGAAAAGAAAATCAATCTATCATGGAATTACTTCTTGAAAATTTTGCAGAGAGCTCTTGCAAGAGTTCTGTCATAAACATTGTTGAAGCCCTTATGGAAGTCCTCATCTGCAATGACCAAATTGAAAGGATTACACAATGACACAGCACCAGAAAGAGGGCATGCATGCGATTCCTGCAAGGACATAATAAGGAATATTGGTGAAAGGAGGCTGAAGCATAATAGACAAAAGCATAAAAGGAAAAACAGAAACAAAGCCACTACAGCTCAAGCATCTTACAATTGCCCCAAAAAAACCAAAATGAATTAAACATATTCTAGAATGTAAGGTAAGCAAGATTATTAAGCCTAAACTCATTGATGTGTTTGGTCAAGCAGGGTAAAAACAGAAAAGAGGAGGAAAAGAAAAACAGAATTTTACTATGGCCGACTGAAACTATGTTTATGCAAACATATTCCTAGTGAAATCATCAGCACTGTATCGACTAAACATAACGGAAATGGATGGTAGCTAACTATATCATCTTACCTGCCCCAAATATCGGACAAGAATGTTTGCGCCAAGAGACCAACCAACGGCATATAAATTAGCTTTTGGGTACCGAGAACCAACATGTGCAACTACTTCACGCATGTCTCCTAAAAATGAGGCCGAATAGAACTGCAATCGGTGTTATGAAATAATCACAAACTCAGTTACCTTATAAGCATATCAAACTTCAAATCACAACATGAAAATCAACATAAAAGATGTAAAGAGAACATTGACTGAAACCCATAAAAACTATCAATTTGACCATTGTAAACCCTTTATGCTATGTTTGGTATGAGTGAAAAGTGGAAGGAAAGAAAATGTAAGAGGGATTTTAGGATGGAAATTGTTAATTTGGGGTGTTTGGTAGGATGGAATTTTGGATGGAAAGGAAAAGCGGATGGAAGAATAATATAGTGGGTCCCACCAAAATTAATCTTCCCAAATGTGGAAAGATTTTGGGAGGGAAAACATTGACACAATGTGTAGAAGTAAAATAACATAATTGTCCTTGTTCGTCAAAATTTCAAACAAAAAATGATTGATAATATTAGGGCAAAATAATAATTTTGTAATAGTAAGTTTTCCATCCCTTTGGTTTTACTTGCAATACCAAACAAGAGAAGGAAAAATCATTTTCTTTTCACCTTTTCATACCAAACAATTAAAGGAAAAATCAAAATCTTTTTCTCTCCTTACAATTTTCTTTCCATCATAATTTCCCTCCTATTTTCTTTCCTTCTTCCCAAACAGAGTGTTAATGTTACCAATGGCGCTCCATGACACAGATGGTATTAAGCTGATCAATTCTAGTACGGTACATGGATGCGAGCCCAAAAACGAAATGCAGACAAATGTAATTCGAGCTCAGAGTACTACAGAAATGCATTACTTTCATACACTAATGTCGGTACCTGAGGAGTGGTAACAGGGCTCTCCCCACAACCCCGGCTATTGAAGACAACCACACGCCATCCTTTGCTTCTGGCTCTAATCAACATATGCCTCACATACGAATCGTCACTGCCTCCAGTCAAACCAGGCTGCAATCATCCATTGCAAGTAGTCAAGCACGATTTTTTAAGATAGAAGAATTAAGCCAACAAATTTTTCGAATACACATCATTACGACAGGGGCTCATCGTCACTTTATTTTGATAAGCAATGACTGGAGCCCTGTGATTCAAGGTTTCTTTTGTCTTTCCTCTATTTCTCATTATTTTCTTGGAAACCAAACAGATAATAAGGGAACACACGGTCAAAATTGAGAAAGAATTGAGTCTTATTTACAATATATAATACATTGCAGCTGGTGCTCAAGTCATTTTAGCTTACTGAAGTAACTAAATCACCATCAACTTAGGAAATGTGCTTGAATTAGTAAGTAAAACCGTTTGATTCAAGGTTTACTCAATTTACGTTTCCCATTTTTCTTGATATTTTCTCGTCGACCAAACACAAAAGAAGGGAACACAAAATCACAAATGAGAAAAGAATTAGGTCGTAAATTTGTCAGATACTAATCCCATTCTAACATGTTTTTTTGTCATTTCAGCTTACTAAACCATGAATTGAGGAAAAACTCTCGAACTGGTGGATTGATAACCGTTTAATTCTTATTTTGCTTTCCTCTATCTAGCTAAGGCTATTTTCTCGGCAACCAAACAGAACATCAAGGGAACAAAAAAGTCAACAAACCAGAAGGATAAGAAGCGGAGAGTCAGCAGGCAAGGAGCGGTCGTCACCAGAAACCCAGTCGAGCGCGACGGAGCCGTCGTCCGTCGTGCGGAGGCATTCGCGGCGGAGCCTGACGTCGGGGACAGACCGGAAGAAGGCGGCGAAGATGGTCTCGACGTGGCGGTTCCATCCGATGAGCGAAAACGGGTTGTACGGCCGGGTGAGGGTCTTGAGGGCGGGCAGTAACGAGCCTCGAGCTCCGCCGGCGCCGATGATTTCGAGCGAAGAGTGGGGTGGAGGCTGGTCTTCCGGCATAGCAACGGCGGCGGAGGAGGTGGCGGCGGTGTTGACGTGGACGGCGGAGGGAAGGGAAAGGGAGAGACGAGAGGATTGGTTTTGGTGGTGGAAAAGGTTGAGTTTGGGGAGTGGTGAGAAGCCCAAGTAGGCTCTCGCCATTATTTGAATGGTTGAGTGGTTGCTTAGGCCAAGTTGAGAATATTCTTTCCAGGCTGTGAGCTGTTTGCTTCGCGCCTAAATGGCCTTTTTCTTTTTCTTTTTCTTTTTTTCCAACGTTTTCTCTTTTTTCTATTTTGGATATGCTAGTTGTATAGCGCGTGCTAATATACAAGCAAAGCAAAGCAAAGCGTAATGGAAAAAAAAAAAAAATTCATATGACAATAATATGATCAGTCATGTAACGATAACGTGATAATTATGTAACAAATAAAGAAGATATAATTTGACTCTTTTGAATGTATTAGTTAAAACACGTGTCCTATGTAAGACTCAATGATGTGTTTTGATATATTATTTCAAATCAAAAAATCATTTAATTATAAATCTAAATCTTGAAATCTACGTTATACTCATTTTTCTTCCTTCCAAACACTAATCTATTTTAAATTAGTATTGCAATATTAATTTTTTTTTCATTTAAAAATAGTGTATCAAACTACCACTCAATTTAAGAGAGTATAAGATAATATTGTTAAGAAATATTATATATTTTTTAAAATATTTTGACGTAGATAAACAAGAAAGTCGTTTAAATATATCAATAAAAAATTATTTCAGTAGGATAATAAAAAAGTACTTATGAATGATGTATTTGATAAAAAGAGATTAAAAAAAAAAGAGAAATTAAAATTTTAAGCTGATATTTGAGAAAGAAAGAAAAAATAGGAGCACAAACGTTTGTTAAACAATCATAAAAATGAACTATAATAATTTTAACTTGTATTAATCAAATTAATAGTGTGTTTGTTACATCATTTCAAATCAGAAATATTTCTTTTCTTTAAAATCCAAATCTATTTTTTTCAAAATTCGCATTTTTCTCTCTCAAATGCCCTTTAATTAAAAAAACAATTTTGACATGTCTGAAGTAAATGAGAGAAAGAAAATCTTGCACATCAAAAACGTAAAAAGAAAATAAAGAACAAATGCAACCATTGAATAGAAAGGAGGAAAAAAAAAAACAAGGGAAAAAAGTGGAAAATGCTAGAAAGAACCATGGATTGACAAGTGTAAGAAGAAAAGACAAACAACATTGGCTCTTTATATATGCTAGCATTAGTTGAAATACATACTCCCAAGTGTGAAATATTGTTTAATAATATAAGGATTTAAAGAGACAATGAAGAAAAAAATAAGAAAAGCACAGGACAACAAAACAAAAATAAAAAGAAATCAAAACTAAGGATTCGTTTGGTAAATGAGTTTGAATTAAAAAAAATACAGTTTGAGTTGAAAATTTTTGTTAACTTTTTAGAAAAGATTAAAACTTTTTCAGAAAAAGACAAAAACTGAAATGAAAAAGTACAGTTTGAGTTGAAATCCTAAACGAGATCAAAGAGTGAAAAAAAAAAAAAAAAAAAGAAGAAGAAGAAGAAAAACCTTAGCAAAGAGGAGGGAGAGAGAGAGAGAGAGAGAGAGAGAGAGAGAGAGAGAGGAGGAAAAGGAAAATGGCTGCACGTGGATTGCAAGGAAAAGAGTTTTGGTATGAGTGAGAAGCTAAACAGGAAAAAAAGACAAGGGAAAGAAAAATGAGAGACTTACATGCGGCTTAGATGAATAGTAATATTCTTTGATTTTTTTATACATGTTAAGATTAGATAAGGGATTTCTTCTAAATGTCATGTAGTGTCATTTTCCTCAAAAGAAAACTTGTATTTTTCATATATTTGAACTTCTTAAATCTGTGGGTTTACATGACATTTTGATCCCGTTTTATTTATCAATCCAAATCTAAAAATTTTAACTCAAATTTTTTTTTTAAAAGTCAACAAATTTTTCAATTAATTTTTGAAAAGTCAAACAACTATAACTTAAATATTTCAACTCAAATCTACCAATCAAATGCATGTTAAAATGAAATATGGTGTGTTTGTATATATAACTTAATGGTAATTTCACAAATGATTTTAATGTGTTTAATCCCAAGTTAAAAAAAAAGTGGTATTCATGAACGGCAAAACGACATGATTTCGACTGAACACAAGACCACAACACGATGACATGTTGTAACTAGAAAACGACAACATAGGAATCAAACGAGGGTTATTGCTATAAACGACAACAAAAATATACTGTCTTTCAGAGAAACGACAATGCTTTGAAAAGATACAGCAACCTACTGAACGACAAAGTATAGAAAAAACGGCAACGTTTCTTGTGGACGACAGTGAGATACAAAGAATAAATGGCACTGGTTGTTATAAACACCTACATAAATAAGGCAACGGTCACCGTAACAACAATCCATACAAATTAGCAGCGACAAAATGTCTCTGAACAACAGAAAAAGTAAAAATGACATGTATGCTTACAAACATAATAACATTTAAAGGAAAAAGGAAATAACAATTCTCCACGATATCCATATTGAAAACGACTACAACAACGATAAAACCACTATTTCTATTACTCAAACGACATCAATTTTGGGAACAAAAAATCTGTTCATAAAAACCAAATACCATATAAAACGACAACAAATTAAAGTTCAAAACGTTTCTCGGACGTGAGAAAGTAAAGAATAAACAACAATATCCCTTTAATTAAATAATAATAAGAACCACCTACAACAACAACAATATCCCTTGAGGCTTGAATCCAGACCACAAATATGACAGACGACTATTTCTCCCACAATCGACACCAATAATACACCATACCGTAAACGACATTTATTCTAAAACGAAAATATCTCTTACAAATGACAGCATGATAGGAACCGTATAA
Organism: Ficus hirta; assembly: GCA_038430175.1. Taxonomy (NCBI): domain Eukaryota; kingdom Viridiplantae; phylum Streptophyta; class Magnoliopsida; order Rosales; family Moraceae; genus Ficus; species Ficus hirta. The sequence continues at coordinate 15,158,884 of CM076586.1, forward strand.
GAACATCTTAAATGAAGTGTTACATAAAGGTGATAATAATGTTAAATTTTAGTTTTTGGATTAAAAAAATTACCCCATAATAGAGTGTTATCTTTGGTAGCAAAATTAACAAATGATAAAATATAGCAAATATTAAATTTTATATTTGATTTTTATTATACTATTGGTATTTTGATTTTTTTTTAATTAAATTATAACAATTTTGATACGCCTAAATTAATTCAATACTAAAATTTTAGTTTTACGAATTCAAAATTTCAATGATGATAAAATAAAAGTTCTAGAAATATATTGTCACATTTATTAAAAAAGTTTTAAATATGTTATCTATATATTTTTTTTTTGATAAATATAACATTGATTTGGACGGTCTAATTATAATGTACAATTCATAGTGCCTTCCAAATAACAACGTTGGACGACGTCTCCTATAAACAAAAAAAGAAACAATAAACGACAATAACTCTTGAAAACAACCACAACAAAGACAAACAACAATTGTTACTTCAAAAAGGCAATTTCTTGTAGAAACGACACTATTTCGTACAGACAAAGCATCCATTTTTGAGTTAGGTAATGTAAAGGACAAAAGATCCTTAATGACATGTATCACATTACATAAAGTAATGATATGATATTTCTGTACTCTTCAAGTAGCTAGATATCTGTTTGGTGGTGTCATCTAAATGATAACATTTTGGATAAAATTTGAATATAAACATTTGAATTATCATTTCAAATGGTATTTAGATATTTGTAATATAAACAAAATATATGAATAATTTATTTGAATGCGTGTTTAGATAAATATATTAAAAACAATTCTAACAAATATTACAAAATCTCAATGTCCATAGAAAATTTTGATAGGGTATATGTATGAGGGTTTGTTCCGCTTTTCACTCTAAAAAAGAAAAAAAAATCATATCAATCAGATATGAAACGAAAGAGTTGTGATATTTTGAAACTTAAATAGAAGAGAAAAAAAAAATTTCATTAAAGAGAATCCAAATATTATTATTGTTATTATATTAAAATGGAACAAATTTAGAAAGGAGCAACATTTCTTTTTTCTTCTTGAATGGCCATATGAATCTTTGATACCATTTGAATGAATTCCAAATTAATGTTTTACAAATGAAATGTCTTAAGTATTTTTTTTTTTTTTTGAATGGTAAATGATCTTATCATTGGGTTCGTCTAGGTTGCCTTTTTTTTTTTTGTTGGATTTTTTTTTTTTTTTTCCAGGATTGGGTTCTTTGTCGAGTCAAGAATGAAATAAAGAATTTCACGCCTTCCGTGATTCGCCAGCTTAAGCTTGTGCTTAATGAGATTCAAGATCATCAAACGGAGGAGGAGGTGCATGTTCTCTCAAATCATCATGATATCATGAGATACTTGTGGACCTTGAACGTGCTGTCATAAGATGGACAATCAAACCTATTTCTCGATTCAATAGAAGCCCAAAGAGGTGAATAGGGTCCTAAGGTAGCGAAATTCCTTGTTGGGTAAGTTCCGACCCGCACGAAAGACGTAACGATCTGGACACTGTCTCGGAGAGAGGCTCGGTGAAATAGACATGTCTGTGAAGATGCGGACTACCTACACCTAGACAGAAAGACCCTATTCATCCCAAATATATATATATATATATATGTACACTACCTCGGGAAATGTATATGCTTTTTTTGTCGTCATTGGTGCCCTGAAATGTGTTTGTTGTTAGTGGCTCCATGAAGGTAAGTAAAACTCAGCATAAAAGACAAGATATGAACCTTAGCAAAAGACCCAAATAATTGTCCCCTGACTACTCACATAAGGTGATGAGGGACACCACAGTTTTATTCATATATATATATATATATATATAAACACACATATATATATTGGTAAATAGCAGTCAAAGTAATATATATATATATATATATATATATATATATATAGACACACATATATGTTGGTAAATAGCAGTCAAAGCATTTTCGACAAAAAAAATTTAGTTGTACATCATGATATAATTGCACTTTCTTTATTTGTCTTTATGTTGTATGCAAAACTAGGAATAATTAATTTTTTGCACAATATGGATTTGATGTTTTTTATCTTCACTTTGCAAATTCCATTATGGATTTGATGTGTTACTAATTGACGTTGCACTAACTCACTGCAGGTCATGAAGAAGAAAGGATTGGCCATGCCAGCTAATTAATAATGTCTTGTTTGGCATACAAATTTAACTTAAGTTAAATTGTATTTTTTTTTATCTTTTTCTGAGAAAGTTTTTTATTTTTTCTAAAAAGTCAACACAAATTACTATTAAAATTTAAAAATCTTAACTCAAACTCATTCACCAAACACCCCATAAGTGTGTGATTTTAATAGGTATTCTTTCTATCTCACCACACCACTTTAGCTCTTAAGCAAAAATAAGCAAATATTATAATTGGTACTTTCAACCGGAAGGCATTGTGACAATTAATATAAATAATTGCACAGGAAAAATTACAAAAAATATCTCTTGTGATTCTTTCTTTCTTCTAGCCAAGATATCTACAACTCTGAGGTGACCAATCTCCACTAACTTATACGAGATTATTTTGGTAATTATGAAACCCTGTGGAGGACCTTTCTTAATTAGTGTTTGTATCATAAATTGTATTTGAGTTTTTAGCTCTTTGCATTCAAACTGAATATTTGTATTATTTAACTTTTAATAATATCAATTGCCTATTTAAATGGAATATGTGTTTAGTTAGTTTTGTTAAAAGTAAAATTTGAATAGTGTAAAACTCGTATTGACATTTGGATATATTAATAAATAATAACCTAAATTAATTAATATAAACATATAAATAGAATAGTAATTTAAGATATATATTAAAATTACGTTAATATCAGCATCAAAAATCAACATTTCCTTTTAACACAATTCTGTCTTTTTTTTCTTGAATAAAATATATTGAAATTAAAAACTAACTATTAGACTAATGAATATTAAATACATTGGGACCGACGCTATAAACATTCAGATATTTAACAAGATGTGAAGCGACCCACAGAGGGTAATGGTACTTGAAAGCGACCCACAGAGGGTAATGGTACTTCAAATGTTTTTGTTTTCCTATTGTCGTTGGTTCAAGATTAGCATGCACTATAAAGCATCTGTATTAAAATATTTGATCCAACTCCTGACATGGTGGGCTCACTCACTTCAAAAGGGGAGAGAGCGTAATCGGACTCCGTGACTACCCCATGATACAAGGTTTACACAATGGCGCAGATAACTGTCCATATTTTGTCACCGTATATTCAAAGATCCTTACGATTACTTCGGCTTTGAAAATGAAAGAAAGATTAAGGGTTTTTGTTTTTATTACAAGCCCAGATGGATTTCCAGACCCAGATGGTAGAGGTTTGATCAGAAGCGATTAACCCCTATATATATATATATATATATATATCTATGGAATACTTAGTCCGCATTATACATAGACCCTCTTTCTCTTTGATTCAATTACTCTCTCATTTTCTTTCCTTTTCTTTCTTTCTGCGGACTACTTTGTTGATGATCTTGAAAGAAAAAAAAAATGTCCAAATTTGCACCCAGCTCCTCTTCGCTTCATGATCCTCAATGTGTTAATGTTCGTCCGGGTTATAAGTTTAAGCCTAGCGATAAAGAGCTGGTAGATAATTATCTGATCCCAAAAAATGAGAATCCCAGTAAAAGATTCAATATTGAAGAGGTAGACATCTCTGAAACCGAACCATGGAAACAAAATTGTAAGTATGCATAAGTTTTGTACATTTATTTTACATTACTTCTTGATGATTTATATTTGTATATTTTATATGTAAATTGTAAGTATGCATAAGTTTTGTACATTTATTTTACATTACTTTTTGATGATTTATATTTGTATATTTTATATGTCTTAATATGTTGACTTGAGACGGATACATGTAAGACTTTTTCTTTTTCTTTTTCTTTTTTTTTTTCTTTTCTTTTTTTTTTTCAAATTCTGCTTGCAGGGGAGCAAAAAATGCCATACTGCTTTGTCAAGACAAAAAAGTCCTCCATAGGCAAAGGGATTTGTAGGAAATCAGTCAAGGGGTATCATTGGAAGAACGCAAGCAAGAAGCTTATTTGCAACGGAAAAGCTTCGAAGACGACTCTGAGATTTGAAGCCAAAGCGGGATCTCTAGAAGAATCCCAGAAGGGATGGCTTATTCATGAGTATAGGCGGGAGGAGAGTAATGTTGAAAGTGTGAGTATAGGCCGAGTCCTCCTCTCTCTCTCTTTTTTTTTTTTTTTTTTTTCCTTCGTGAAAGCTTAATACTTTTCTAGTCCCATCTCAATTACAAATTCAAAATTTATTTATTTCGCCCTCCAAATTACTTTCGTGTGGTGCTTGTACATGTGAACTAAACGTTAGAATTTATTATTATTATTTTTTAAACACTAGTTAGTTACTAACAAAATAATAATAATAAAAAAAGTGACGTGTCGAATTATCTTTTAAAATCACACCTCTAGAATTATTATCTCATCCATGTTTTTATCTTTAATTAGATAAATATGAAAAATCAAAAATCTAAATAAGTATTAAAAAAATGAGAAAAATCATAAATATGTTTACTTGAAAAATTGAAAATTTCAATAATATAGTTTTGTTGAAGTTTTACCGTTGTGGTTGTGAGCATGGGAAGGTTTACTTGATTTTAGGCCAAGGCAAAAGAATTCCAGTGTAAAGCCCAATTCACTCTCCAAACTTCTTCTCTTGCCTTGGCCCAAAATCAAGTAAATCTTCCCATGCCCACAACCCCAAGGGAAAAGTTTCAAAAAACTATATATTCTCGAAATTTTCAACTTTTCAAGTCGACATATTTATGATTTTTCTCATTTTTTTAATACTTAATTAGAATTTTAATTTTTGATTTTTCATATTTATCTAATTAAAGATAAAAACATGGATGAGATAATAATTCTAGAGGTGTGATTCTAAGAGATAATTCCACACATCAACTTTTTTTTTTTTTAATTAACCAAATTACTTTGTTTTATTGCACACGCCAAGTTATTAGCCAAATTATATTAGGTGGTGATTGTTGTTGTTTTATTTTATTTTATTTTTGTGTGTGTTTTTTTCACATGACATTTTAGGTAGCTTAGCTATCTAGCTAGCTTTTTCTTAACACTACTAGATAGTAAACATTCTCTTGCCACATTTTTTGTTTTGGATTTATTTTTTTTCAGGGTTGGGTTCTTTGTCGACTCTTCAATAGTGGAAGGAAGAAATCCACGAATCCTAAGATTCGTCAGGTTAATGAAATTCCTGAAAGTCACCAGTTTTGTGGGATTTTAGAGATTCCTGAGATGCTTAATGAGAATCCTGAGATTAATGAGTTTCTTGATCCGAACGACCAAGATCTCTTCAATAAATTTTTAAAGATAATTGAGGCGATTTATCGTGGTACCAACGCCATTTATAAATGAGAAATATATACACACACTATATCGGGATGTGTGTCTTCTTTTTTGTCGTTAGTGGGTCTAAGGTAAAGAAAAAAATATCAGAATATCTGTTTTGGGCTTTGATGTATTATTCAAACTTTTGGGTCGTTTTATAAAGGCAGATGTTTAATATTTAGAATAAAAGTTGTTTACAATTTGAAATAAAAATTGTCATACTTTTTTTTTTTTTTTTTGTGGCTCAAATCAAGTATGTCACTTATATCACCAAGAGTTAGATGAACAAATCGAAAATTGCACTTCAATTTAGAAAGAGTTAGAGAATTGTAAGGATGAACAATAAGTTAAACATAATATATGTGATTAGTAAAAAATTATGTCCCGCGAATAATCTTACCATATAATTCTTCTTATTAAATTGAACAAAAAAGAATGGGTCTGATTGCTTAGTGTGAGAGAGAGAGAGAGAGTTATTGTAAGTTGGCTTTCAGCTAGTTCTTGCAACTCCAGCTCTTGATACTGCGGATCATATTCTTCAGGTACAGAATCTTCCACTGGTTCCATCGGTGTTAAAAGAACCATACTGGTAATAATTAGGATAGTACGTTATTAGAGTGAGACCGAGATACAATAACGAAGTTAGACCGAAATAAACTACTCAATTTTTCTAGAAGAAAGGAGAGAGAAAGAACAACCAATTCTATGAAACAATATCTTATTTACTAGAATCGATTGCTACTAGTCTGGGTTACCTCAGAGATAGAGCCATTAAGGGAGAAAAACCAACCTAGTTAGTTAGTGCTGTTAAAGGATTACTTTTGTACTATTTTTAATAGCATATATATGAAATACTTTTATATTTTTAAAATAATAATATTTAAAATATATATATAAAGGATATTTAAGAAATTTTCTTAAAAATAAATCATTTTCTTTCAGTGTGTTAATGTTCATTTCGTATCTAAATTATTTTATTTATTTTTTAAGTTTTCCCACCATTTGTTTAATTCTTTCCACTCCCACTTTATTTCTGTACATTTATTTTCACTAGCTTTTTTCAACTAAGGATTTTATATGCTTCGATAACTATAAATTACCACATTTGGATATATACAAATTTTTCTGTTGATTAAATTAAAAAAAAAAGACTTTGTAATTAGAGTAATTTGAAAAATCTTCGGGTTGATTAATTTTAGGAGAAAATAATTAAGAAAAAATCGATGCTCTATTTTAGAAAAAAAAAATTTTCAAATGATTATATGATTCTACTAAGCTCTTAACAGAATGGTAACTTCATAAACCTTTTTAAATTTTCACATCTATGTCTAAAAAAAAATCTCAATAAATTAAATACACACATGCAAAAAACGCGTTCCTCCAACTAACATATGTGAAGATGTCCAAGCAAATATATAATTTTGCTTATTACTAAACCCAACTTTTGCTTGTGATAATTCCAAACTATAGCTTGTGAGAGAAGCCCAGCAGTTCCTTGTGATAATTCCAAACTATAAACTGTGAGAGAAAATGCGCTCTTCTCGAGATAGATAGAGAGGGAGAGAGAGAGAGAGAGAGAGAGACTGGACTCACTCCACTAGATACAAACCCTTTCCCATGCTTTTTTTGACTAATTTATAATCAAAAGATCTTATTTTATAATTAAACCATCAGCCTTTGACTTTGGGTTTCCGTCTTTACTTTTTTGTTTTCCAAACCCAAATGATAGAGGATTGATTAGAAGCGATTAACCCCTATATATATATATATATATATCCATGGAATACTTAGTCCGCATTATACATAGACCCTCTCTCTGTTTGATTCAATTACTCTCTCATTTTCTTTCCTTTTCTTTCTTTCTGTGGACTACTTTGTTGATGATCTTGAAAGAAAAAAAAAATTGTCCGAATTTGCACCCTCCTCTTCGCTTCATGATTCTCAATGTGTTAATGTTCCTCTGGGTTTTAAGTTTAAGCCTAGCGATAAAGATCTGATAGATGGTTATCTGATCCCAAAAAACGTGAGTCCTTCCAAAAAAAATAAAAATGAGAGTCCTAGTACAAGGTTCAATATTGAAGACAGAGACGTCTATGAAATCGAACCATGGAAACTAAATTGTAAGTTATTTTACATTACTTGATGATTTATATTTGTATATTTTTTATTTCTTAATATGTTGACTTGAGATGGATACATTTATCTCATGAACAAGACTTACTTTTTTTTTTTTTTTTTTTTTTTTTTTTTGAAATTCTGCTTGCAGGGGAGCAAAAAACATATTTAGAAGACAAGGTGGGATACTACTTTGTCAAGACAAAAAAGTCGTCCACTGGCAAAGGGATTTGTAGGAAATCAGTGAATGGTTATCATTGGAAGAACACAAATCGCAAGAAGCCTATTTGCAACGGAAAAGCTTGGAAGACGATTCTGAGATTTGAAGCCGAAGCGGGATCTCTAGAAGAATCCCAGAAGGGATGGGTTATCCATGAGTATAGGCTGCAGGAGAGTAATGTTGAAAGTGTAAGTATAGGCCGAGTCCTCCTCTCTCTCTCTCTCTTTTCCCCCTCCCCCCTCGTAAAAACTTAAGGATTCGTTTGGCATCCGGGTTTAACTTCAACTAAACTGTACTTTTTCATTTTAATTTTTATCTTTTTCTAAAATATCAATAAAGTTTATAACTATTTTTTAAAAAGTCAACTAAACTCAAACTTAAAAATTTCAACTCAACTCAAACTCAATTCATTCACCAAACACACTCTAATTCTTTTCTAGCCCCATCTCTATTACAACTTAAAAATTTATTTATTTCGCCCTCCAAATTACTTTTGTGTGGTGCCAAAATCAAGGCAAAAGAATTCCACTGTAAAGCCCAATTCACTCTTCAAACTTCTTCTCTTGCCTTGGCCCAAAATCAAGTAAATCTTCCCATGCCCACAACCCCAACCCCAACGGAAAAGCTTCAAAAAACTATATTCTCGAAATTTTCAACTTTTCAAGTCGACATATTTGTGATTTTTCTCATTTTTTTAATTACTTATTTAGATTTTTCATTTTTGATTTTTATTTTTATCTAATTAAAGATAAAAACCTGGATGAGATAATAATTCTAGAGGTGTGATTTTAAGAGATAATTCCACACATCACCTTTTTTTTTTTTTTTAATTAACCAAATTACTTTGTTTTATTGCACACGCCAAGTTATTAGCCAAATTATATTAGGTGGTGGTTGTTGTTGTTGTTTTATTTTATTTTATTTTTGTGTGTGTGTTTTTTCACATGATATTTTAGGTAGCTATAGCTAGCTAGCTAGCTTTTTCTTAACACTACTAGATAGTTAACATTCTCTTGCCACATTTTTTGTTTTGGATTTTTTTTTTTTTTCAGGATTGGGTTCTTTGTCAAGTCAAGAATGAAATGAAGAAATTTACACCTTCGTGATTCACTAGCACCAGCTTAATGAGATTTCTGAGATTTGTCACCTTAATTAGATTCCTAATACGGACGACCATGTTTACTTATATGATAGATTTTTAGAGATATTTGAGGCGATTTGTCGTGCTATCATCGCAGATTAAACGTCAATTAAACCATATATATATATATATATATATGAGAAATGGCTCCCTATGGTTTTTGTCGTTGTTGTTGTTTCCAATATATATATATATATATATATATATAGACTATATCGGGATGTATGTCTTCTTTTTTGTTGTTAGTAGGTCGAAGGTAAAGAAAAAATATCGGAATATGTGTGTTGGGCTTTGATGTATTATTCAAAATTTTGGGTCGTTTTATAAAGACAGATGTTTATGAATAAAAGTTGTTCACAATTTGAAATAAAAATTGTCAGACTTTCTTTTTTTTCTAATCAAGTATGTCACTTTTTTCTTTCTTTATTTCTTTCTCTCTCTTTTTTCTTTCTTTCTTTTTTTTTTTTGGGGCTCAAATCAAGTATGTCACTTATATCATCAAGAGTTAGATGAACAAATCGAAAATTGCACTTCAATTTAGAAAGAGTTAGAGAATTGTAAGGATGAACAATAATTTAAACATAATATATGGGATTAGTTAAAAATTATATCCTACCAATAATCTTACCATCTAATTCTCCTTATTAAATTGAACAAAAAAGAATGAGTCTGATTGCTTAGTGAGAGAGAGAGAGAGAGAGAGTTATTGTAAGGATGAAGAAAATTTTAAAAAATAAACCACTTATGTTAAGGAAATTATGGGTATTCAAATACAACCACACAATGGTCTTGATTTTATGGGGTTTCTTTTGGACTCTAATTTTATGGTGAAGTTTGTTACTTGTAAGCTTTTTTTTTTTTTTTTTTTTTTTTTTTTTTCCCTCCGAAGAACTTGTTAGCAGTGCTTATTGTATGCAATGAAAAATAATTAGATTAGAATAATGATATATAATCAGATTTGCTACATACTAGTAATATGTTCAAATGCAATTTATACTACTAAAAAATAACATTAAACATCGCTTAATAGACGTCACTTTTTAGAAAATAATGTCTAAAGCCCTTATTAGATGCCACTTTTTAAAAAAATGACATTTAAAACCCTCATTTTAAGTTCTATTGATTTAGAACCGACGTCTAAAATACTGAAGTAAAAAAGGAAAAAGTTTCTTTTTTTTTTTTTAAGTTAAAATCTTGCAAATTAAGGGGGTGTTTGGTGTATATAAGTTTAGTTTGAGTTGAGTTGAGATTTTTAAGTTTAAATAGTAATTTTTGTTGATTTTTTCAGAAAAGACAAAAAACTTTTTCAGAAAAGACAAAAAACATGATGAAAAAAGTACAGTTTAGTTTAAAATGAGTGAAGATACCAAACGGGCCCTAAGAGGTATGACCCTAACTTATTTGCAAAAGGAAAAAAAAAAAGTTTCCTTAAAAAAAAAAAATTAAGATCGTGTCTAGAAAGTTAAGATCCTAACTAATGATCAGTTATAACACATACAATTGATTAATCTTAATATGTCCGGTAAGAGTCTAGGAATCTTCATAGATATTTTATTTTAAAAAAGGAAATAAGTTTTTTTTTTGAACAATTAATTACGACATAGTGTAATAAGATATATATATATATATATATATATTAGAAAAGTAATTCTTGTATTAATAAATGAATTGAAAAACAAGTCGACAATATTTTTTAGGGAAAAAAAGAAAAAGAAAAAAAGTAACTAAGTACTTGTAGTTGTAGATCTTAAGAAAAAAGGGGGAAGAACTGGCGGCAAAGGCTGTAACTCTTTTTAAACCTTAAAATTACAACAAAATGGGTACATGAGTTCCTTTTTTTTTTTTTGTTTGGTAGAGTGAGTTGAATTTGATGATCAAATGTTTTTGTTTTCCTCTTGTTGTTGGTTCATGATTAAGTACTCCAGTGGGTGTCTGTTTCACACGGTTCAGAAGGATTTCACTGCACAGACCGGTGATCCAACTGGAACCGGGTCTTGTGATGATTCGGTTTACAAGTAAGGAATTCTTTGCTGCAGCAATTTTTGTTTGTTGGATTTTTAATTTAGTATGCACTATAAGCATCTGTATTAAAGTATTTGATCCAACTCTATGTGACTTTAGATTGTATATTCAGTGCAATATTGAAAAGAGAGATGTTTGATAAATTAACTCATTTGTTTTGTCCATTCATCAAAAGCTCGTATGTTTTATCTGATGCTCATTTTTGTCTAATTGATAAGGGGGATGTTTGATAAATAAACTCATCTCCATTGATGATAAGGGAGATGTTTGTCTTATTCAATCTCAGTCTCTGTTTTGGCTGCAGATTTATTGGTGATTCTGATAAAGAATCCGAAGTGGTTCTTCTTCTATCCGTAGGACCGGAAGTACCCGAATGGACATCAGTTGAACAAGTCTACGACTGCAGGATATTGGAAAGCAACGAGTAAAGATTGCAAGATAAAAGGTTTGTTTGGTGGAGTAGTTTGAGTTGTGATTTTTAAGTTTCAATAGTAAATTTTTTTGAATTTTCAGAAAAGACAAAAATTTTTTTGAGAAAAAGACAAAAATTTTTTGAGAAAAAGACAAAAAAAAGTTTAAGTTGAATGGTTTGAATCATTATGCCAAACACCCCAAAAGTCTGGAACTATCCAGATTGAAATGAAGAAGACACTGGTCTTCTACACTGGCCGTGCTGCGAAGGGGAAGAGGACCAGCTGAGTAATGCACGAGTACCGTGCCATGCTGAAGGAGCTCGATGAAACTAAAAATCGAAAATTAAAAATTATTTATTTTGTTCTATTTATTTATTTATATATCTTTGACGTTGCTTTTATATCAGTGACTTCTAATAATAATAATTTTAGACGTCGATTCTTAAAAAAATGATGTCTAAAGTACATATTTACCGTCGCTTTTTAACCAATATCAAAGGCTGATACTTTTAACGTCCTTTGCCTAAATGTTGCTTTTCTGAGCGACGTTAAAAACGTTTAAAAAAGTGACATTAAATGACTTATTTGGACTAGTTAATTACCTGGAGCCAACTCAATGTTCTAATTATGAATAATATTAGGGACAGAAATTCCAAATTCTAATTTTTGAATACCAACTTACTTGATATATGAGTTGTTATTTTTTAATTAGTAAGTTTTTAACAACTATCATGTCAATTAAAAGGGATTTAGAGCTAAATAGTGTTTTTCATAAAAAGTTTTTTAACAAAAGGTTGAAGTTTTGAAAATTAATTCAAAATTTTTTTTAATGGTTAATCAATTTTCTTAAATGGCCGATCACATAATAGTCAATTGTTATTTTAACATAACGTAAACTAAAAATTTTTATCGTCAATCACTGACTGACTAAATTGGAAAAAATGAGAAGTTAACTTTTCATTTTTGCTATAAAAAAAAAATCAGTTATCTACTAGTTTGGGTGATCAAAACAGGCCATCAAGCATAATTTTTCTAATTAAAATTAAAAATTTACATCTTTAAATGAAAAAATTGATTACTCACATCGTGCCACATACGTTGATATTAAAGAAATAAGATTAGAGTTGATTTCATGTCAAAATTAAATTCTTCTTGTTAGCGTATGAGATTTCAATATTTAATTCTACCTTTGACTTAGGATGGCAATTTCTTTTATTTAGAGGATTTGAGCCTTAGAAATTGAAATAGATAAGTGGTGTATATTCTCTTTTTCTAAATTATCATGTGATGGGGTTCTTTTGTGGTAGCCGTGCTAATGTGGAAGGTAGGTGTTCGTGGCCTCCTTCGGTTGGCCCAGTTGGTGTCAATGGAATGTGCCGCCGAAGGTTCTGTGGGGCTACGTTAGAAAGTCAAACACCCGAACAACTAGTAAGTGTGCCCATATTGCTCTGTCTTGCAAGCCACAATATTGGTCCTAGCTAGGACGAGCTAAACCCGGATGACCCCGAGGAAAACGATTCCAAGTGTGACACCCATTGTGATTCTAGCCCTGTGAGGATGAAGACTTCTTGATAAAGGAGATCTTGGACAAGCATATAATGTGGGAGAGAAACATTAGTGGTTTGTGGAAAGATGTTTTTTGGTGAATGAAAGGTTTGGTTAATGCTTAGTATAAGGGTTTAGATATGTGGTTTTATTATAAGTAGTGAGTGAGGTCTGAAATATAGAGTTCCCAAGGTCTGAAAATACAAATATATTGTCATCTAATGTAAGTCACCCGAGTTAAAGAAGGTCTCCACTCTTGGCCATGAATGATGAATGAAAGGAGAGAGAATAGTTGCTATTAGTGTTTAAGCAGTTAATGATGGTATGTTTTAGAGTAAAAATTGGGGGTATCGAAGTGATTGCATACTTGGGGATGTCTATTATGGAGGTTCTCCGCTATTAGAGTTGTTACCGGAAGTTATGGTGTATTGGAGAGGACTCCTCTCTTGCCATTTGTTGTAAGTGAGGAATGGTGATGGAAATGTTTGTACTGGTGGTTGTGATGGTTTCATACTTCAGGTGCACCTCCATTAGTGGAGTCACATGAAGTAGAGAGGGTCTCCTCTCTTGGCCATAAATGGTGAATGAAAGGTAAAAAGGGATGGTTGTTAGCAGTGTTGAGGGAGTTAAAGGTGTCTGATAGCTTGTTTTGAAGTGTAAATAGTGTGGTATTTATAGGCTAACGAGGGTTTTGATGACAACTAAGAACTTCTAGTTGGGTTAGAAGAGTTTCCCTTAGAAGCTCATAGTTGTGGAGTCTTTTTTACTATAGTTCCTAAGTGCTCTAGATGTAGTAAGCTCCAGATGCGATAAACATTCCCTCCTATGGGATTTAAATCTAGTCAAAGTGGAATTTCTTGATAATAGACACCTATGAAAGGTAATTGGGTGGTTGTTCAGCTACCTCAGGAGAACGTTTTTAGGTACTCCTCAGGTGGAAGACATTTTCAGCATGGGATATTTTACCTAAATGGTGAATGGTTAATTTCTAGAGCAACAAAAGTTGAAATTCTCATCTGAAGGGAGAGATGTGATAATATAGGAATATTCTAAGGATATTCTAGCGGTTTAATGGGTTTATTTAGATTTTGTTTGGACTAATGAAATTAAGCTAAATATTTTGGAGTAGTTTAAATTTCTTCACAACTCATATTATTCTAATTTCTCATAAACTCAAAACCTTCCAAGTTGGGTAAGAGTCTAATTGGACCGAATAAATATGCTCATTTATGTTCTTTGACCTTCCAAACCACAGCCCACTCAAAGATCTCCGAAACATAACTTGGATCCACGTATCGCTGTTGACCCACATTACATGATGTGAGTTAAGCCTGAGCGTTGTCAAATTTCGGACATCAACATCATGATTTTCTTAATCACATATGATTTTGAGGTCATCATTTTCTCAATCATATATATAGTTACGAGGTTTCTATGAAGAAGAAAGAAGAAACAATAATCTCACCAATTATTCTCCTTGTTAAAAGAATTATGAGTCTGATTGCTTCTTCCGTTATGCTCGCAAAATGAATGGTTAGGATTTTCTTCACTTAATCTTTAGTTTTTCACACTTAAAAATGAAGATACACTAGGTCTAGCTCAAATTTATTCGTTATCATAGCTCAAATATAAGGAATTGTACAACTAATGAATTGCAAGTTTACAAATCAATTGTGTCCTAGATATTACTAAATAATGAGAATAGAGAGAGAGTGTGTGTATTGGAAGAGAGAGAGGGAGAGAGAGAGAGTATTGTAAGAGAGAGAGAGATAGAATATTGTAAGGAACTAAGGATGCAGAATAATTTAAACATAAACCACTGTCTTGATTTAATGGGCTCTTTTTGGAGTCTAATCATGGTGAAGTTCGTTACTTGTTAGCAGTGCTTTAGTGTATGCAATGGATAATGCCTTCAAAATAATTACGTTGGACGACGTCTCCCATGAACGAATAGAAACAAAAAACGACATTAATCCTTGAAAACAACGACAACAAAGAGAGACAATTCTTCAATTCCTTCTAGAAATGACGCTATTTCTAACAAACGGAGCATCAAATTTTAAGAGCCACGGTAATTTTTAAACGACAACAACTTCAAAGTCACAATGTTCAAAGATGTCTATCTCGAAAACGACGATACTAACGTTAAATGGTTATTATTGTTGGGGTTAATTACATAATAACACCTTGTAGCTTCAGTTATTTCTTGATTTCACTTTCTAACTTTTTTTTTTTTTTGAATAGGAAAATTTCAAATACAAAAGAATTCGACTCTGAATCAAAGACTGGATCCACCAGTGAAGACCAAGTAGGGGAAGACTCGCTCGGCATATCAGAAACAAAGTACCGAGACTCAAGTAGGGGAAGAATCGCTCAGCACATAAATTTCGAGCTTGACCATTGCTCGTTAAACAACATCAAAACAGTTCATGGACTAGCTCAGTCAACAAAAACCAATCCCCACGTAACGGGAGCATTTACGTCACGACATCCGATAACAAACAGATGGGAGACACAAGTAGAGGATATCACCTCCATTATTACCGAAGCAAAAACATCAAAGTAAATAAAAAAACCACACCAAAGGAGCGGAAACATCAATGCCCTTATTACAACAAAACAAAAGAAATATCCATTAGTAGCAAGGCATCGGCCGTCGAACGGAAGCCAAATTTGAACGAAGCCATCCCAGAAGAACAATCCACCTTCAAGACAGGTTAGATTCGCCCCAATGGATGTGTCGTTCTACACACAGTCACGAGAAAACCGACGTCAAGACGAGTCCGAGAACTGAACTTCAAGGTCAGAAGCTCGGCGACGCGCCTAGAGACGACCCCAAAACTCCGGGCAAACACTACAACTTTTTTTCATGTTAAGAGAGAGAAAGAGAAGGAGCGTTACATGAACAATTAGATACTTCCTTTTTCTTTTGAAGGTGATTTCACTTTCTAAATTTAAAAACTAAAAAGGTATCGTTTAAAATTGAAAAAATTATTTCAATTCCCTCGCACATCTTAAAGACAAAAAACAAGATACCCTTAATTAGACTAAATTTATGTCTAAAAATATTTTTCTTTCACAAAAAATTTGTGAAAAATAATTTTAACATTTAAAAAATAAATAAATTCAAGATATTTTTTAATAAAATTGATTTTTTTAAGGTTTTTTTTTCCCTTTATGTGTATAAAGTATTTACGATTAACTACTTAAAAATATTTATGCTATCGATCCAATATTTTCCATTAACAAAGTACGTGAGGTATGACATTAAAATAAACTTTTTAACTTAAAATGATATCTTTGTATATAAGGGAAATCACTTAAATGACACAAATTCAAATATTATTGTACAATATGATATAAAAATTTAACATTAAATCAATATGATACAAAAATAAATTAAAGTTTGTGTCATATTGGTCAAAATGAGGGTATTTATGTCATGGTGGTTAATGGATGAAAAAATTAGGATTATATAAGTAATCTTCTCTTGAATATATATTTTCTAATAATAAAGGGATAAATTGAAAAATAATAAAAACAAAAATAAAGAGTTATGTGACTTACCCATTGTTACTATTAATACAAACCGCAAATATCTCGTACGCACGACAGTAAACTATGCGACGACAAGCTAAATAACAACATTCGTGTAGAGTCTCAAAAACGAAAGTAAACAATAATATTAATATAACGCAAATGAACATTTCTCGCATAAATAAAAAAAATCAAACTATGAATGACAACAGCACTGCAACACAAAATTTCTCTCACCGACAACAGAACTGAAAAGTATTAATTTCCGAAACGACAATATCTATTCTTAATTTCTTATTGACCGGGCATGGTATAAGCGACAACACTTCAAAATAACTATGTTAAACGGCGTCATTGAAACACGTCAATGAACAGAAAAAGTTGATCTCTCTTTAAAACGACGACAAATTCAGTAAAGTGACATTTCCTTTTACAAACGACAATATCACTAGTTAACGATGTCAGATTTAACAATTTTTTTTTTCCAAAATAATTAATAAATGGCCTCAAGAATAAACATAGTGTGCTCTTAATTTTTTGTTTTTGTTTTTGTTTTTGTTTTTTTCTGTCAGGACACAAAAAATTTTATTTTAGTGTTTATATATTTTTTTTTCAACAATCAATTCCTTATATTCAAAATTCTTGCCATCTTTGTGCTTTTGCTCACTTCACGCGACTTGTATGTAATAACATGAGAAAGGAATGGTTACTTATCTTTATTTAATTTCTTTATACATTCATTTAAAACTTAAACTTAAGTTAAGTATAACTCAAACTTAAATATAAATTTTAAAATAGAATTTTATTAAAATGAAGTAAAAATACCAAGAAAATTTATAATTTTTTCAAAAAATAAGCATAAACTCTTCCCTTCCGTTTAAATTTTAGATTTAAACCTTAATTTTTGTCTACAAGGGGGGTCGACGACTCAGGGCTTGGTCTAAGGTTTGGTTCGATTTGAGGGGGGAGGCAGATTGGGGCTTGGTCCCATAGGAGTGGCAGTGGGTTTGGTCCGGGGAGAGGGGAGGGGAGGAGGCCCAAATCGTATAAGGGTTTTTGGGATCGGGGGGGGGGGGGGGGGGGTGGTTATTTTGGTTGTGGAGAAGAGTGCCTAGGTTCAGGGGGAGCGGTAGCAACACAACTCAAATTTGGGTTTGTGCCGAGCTGGTTGTGAGAGGGAGGGAGGAGAGAGAAAGGGGTATTTTGGTTTTTTAACTACAAAAATTGATCACTTAATATTCCGTTAGAAATTTAATGGAATTGGACGAAAAAAACTAAGGGCTTGTTTGGTTGTAAGTTCATTTTAAGTTAAATGGTACTTTTTTCATCATGTTTTTTATCTTTTTCCCCAAAAGTTTTTTGTCTTTCTGAAAAAGTCAACCAAAATTACTATTTAAACTTACAAATCTTAACTCAAACTCATACACCAAACTAACCCTAAAATGAATAACATTTAGAGAGTTTAGAGTCATCTCGACCAAAATAAAATAAAATAGGGATTAAACAGTCACATTTTAAAGAATTCAGTAACTATTTAAGCCAATTAATTCTAATTTCAACATAAAAATTTTATTCCAAACCCAACCTTCATCTCTTGTATATCCCTTCTTGTTCAATTTATGAACTCCAGTGGCACTCAATTTTTATTTTATTTTATTTTCCTTATAGAAATAAGTCAACAAAATTTTTATCTTCATCTCTTTATTTTTCATCTCTTTATTTGACATTCAAGTTTAACTCATCTTAATTTTTATCTTTTTCTAAAAAATCAATAAAATTTATAAATAATTTTTGAAAAATCCATCCATTTCAACTTAAATATTTCATATTCAACGTGAACCAAATACAAGTTAAATAGTAGATCTATTAAACTAAAACTAAAAGTCTAATCCAAAACTCTTCAAAGATTATTCAAAATCCTCCATTTATTGATGAACGAAGAATGATCCAACCCATAACCAAACACACAAAAGAAACAAACACAAACACACAAAAGAAAGAAGGAAGCTTTATTAATTCATTTGCTTTCCTCGGTCGCCGCCGCCTCCGCCGCCGCGTCCTCCTCCTCTTTCTTCTTCTTGTCCTCCAAATACCTCTGCTCCTCCTCGTCGGTCATGAAGGCCCTTATGTGAAACGACCTGCCGAGGCCCATTGGGGTCCTGAAGGTGATCCTCTTCCCGGCGGGATCCTCGATGGACATCTCGACGATGGGGACCCACAGGAAGACCTGCTTGCTCTTGACTCCGGTCATCCTCTTCATCCGCCGCCTCTCCACGTACGCCGTCACCTCCACCGCGTAGCTCACCTTCGTCCCGATCTTCTCGAACACGTGCTCGCTCGCCGCCCTTTGCTTCATCCACACGAACCCCGTCTCCCTCACCCTCCCGCACTCCTCCAGATCCTTCAATGGCAGAACTCCCGTCGGAAACCCTAGCTCCTCCAGCAGCTCCGCCGACCTCCTCCCACACTCCTCCGCCCCGTACACTATCTCCGCCCCCGCCCGCTCGTCTTCACCGCCGCTAGCCATTCCTCTGCTACTGATGATTCCAAGGATTTGCTAATTTGGGGGTGAATATATATATATATCTATATATATATGTATGTACGGATGAGATTAAAGAGGAATTAATAGGGTTGGTGGGTGGGAGTTGAGCAGAATTGAAGCTTCTTAAATTTTGAATGAAAAGGGGTTTGTTCACCTAAATTGAGTGACGAGATTGTCGGTGGTGTGTGATTTTGGATTTTGGTTTTCGCTCGATTTGTGCTGATTTTGCGTTGTCTGCTTCCGTTTGGCTAGTGGGAAAATTTTCGCGAGGGAGTGAAAGTGTATTGCGTGCACGATTACGAATTGGGTTTTTTTTTTTTTTTTTTTCTTTTTCCCTTCTTTTATTTTTATTTTTGAAGGAATTGCGTTTTTTTTATCATCTCGGAATCTTCGGGTTTTAACAGTATATTATGGGAATTTAACTGGAGTGTCAATTTATGTTAAAATGGCTACACATGTACGGCAAAAAATAAATATAAAAAAAGTAATTGATTTTAATGGTCTAGGAATCTTTAAAAAATGATATCTTGGTTTTTTTTTTTTTTTTATCTTGTTGATCCTAAATTTCTATTTTTTTTTTTGGCCTTATTCATCCTTTCCATCTGCTGTCATTTAAAATCCCACAAAACAGTCACGTAAAAGGCACGATTGGGGATTTTGAAGGGCAATTTCATAACTTTAGCATTCTGAGATGAAATTGGGGCTAAATTGGAGGATTTTCTTAGTGGGTATTATGAAATTAGGGATTTGGTATTCCATTCCCATGGAGAAAGGCGTTCCTCCCTTCTGTAGATGCAAGAATCTGAGGCCGTGCAAGGTGTTTACTTCATGGACTAACAAGAATCTAGGTAGAAGGTTTTATAGATGTATCTCTTTGGGGTAAGTGTTTGTTTTTTAACTACTGTTGGCTGTGAAAAATAGAGGCTGAAAAGCTGGGTTTATTGGTTGAAAATTATGTCCATATGGTAGGTTTGTAGATTAGGGTAAAAAAATGGGAAAAACATAGGTTGGGTTGATGCGATTTGGGGTTTTTTTACATTTGGGTTGGTGAGTGAATTTGATGTTAAAGTTTGAGATCAAAGGTGAAAAAAAAAAGGTCGCTAATTTAAAAAATGTTTGGCTAGAATGTGCTTTTGTTCGTTTGACAAATAGATGAATAAAAGCCAAAAAAAAAAAAAAAAAGCTGAATTTGGCAGCAATTTTTATAAAATTGATTAATTTGTTAATTGATTTTTGGTTATTTGAATTATTAATAATGTTTGGAATTATCATTAGGTACATGGACATTCTTACTAGGGGTTTTTCGATTGGAAGGATCTGTCATGTGTGAAAGATCAAAGATGATAATACATGGTTTACTAAAAAAGGTTAATGATTTGGAGGCTAAACTTCTTGAAACTGAAAAAAAACGGCTGTAAAAGGGTGCAATTTCTTAAGAATCAATTGAAGACGATGCAAATTTTCATCAATGAAAGAGGAGGAATATCGTGGAAGCTGATTGGTTTAGGCATCTGTGTGTTATTGGTCTGTTATGTATGCAGTGGAAAGTAGGATGGCTAGGAAAAGTTTGGTTAGATGGTCACGTGATAGCATCTTTTTTGAGTAAGAAGATTGTAAAAATTGGGACCAAACACAGCTTTTTACTTTTGTATGTTGTTTATGCAAGGAATATGATGGTTATGTTATTGTAAAAATATTGGTGTTAATATGACAAATATTTTAACTTTTTCTTGGTGTTTTTGTGTAACTAAACAAAAATGATGGAGAAGTTCAAAATGGAACGATCATTTAAATCACAATAGTAAATACATAATCCAAAATATGTCATATTCATTAATCTGGATTCGGGACATAATATTACATGTTCAATCCAAAAACCATCACAAAAAAAAAAAAAAAAATCTGCACCTATGATATCAAAAAGGGCTACTACAACTTGAATAATTACCCTCAGATGTCATAATAGCTACAGACTAGCATGTGGTAAGCAGCAACTAAAAGAAGTATCCGTGTAGTGTATTATGTGCACCAAACCTATATCATGTGTAGCGTCACCTATATATGCACAAATGTCTCATGTGCAAGACCAAACCAAAAGATATATAAGATATTAGTTACAAGTTTATATAATAATTAAAGAAGTCTAATTAACAAGCATCAAGTCTACGCTATTTGTTAGCACTCCGAGTCTTGTACTTCGGATGAGAATGAAGAGGAACCCCTGATGGCTATGGAGCACTTGATCCAGCCGCTTCCTGTAATGATATGGCAGTGGAATAACGTGGACCTCTTGCATCCTGAGCATATTTGTGGCAAGTGCTCTTGTTGTGGCCCTGATTTCTGCAGGATCCGCACCTCAATGTTGTACCCGTCCTCTTCAGTTTCTTCGTACCTATACCAGGGATTTCAAACTCTTCAGGATCCTTGACCCGGGGTTTGCACTTCTAACCTCTTCATACTAATCCCCAAGCATGGCATATTGTTTCTTCATTGATCCCTCAATGATTTTCTGAGCAATTCGTCGAGTCTTGTAGAACTTCGACTTGGTCATGTCAACTTTTGTGACCTCAACCATGACTTGTTTAAAACCAGCCTCACTCCATGATGGATTTGCTCGAAATTGTCTGAGCCATTTTGCAATATGTATTTGGATTTGTAACTGAGTCCATATTTATGCCCATCATTGTAAGTCTTTATCTTGTATGCCTTCCCATCGACCTCAATAGCAGCATATAATTGCCAACTGCAGTCACCTTAGCACATTGTTCTTATTCTCTTCTTGTCATTCTTCACCAACTTGACATCTCTATGGTGTTTGCTATCATACTCTTTGATGGCCCCTTTCAATGTCTCACCGATAGGAAAAAGTAACCCCACACAGAAAACAGGATTCTGATTGTCAACTTCTAGATGGTACTCTTGTTTCTTTCTCCTCCTCACTTTTCTCCTCAACTTACCATCTTTAGACCAGAACTGGTTGTCAGAAGCTCCTTAGTGTCATAATCCTCATGTCTAGAGGCTCGTTTGTCTCTTCCTCTACAGAATCATGAAATCCAACTCATTTCCGAGTAAGCTCTACATCATTTTTTGGTAGATAAGACTCTTCTGGATCAGACTCTATGAACTCAGGATCATTCAACATGTCTTCGTCCAACCTATTATCATTCTCTACATTCGGGTCCACTCCACTAGACTGTCCTACTAAACCGGTATCTAGATGAACATTTTCAGACCCAAGATCTGCATCCATATGGCTAAAGTCAGCAACCTCGTCCAAAGCAACATCATCAGTGGTAGGAGGACTGGTTCATCTTGTATTTTAGGCTCAACTGGTGGATCATCTATGTCATCGAAAATGAATTCAGTCACATCATTATCCTGCATTTGTAATGGGATAGGAACTAGACAAAAATGGATGTTGATTACCCTAACCCGATCATGGTCATCAAACATCTACATAACTTCCTGATTGCTAAATATCGGATAAAAAACATGATGTCCTAGATCTTTATAGAAGATATCCACTTTCTCTTTATACCCTAAATCAACATCAATGTCTTCTAGGTCTGTAAATGCCACATACTCATTATCCACCCAATCCATATAACTGACATCTCCACCCTCGTCACTCAATATACCACACTCATCAAATATTGCACCTCCATAATACAGTTTCAATGTGTACATTTCCCCGCAATCATTGGCTGCAATTTAAAAACCAATAAATATTCAAACCAAACCATAACTGAATCACATGTTTTATGAAACAAGTATTAAACAATTGACCACAATCAAAATCCCTAAATATAATATACCAACCCACAAAAAACACCATTCAAACACCGTTCAACAAGTTAGACAAAACAAAACCCACCATTAAACAAATAAAAAAAAGTACAAAAAACTTTGTTAAACAAATCTCTAGTATCAAAAAACATAAAAGACCATTAAACAAGTCAGTTTAAACAAAACCACCATTAAACAAATCACAAAAATCAATAAACTTTATTAAACAAATTTGTGGTATCAAAATACTTCAAACACCATTAAACAAGTCACGCACAACAAAAATTACCATTAAACAAATCAGAAAAAAAAAAACTCCATTAAACAAATCAGCAAAATAAAAAAAACTCCATTAAGCAAATCTGCCTCAACTAATGCACAACATTCATCGAATACAACATTGGACAATCTAACGCATTTCAAAATATGATCTTTTTACCCGATTACTCAACCAACTAAAAATACAAAATAAAAAACCCATCATACTTACGATATGAGGGTTGCCCAACCCCTTTTTCACGAAGAATGCCCATCGGTTGGATTCCAACCTCTCAATCACACCCTCAGTTACCAATTTCGTGTTCTAGATCTTCAATTGATCTAGGCCAGTATCAATCCAACTTGGTTTCGCCAGCCAAAACCTTTATCAAAATAGGGTTTTTGGTTTTTGGTTTTGGTTTGGTTTTGTTTTTTTGTTTTTTTTTGTTTTTTTTTGTTTTGTTTTGTTTTGTTTTTTTTTTTTTTTGTTTTAAACCCAATTTAAAATCCAGCTTAAAAACCCTTACATACAAATCCTCCAAATTCGCATAAACTAGAGGCAAATATGTAATTGACCTTTAAAAATCCCTAATCGTGCCTCTCACATGACTGTTCTGTGAGATTTTAAACGGCACCAGATGAAAAGGATGTGTAGGGTCAAGAAAATAAGAGTTTAGGATCAACACGGTAAAAAAAAAAAAAAAAAATAGATATCAAAATATTATCTTTTAAAGAATTCAAAGACCATTTAGACCAATTACTCGAATAAAAAATGTTAATATGAGTTCATGTTTCCATTATTTGGCATTAGTGCCGATGATAATCAAATCTTCTTACTTTTCCACCAAAAAAAAAACCTCAAGATGGGCACTATAACCTTTTTCTCATTATGTATCATGGGTAATTGGATCACTTATTTAATTTGCCGAAATTGCCGTGTTTTTAACTTTGAGGGCAACACATTTTGTTTCTATTCATTGTTTTTAACTTTCCACACAATATATATATATATATATATATAAATATATTTTTTAACTATAGTCCTCTTATCTTGTATTTATTACTATGTCATGGGAGTACTTGTGCAAATAAATGTAACGGTCTCAATAATTAATATTTCATATGCAGGGTAAGAAAAACTTAGATCATTTTGGATATTGAGGTGGAAGAAGAAATTATTTTATTAATTGTGATTGACTAAAAAGGGGGAAAAAAACAAAAAATAAAGAATTTTTGATTTGAGCGTAATATTGATTTTTTTTTTAATTTATGTCATTTTTGGCTTAGAATATTAAACTCGTATAGGCTGTTGCAAGTATTATGGTGCCTTTGGATGTTTTATTGTATTTGGTAATGTATTAAAATGAAATTGATGCATTCTAATATGCATTTAGATAATGGAAATATGCGTTTGAATGTCAACGTTTGAAATAAATTTGAATGCATGAAAAATAAAAATGTGCTTAAAATATGTATATCTTAGAGTGCGTGTATTCAAATGGTAAGTAGTGTTTGTATCAGGGTGATTTGTTCAAAAAGTTATATAATCAAATACAAATAAATATTGTGAGCTTGTTTGTTTCAACATTTCAAACTAAAATATTTCAACTCAATTTTTATCTTTTTCCCAAAAAATTTTTGTCTTTTCCCAAAAAGTTTTTTGTCTTTTCTGAAAATTCAAAAAAATTTACTATTACAACTTAAAAATTTCAACTCCAACTGACGAATCAAACGGACTTATGTATTGAAAAAAATATACAAATTAAATAAGTGATTCTTGTTAAGAATATTCTGCTCCGAAATTGCCGTGTGAATGAAGTCGAGTAATCTGAAGATTCATAAGCTTTTAAAAGCAACTACAAGGTGGTGACTTAGCGATATAAAATTTCAGTAACTGGACCTATGGTCCAAAATAGGAGTACAATAATCGAATAATTATGAAATTCTTCTTTAAAAGGGTGCCGTGTTTGATTTTGCATGAAAAACGATAATTCAGAATCATCGACTTTTGGGATGATAGTGTAAGAATGTAGAGGCTAGAGGGAAAAAAAAAAAAAAAATTACAAACTAGCAACAAAATCTATCATTTGAACAAATAATGGCACGGTTAGCGAGTATGGTGGCAATTTATTTCCTCTCAATTAGAGTAATGGGAATTCTACAATGGCGTGCGCTTGTTTTACCCCATCAATGGTATAAAATTTATCAACCACAGATTGTTTTTAACTGTGTAGATCAGAGAGATGCACCAAAATTTGTGTGGTTCATACACATGTGATCAC
Organism: Ficus hirta; assembly: GCA_038430175.1. Classification (NCBI taxonomy): domain Eukaryota; kingdom Viridiplantae; phylum Streptophyta; class Magnoliopsida; order Rosales; family Moraceae; genus Ficus; species Ficus hirta. Next base: position 15,184,215 of record CM076586.1, read on the forward strand.
ACTTTAAAAAAGGGGAAATTTTTTCCCCTCCCTTCATCCTAAAAACCAGCAATGGTGGTGTTTGCCGGATAGAAGAAAACGCGCGAGGCAGTGGGAGGGACTGGTTCGCCGGACAAGAAAAGGCGCATGACAGAGTCACGAACCACCATTGGTGGTTGTTCTGGACCAAGGAAGGAATTTACTTCCTTTTTTTTTTTTTTTTCAAAAAAAAGAAAAGAGGAATCCAGTGTAACCACGTTATATTAAGTCTGGTGTTATTTTTTCAATCGGATACCTCCATAGTAGAATTCCCCTTAGAGTAATAATTTACATTTTGTTTATCGGTTGGAAATGAAATTTTAAATTGGAGTTGATTGACTTTTCAAAAATTAATTATAAATTTTATTGACTTTTCACGAAAAGATAAAAATTAAAATGAAAATATACAATTTAGTTCAAATTAAACTTGAATATTAAACAAAACAACAGACTTCTCACCAAAATAAATGTTGGGTGCGTGTGCATCACTTTAAACAAATCGAACCAGATGAAGTCCTCACTCCCAAGCCAAAACTAGACCTTCCTTCAAGGCAATTAAATTCAACAACCTCTTGATTAAAAATAAAATTAAAAAAAATCTTTTAAGTTTTTAGCCATGGCTGCCTAACCTTGAGGAAGTTCATAAAGTAGTAGAATTTCTTTGAATTTAATGCTATGTTTGGTAGAGGTGAAGCGTGGGAGGAAAGAAAATAGTGGATAGATTTTTGAAGAGAAAATAGGATTTTAGATTGTTTGGTATGCAAGAAAAGTAGAGGAGAGAAAAAAAAAAAAAAAAAAAAAAAAAAAAAAAAAACTCATGAGTCTAACTTTTTTTTTATTTCTCCAAAAGTGAAGGAATTTAAGAGTTAAGGGATTCAAATTGATCTACATTTTATGATAAAATTATATATAAAATTATCATTGGACTATATCTATTAAAACCATAATCTTGCGGTTATCTTCTCTGCATATGTTTTATAATTTTTTTTATAATTTTTCACATGCCATTAAAGATGTGCCGCTTGAATACGACAGGAAACCAAACAAACCATGTTAATTCTACATGCATAAATTTGAGCTGTTTTGATATTTAGAGTGTGTTTGGATGGTAAGTTTGAACTTACCATCTCAAAAAGTTTTTTTGTCTTTTTCTTCAAAAGTCTTTGTCTTTTTCCCAAAAAGTTTTTTGTCTTTTCTAAAAAGTCAACAAAATTTACTATTTCAACTTAAAAATCTCAACTCAAACTGACGAACCAAACGAACCCTTAATTTCAATGCTTAATAAGTAAGAATTTGTTAAGTAATAGATGACTTGAAAATCATCGGTCTTTTAGTTGCTACATGATTTTCAAAAGGAGGGATTAGGACAAGATAATTTTTTTTTTCTTTCTTTTTTTGGAAAAAGGACAAGATAGTTTTGATTTGCCATTAACATCAATAAATTTCGATTACTCTACCCCTTTGATTCATACATTTGTAATTGTATCTTTTACTAATGCATATATACATTTTTTAAAAACGTTTATAAAAAAATAAACATTTTTTAAAAATAAATAACATTTTTACAATGTATTCGTCCACAAATAACATTTTTTATGATTGCTAAGGGCATTACGGGATGCTTATAACGGGCGTGGCATACTGTTTTTTTTTTTAAATTTTTAAATTTTTTTATGATTGCTAATGGGTTGTGGATCTATAAACACAGGTTACAGGAAACTTTGGGCCGGCCCAGATCACGTAAAGAGTCAGGTTGGGCCGAAGCCTGTTTAGATGAATGAAGAGGGGAGGGGAACAATTGATTTTGGTAGAAAAAAATTATAAACTATTATGGTAACCATGTATTGTAGCTTATAAACAAACTTGTAACCATGAATTGTTCCCCCAAAAAAAAACAAAAAACAAAAAACAAAAACCTTGAGTTTTCATTAAATTCAATGTCTGCTTCTGAGTTTTTGATAATTCAATAGGCATCCCTGAGTTTTTAGACCATCCAAAAGTTATCTCAAAATATAAAGGGCAAAAAAGTTCCAAAAAAATATATACATAAAGGGTAAAATAATTAATATACTTTCTTGTAATTAATACGGTTAGATATTAAATCATAAGTCTCTTCTCTTCTCATTTTAATTCTTAAATTTTTAATTGTGATAGATTGTTCCCTAAACTTTTATTTTCTGTAAATTTTGGTATAAATTAAAACGCCAATTTCCCTAAAATGCTAAAATGGTTGACTTTATGCCTTAAGGAGTAAATTATGAAAATTATAACTTTAGATAGCAAAGTGACAAAAAAACTTACAGTTCAGGGACTAAAACGCTAATTTCCCTTTCTCTTTTTCCCCGTTTTTCCTTCGCATACATTTCTCGTGGAAGAGACAGATCTCTGAGACTTCTCTCCTTCGCCACTGACCGAGCGTTCTTCCGCAATTGACATCACGTCTGCGAATCTCATCTTCTCCGCAAACCCTAGCTCTCTCTCCGACAATGTCCGGCAACTCCGACGAACCAGTGCCACCGAACGGCGTCGACGAGCCGGAGCAAAGGCCAATTGAAGAACCTGTACCGGAATCCGAAACCGAAGCTGAACCAAAGCGAGAGCCACAATCGGAACCGAATCCGGAGCCACTCGCCGACGCTGTACAGAAACCGGAACCGGAACCGGCGGGAGTCGCAGATCGCGAGCCGGACGGTCCGAAAGAATCCTCGATCCGATCGAATGACGACGCCCGGAGCTCTGAGGTTGCGTATCCCGAGCTGAGGAAAGACCAAGGGAGTCGGACGTTCACCATGAGAGAGTTGCTCAACGGACTGAAAACTGACCAAGGAAGCGACGGCGCTTATGACATGCCGTCTCCTTACAGGTTCGCCTTTTCGGTTTCCACTCGAATTCTGATGATTTCCTTTTCTTTAGCCTTTTTATTTATTTTTTTTAATGATCTTGATCTTGAAGTTTCGATTTTTGAGTGAATTTTGTGTCGTAGGATATCTGATAGACAAATTTAGTAGGACTGATTGGTGGTGTTACGTTCAAGATTCTGAATTTCTGAAGGATAAGGTTTAGTAATGTTTTCTTTTCGGTATAAAAGTTAAGATCTTGGATAAATGTAAGGAGTTTTTGAAGTTCGAATCTTTAACGCTTTGCCGCCAGTATTTTTCTCTAATTTCCTATTAGTGAGTTTAAGATGCCGATCGAAAGTTCTTGTTATTGGTGGAGTCTCATTTGCGGCACAATCAATTTAAGCTAGTTGCAGACCAGGAAAAAGTTTGTAGTTTGATGAAAAATTAGTATCAGGCTTTAGTGATTTGGGAGCAGTAAAGCTCTACTTCAATAAGAGAAGTTCATTGCTATTTTAATTGGAGATTGACAAGAATTTAGAATAATTAGCTCATTAAGGAAAAAACCAACTTTCGTTTTCCTCTCCTTGCTGAAGACCTGTTTATCTACTTGTTCCTCTGAATTGCCTCTCAATTGTATCAGTCAAGAAAGCCCTCAGCAACAACACACAGAGCAGAACAATGCTGCGATGGAGTTGATTAATAGTGTAACTGGTGTTGATGAGGACGGTCGTTCTCGCCAACGAGTTCTTACATTTGCTGCCAAGAGGTATCATTATCTTGTTCAGCTTGGTGTACTTCTCATCTTGGCTAGTTAGTTACTATAAGGCTAAAAGTTCTATGCTTGCTATAATCTCTACTCGAATTTGTAGGTATGCTAGTGCAATAGAGAGAAACCCAGACGATTATGATGCACTTTACAATTGGGCGTTGGTTCTTCAGGTCTGCATCTTTTTTTGTTTCATTCGGTGATACAAAGTATGAATATCGGTTTAATATACTTATCCTTTTACTCTGCTAAATGAAATGAGATAGATTTGTGGTATACTGTTGTTCGTTTATGGCCATGATGTTTCTCAAAATCTTTGAATTGTACAATAGCTAGAAGAGGTATTTTCCTTGTATGTGCTGGTTGAGATTTTTTCCTTCCTCCTCTATACTGTACTCGAAGGATGAAATATTGATTGCTTGATATAAGACAGAACTGTTTGCTGAGTATCTCTTGACATTAAATGGGATAATAGTACATCCAATATGTTAACGTTTTCCTCCAAGAATGCACATTTTGGATGTCTCTGTTTTTGTGGATAATATATTATGCTTTCTGTGCTGGAGTTACCTTTTGATAACATTGCATAATTGTACTTGTATATAAAACAAACTTATTCTGTGTTTATACAATCCTGAATCCTCATATGGTATGCAGGAAAGTGCAGATAATGTCAGTCCAGATTCTACGTCACCTTCAAAAGATGCTTTGCTCGAGGAGGCTTGCAAAAAATATGATGAAGCTACCCACCTTTGCCCGACACTTCATGATGTACGTGCAAATGTCCTTCACTATAATCTGACACCTTAAACAACTGGTGGATCACGGATTAAAAAGCAATAATTTTTAAATATGGGACGCTATAAAAATTTGACATCAATCAATAACGAAATTGATGTATGCGCATGCATAAATTAGGTTATTATATTGTGTTGATAACGATCAAACTAAAATTAACATTATGTGTTGTGTTGCTGACCAGGCTTTCTATAATTGGGCTATAGCAATCTCTGATCGAGCTAAAATGCGTGGCCGTACAAAGGAAGCTGAAGAATTGTGGAAGCAGGTTAGAATATATAACCTTTGGTACTTTAGTCTTGCTAAACTTTCACATCTGGTTTTTCATGTTTTGGAGAGTCCTTAAGGGGAATGTAACTCAGAGATTATTCAATTTGTTTTTGCAGGCTACAAAGAACTATGAACAAGCTGTCCAACTGAACTGGAACAGTCCCCAGGTAGGTCTGGACAAGTAGTTAATTTAGGCTTGTGGCCACATCTGTATGATTACTGACTTCTTATAGAATAATTAATTTTTTTTAGAAACAGATATCTTCTACTTTCCTTAACTTTTGTTATTTTGTTATAAGAATCCGTGCTTTTTATGTTATTGACTGACTATGAGTTAATCTTTTGAGAAAAGATTACGGAAATCATTTGCTTTTTTTCTTCTTGTACATCAAGCATTAACTCTGTACATCAAGCATTAACTCTATCTCCATCTGATAAACATTGCAGGCACTTAACAACTGGGGACTTGCTCTGCAGGTATTTTTGGTTACTACTGCTATGAATTTGAATCAACCAGTTTTTTCTTTTACTTTTCTTGTTTGGAAAATATCTAGTTAAAATATTCCCTTTTTTTTTTTTTGTGAGGACATAGCTCTCTATGGCTTTATTCTCTGTTGAATGTATTGGTATTGGTGTTGGGAAGTATGATTTTATATCTCATTTTAATTATAAAATTTAGGAACTCAGCGCAATTGTGCCTGCTCGGGAAAAGCAAACTATTGTAAGAACTGCAATCAGCAAGGTACGATTCTTTTGAAACATCAGGGTAAAAAGAGGATGAATGTATGGGAAAACCAGCAATAGTATTTAATATCTGTCTCAAGAATAAATTTGCCATATGATTTTTCATCACTACATATTCCAGTTCTCTTTTTGCAGTTCCGTTCAGCTATTCAATTGCAGTTCGATTTTCATCGTGCAATTTACAACCTGGGAACTGTTCTGGTTAGTTTGTTGCTTATAAGTCTAGGATACCATGATCAGCATAAATTATGTCATTGGCACTGTTCTTTAGAAACTCAAAATTTTCATAGCTTATTCACACATATTGGTCTTAATTCCAGTATGGATTAGCAGAAGACACACTAAGAACCGGGGGATCTGGCAGTCCCAAGGATGTTTCCCCTAATGAGTTGTACAGTCAATCTGCCATCTACATTGCAGCTGCTCATGCATTGAAACCAAATTATAGCGTAAGTTCCTTTGGTTTCCTTTTCCTTCAATTCCCTTTATATTTTCCGAACCAAGTAGGTTTTATTGATCTAGATTACAGGTGCCTGTTTTGCATTAAATGCAGAAGAAATGAAATCATTTTGCAACTAAAAGTAATCGAGCTTTGTAAACAATTTGAACTTCCCCAGTTAAAACTCACTCTAAAATCCTAAATGCACAACAGTTACTTTGACTTTAGTTTCTCATTTTTCTTATTATTGTCTCCTAAATTTTCACTTTAAAGTGATACTTTTGATTACATTATTTTCTTAAGTGTTCATCCTCTTGCTTATGTGCAGGTTTACACTAGTGCCTTGCGGCTGGTGCGTTCCATGGTAAGTGGTAACTATTCTGTTGGAACTGTTTCTGAAATCTCATCTTAAAACCTATATGTATGTGTGTGTGTATGATACACAAGGACTATGCAAGTAATTAAACTAGACCTTTCAAGTTTAACTGTGCATTGTGATAATGTTACCTGATAGTGAGCCCATGTGATGCATTATTATTTTGAGTTTCAAGGGAAGGCACCCAAAAAATTTACACCTTAAGTTGTAGTCTTGGGTGGAACACTTCTCAACCAGTCAAAGCTTCATGCTTGTACTGCAGCCATAGCTTGATTAGAGATGTTCCTCATGTCAGAACGGAGCCTAAGATGGATAGTAGTTTGTTCCATCAAGTTTTTCGTCTTAGCCTTTGATAGCCCATATTACTTGAAGCGAATTTGGTGATCTGCAAATGGAGATTAAATGGAACAATAACTAGTGACTAATAGCAGCATTAATCCAGAAATAATAGAAACGGGAGATACATGGATGGAAGGAAAAACTGATTAATCAGGAGAAAAATCTAAGCTTCTTCGGCCAGTGAAGTTGCTGTAATTCTCAATAACCTGGAAAATAAGCAACCCCTTAAACGTGGAGAGGAAAAACCTAGAAATCTTTAGATCCCTTGCCTAGAATTAGGTGAATCAGCTAGACTAAGCAATAAATTTCTCCTTAGAATAAGGCTACCAGTATCAAATTGTTTATCAAATTTGAATCCAACGATGTTATTATTGACTCGTTAGAATATAGTTGGTAAACGTGATGTGAGTTATTTCTGCATTTCTTGTTTAACCGATCAAATATTGACTAGTGTATTTATAAATTATTTGAAATTCAAATTTGGTAAACAATTTGGTGTTTGTAGCTCTATTTTAGGAACAGTAGATACATGTACTTCTGTTTTTTTTAGGTCAATTTTTTTAAAAATCTTTTTAAGGGGGTATGATTATCTTGAGTCAAATGAGTAGCTCACTTAGAAAATGTCAATTCTCACGTGTTCTGAACTTCATTATTTGTTGGTATGTGAAGGATACCAACATGATATATCTGACAAAACTAAAATCTGTTACAGCTTCCCTTACCGTATCTTAAAGTTGGGTATTTAACTGCACCACCTGTGGGTAAACCGGTTGCGCCACATAACGAGTGGAAACGATCACAGTTTGTTTTGAATCATGAAGGCCTTCAACAGGTAAAGCATTGCAGTATTTCCAAATAGCGGAGAATGTATCTGCAATACATGATTTGCTTTAGTGCAGGTTCATCTTATATTATCACACTCACATATTTTACTTCTTCGGCTTGATCTTTGATCCTTTCCTTGTTTCTCTTTATTCTTCCACTTTTTCCACCTTGCCAGGTTAGCAAAGGTGAACAGAAACAAATATCCCCATCCCTCTCTGGTAGATTAGATACAATGAAGACTGACAAAAGGGCTATCAAAGTTGATGTTCCAGATATAGTTTCTGTATCAGCATGTGCTGATCTGACCTTGCCACCTGGTGCAGGCCTGTGCATTGATACAATTCATGGAACTGTCTTTTTGGTAAGAATCAGTCACTGCTCTAAAAGTTCTAGGGATATATAGCTTTTAGCTTTCTTAGTTTGGACTTCATTGTTCTTATATCCTGAGGTGTGTCTATTGAGACCTCTAGCTTTGGCTTTGGCTTTGGCATATTATAATTAGTTTCCTTACGGTACTGCATTATGAGCGTTAGAGTTGCTGCATGGAGATTGTATTTCTTATTCTCTTCCGAAGTAATAGTTGGGAAATCAAATTTTACCGTCTGTTTTTTAGTTACGGTGCAAATTTCATGAGAAAAAAGAAAACCTCTGCTCAGGTTGACAATTGCTGATTTGCTCATATTTGATTAAGCTTGTGCTCCTTGTCAGCGATGACCGGAGCTTTTGCTCTTAAGAAAACACACACACACACACACGAAAATATATATGAATCCTGCATCTTTTTTTAATTAAATTATGAGTTCACCGTATTTTCGTTAGCCATTTTTCTTTTCCTAGAGACTTTTCCTTTGTCATTTGAATCTTTGTAGTGTTCCTATTGTTGCTTTGGTTATGCAAGAAATGCAAAAATTTCTTTTCCCAAGCTTCCAAGATGATTAGAAAGAATTGCTCTTAATTCCTCATCTACTATTCAGCGAATCATTATAAGGTGTCATAGTTCTGCAAATGCAAAACCATTTGCAGACTGTTTTCCGATGTAACTTTGTTTTAATTAAAGCATTTGCTCTCTGATCCTTCAGGTCGCTGACTCTTGGGAATCTCTTGATGGATGGCTGGACGCTATCCGTATAGTCTATACAATCTATGCTCGAAACAAGAGTGATGTTCTTGCAGGTATTATTACAGGGTGATTCACCACGTGCCCCCTAATTGAATATTTAACCATATGTCATGACTTTGTTGAGTTGATGTACAATATATATAGAGATTTCTTGCTCAAATAAAATTTTTGTATATTCTACAATTTTGAGACCGTACTTCTCCATTATGTATCAGTTTTATCACCTCAATTATTCAGATGATTGTTGTTGTTTAGTCTTGAAATGAAATGAGTAAAATCTTCAAATCTGTGAGGTGTATAGGCCCATCTGACATAGAGATTTCCCAGTTACACTTTCTATTGCATTTTCACTAGTTAACATTTAGCGTAAACGACATAGATGTCTAGACGTGCAAATGACGTCTTCTCAAGATCTCTAGGCGTGGGAATCTCATATTCCGATTCCATTTGTGGGCTCAAATTGCTCACTGGTGTGGGATGGTTTCTAGTGGGAAGAAGAGATGTGGGTCCAGATAGAATAATAGCCCTATAAGATTTGGAAATTTTGATGTAGGAAAGGAAAAGTGGGACGATGAAATATTCGAGATCAATCCCATCACTCCTCCTTTACCTCTCTATTTTGTGTCACTTCCCTTGCATCAATTCAAGAAAGCACCATCAACCCACCAACCAAAGTCAAGAAAAATGCCAAAACAGAATATCATGAAGAACAGGGCTAAGCTACTAGCCAGCCAAAGCTGTGCAGAGTGACAAAACAGAACCTTATTATCATTGAGTTAAAGATGGTAAAACAACTTGCATCAATCTTTTTCGTTTCCTTCTGTTTACTTTAACCGTCTGGTCTCATCCATGAAAACATTTGCATATCTCTAAGATGTGATTCCTAGTCAACCTGCTTAAGGGCTAATTTGTGACTACTGAAACTTACTTTTGGTAAGTTAAATCCCCCTTTTCTTTTCCTATGACCCTAGGAATTTCATGCAGATGGGGGGTTTTACTTTGGCCAAGGCAAGAACTGAAGCAGGGAGAATCCATATCCCTTCTCCGCAAATCAGCCCAGATGCCACGGCCGGAACCATCACGTCAGCCTTCTTGGTGTTAAGCTTGTGCCATAGAAACACAACCAAAGTCCCCACGCACATATCAATGGCGAAGTAAGCACCGACCAAGAAAGGCACACCCATAACCAGAGGGAGTGGCATCCATTTCCCGATCTTTTTTGGCGAAAAGTCTTTCACTAAGTTTACCACAACAGCAAAGGCAAAGAACCCACAACAGAGCTGAAGGCAATGGCGTGGCAGAGCCGAAAAGCCCTGAACTCCAAGAATAGCCATGTTTCTGTAGATCAAGGCGTAAGGGGCTTTGAATTCCCCATATGGGTTTCCCACGTCAAATGCCTTGTAGAACAAGAAAAAGCTGAGGGGGGCCATGATGCAGCCCAAAGCAGTGCCAATGACTTGGCTCACAAACATTGCTCTTGGGGACGTTAAAGTGAGATGGCCAGTTTTGAAGTCCTGCATGAGAATGCATGCCACGGAGACAACAGACTTGATGACACCGCAACCGGCAAGCCCTGCCACGACTCCATTTTGTTTCCCGCTGAGAGCTGCTAGGATGAAGAGGGCCACTTTGCCATAGTTGTAGGCCATGTTAATGTCGGTGAGGCCAGCTCCGTAGGCATTGCAGAAGGCGAGAGATGGCGCTAGTATGTAGGCCACAACTACATAGTACCATTTGAGTTGTGGGAACATGATGGGGATCACAATAATGGAGATCATAGATAAGATTAGGTATCCTACAACTGCAAGCCACATGGGGATGGTTTCTCTGAGGAATAGCTCGTTTTGCTTTTCTTCGATTTGCTTCCCCTTGCTTTCTATGGCTGTGGGTTAAAAATCAAAAAACAAAACAAAACAAAACTCTCAAGTTGGCAGTTGTGTCTCTAGGAGGAAAAAATGCTAAAAAGTCAACACTTACGAAGTTTTAAAAAAAAAAGGTCACGAAAATTCTATGGGGAAAAAAAAAAGTTAAGAAAAGCCTAATTTGTAAAATATATGATTGGTTAATTATTAGTGATGACCAATGAAACCATCTTAGAGTTAACATGTAAACTAAGATACCCTAAAAATTTGAATGTAGCATGCAATCAAAGCTGAACTACTAGATGATGGAATAAAATTATCTTAGTCGTTGGGAAAAAAAATAAATTGTCAGCTTTTAGTTTAAAATATTTAACAGCTTAGATCGTTTCTTTTCATCATCTAACGGTTGAAATTGAATTGCGATACATCCCAGAAAAAAAAAAGGACGTTCCATAGCTTCTTCCTAAAATTATAGGGAATTCTAAGGTTGCTCGTATTACCCATATTGTTCCTGTTCTTCAATCTTTCGAGGATGTTGATAATTGTGGCAGCTAAAATCTTGACGAAATTGTAAAGGCCATCACCAAGGATTAGAGCTACAGACAGAAAAGCCTGCCAAGAAATTGAGGCATATTTATGAGTTAGTGACTGTTTGTTTCCTGGGAAAGGAAAAAAGAAGACTTGGAATTGGGAAGCAAATAAAAAGAGAGACCTTGTAACCATAAAGACTCTTCATGTCACTTTCCTCTAGACTTTCAGGGAACCATTGCCCTTTAAGTTGAGAAATGAGAGGCCACATTACTCCATAAGAGAGCACAGCTCCAAGAAGCAACGACAAGTTCACTCGGTGGGAACAAATCATCCCTGCTCCCACGAAAGTCGTGCTGAAATCGAAGTAGAAACTGCGAAAAATAACAACTTCAAATTCTCCATTAACAAAAATATGTTTCAACTTTCGACAAACATCATGGGGTGGTTTGTGAGAATTCCGCATGTGCTAAAACCTACGTGTTCTTCCAAGCCTGCAATCCGAATGTCGGGAACTGCGAGAACCCGCATTCTTCTTCTTTTGCACTGTAAAACCACTTGAAAAATCCCCACAGGAAACTGAAGGAGAAGTACTTCAAGAAACCTCGTACTTGCTTCCTGAAGAATGTTAACGTTTTGATTGATGAATCATAAGTTTATATTAATTTGATTCTGATATATGATCTGAAAAATAAATAAATAAATAAAATAAGAGCCTTGAATTTAATTATTTACTTGGCCATTTTATCTCCACGAGTATGGAAACCGTTGATGAGAACTGCAGTTGCCAAGCCACTCGGGTAAGTCAACTTTAGGTCCACTATCATGATCTGTCCAGCAATAATAATTGAAAATGTCCATAAGACCATTACTGTTTTGTGCTTCAATTTTCAAGGCAACTGAAATTGTTTCTATCAGACTTTAAATAAGTACTAAAAAAAAAAAAACTTGACTTTCCTTATTATTTATATCAAGATCTTCCTTTTTTACCTAATATTTAAAACTATCCGATTATATCAGGTCAATGGAAGAAAAAGGTATTCAGATATAGGTTCAAAATCTCAAAGATTTTTAGTACACATGAATCACCGTATGTATTTAAAATTATTAGAATATAATATCTACTGTGACATTTATTAGGCCTATCTTTGACTGTAGAATCTAAGAAGACAGGGTTGCTTTCTATACTGATTTTGGCTTTTGGACTTCAATATGAGCAACAAGATTAAAATAACCCCAAAAAGGGTGGGAGACAAAATCGTCATAAAATAACTGTCTTCAGTCTCCAAGGTATGCTTATGTCACATCTTGAACCTTTAGAGATATATATATATATATATATATATTTTTTTTTTTAAAAAGAAGAAGATTAATGGAGAGTTGAACCACCTTTCTGAGTGGAATTAAGACAAAAAGGCCTACAAAGCAAACCAAGAAAAGGAAACTAATCATCCAACCAAAACCAGGTTCCTTGGTACTCGTCAAAGTGTTTCCCTCTGTGTGCTCTCCTGACAACTCATATGTCTTCTTGTTTAGTCCCAATAGATATGATGCAAAACCCCCTGCAATTCATATTACATAAAATCAATCTTAATAACAATAGAGACAGAAAAAAAAAAAAAAAAAGGGGAAATTTTGGCAGAAAATTATGATTAACCTCCAACTGCTATACTATAGCAGGCCACAGCACAAGTCTGTATCATGGTGTTCTCTTGCCGAGTGAAGGGCTTCGCTATGTAACCGAACTTTTGAACCACTTTGTTCCATGTCCTGATGAACACAAAGGCGAGGAGGGCGGCGGAGACGTTGAAATTAGGAACAATCCCCGTTGTGAGGTTCAGCTTCATGGCTATGATGCTGTAAATACTTCCAATCACAATGCTTGCCAGGACTCCTCTCACTGTCAACTGCTTCGTCCATGGCTGATTCGTATCAGTAACTTGGTACTCGTTTATGTTTTCTTCCACATCGTCATCGTCGTCGTCTCTTCTCTCGTCGATCTCTTTCTTTTCCAAACTTGCTTCACGACCATGATCTCCCATGTTCATTTCACTGCACAAAAGTAAGACTTTTTTTAGTTGATAAGTATGAAAGATGTATAAGAAGTTCATTCATATGAAAAAAACTCACCTCGGAATTCTTTTTTCTTTGTTTTTTCTTGGTTGTAATGACTGATTTTCCTGATAAGCTGTTTACTCTACTGTTTTATCTGTCTTCTTTCGATGAATGGTAAGAACTCTTTTGGCAGAATATAGATCTTCCTGTTCTGCAAAACCAACTTACTAGGCTGCAAAGTTCACACAACCGACACAGCTTCACTAGAAACTAAACCCCACCTTATAAAAGTAGGGAAGTACCAATATAAATTCCTATTTTGTTTGAAGAAATGGCATAAAGTGACTAAATAAATAAAAGGATGGTGGAGGGTAAACTTGACAGAAAGTGCTTGGTCGATGTATGGATATGATCTTGGAACACCAATATATAGAAAAAAACAGTGGATGTGATACTAAACACTATCACTAATAAAAGATGAGTCTCATCTGTGAGTCATGGGACCCATCTACTGACAGTGCCTTTTTAACATTGCTCATGTATATAAATTATTGTGGCATTGAAGCCTACTATGCGTAGATTTGACTTGTCCGAGTCCATTATCACTGACCTTAATTTCTCTTCTAGTACTACTATTATTATTTTTTTCATTCATGGGGAGGTTATGATAATATTTTAGTGGGATATAGATATTCTCTCATGAAAAGTCGTTTAAATTGGACCATTGGAAATTTTCAGATTGTAACCAGGCATGAGGGGTCCTACACTGTATCAGCCACATTGAGAAGAAAATGATATGTTCAGATAAAAACACTGGAAAAAAGTATGTGTTTACTTTTATCACACACCTTAAAAGTCAAGGAGATTCTAACCCTCCTTTGTAGTGCTTCAAACAACATCTATGCAGCCTAGTTCCACCCATTGTCTTAATTTCCCCCAAAAAAAAAATTATCATCATTTTATTCTTATTCTAGGGGCATTACATTACAACAGAACTAAACAGAACAAAAAAGCATGGAGTTGATATTGCTGGACGTATTATATGCACAGCTGAGTATAATAGGCACAAAACAAAAAGATTTGAGTATAAAATCAGAATTTAGTAGGAGCCAAAAAATGCATTATCAATATATTTTATTTATTTTGGCAATCAGTTTATATTCTGCCTAATCTTCATACTTATTTGTTTATTGATTTTGATGTGGTTTTGATCAGATTCGATTGTTAGATACATGCACCATCATTATACATTACCATAAAAAACCAAAGTGGTCTATTTAGGTTAATACAAAATTTTAAGTGAGCCATTTTCTGTTTTACCAGAAATATATAAAATAACCAGTCTTTAAAATGAGTAAAAAGACTTCACATGATTAAATCCAAAAAAAAAAAAGTTAGAGCCATCCTTGTTACGCAAATAGGCAGAGAATGCGATCCAACCCCAACCAAAAAGAAGCAAACAAAACTTATGGGATATGATATTCATCGCCAGCAACCAGACAGTCCATGTGGGACTGGTAAAGGAATAAGGGCCTCTCATAAAAAGCAATGGTAGTGAGCTTGGCACACGCAAACCTAATGGTAGTCACTTTACGTGTTTGTTCATTTAGAGAATACTATGTCTATAAGATTTAACTCTAAACTGACAAATATGCATAAAGTTTTGTTAAGTTTTCGAACTTATTTTAACTCAATTAAGATTCTTATGTAATTAAATGGTTCGAAACCAAAACTTGTTTGCATTATTCATATCTAATCACAGAATTTTAGGTTTTAATTGTTGTTATTATGCATTTGATTTTGACACCAACTTGAAAATGGCCTTGTTTCTGAGAGGGCCTGCCTGGGTGAAATAAAGGTCTTTGAAACTGAAAGATGGTTACTGGAATCCGGCCAAAAGCTCAAGTCTATTAATTTCCATAGAATTCCATTGCTTTAGTGGGAAAACTCTCATTCGGAAGGAAAAAGTACCTATTGAGAATTTGTCTCAGATTTCCTCACTTATGAATGCCTTTTTTTTTTTTTTTTTAAATTAATGATTTTGTTTGATTTAATATAATCTTTCTTTTAGAATTGTATGAAAACTACTAGGAATATCTACTTGAGAATTCTTTGACAAAAGAAAAATGATAAAATATATAAATGATAATAATAATAATAAGAGGTAGTTGTATAATAATTTTACCGCAATAAATCATATCACAAGGTGTAGAAAATTCTTTTTAAAAATACCAATAGCCATGGTAGTAGCGGCGACGTAGGGCGGGTCATTACATATATTTTCGTATTTTTATGACAAATGAAAGTAAGTTTAAGTATGTTTATGTATTAAGTAGCGGTCATGTAGAGCGGATCATTACATATTTTGAGTTGATGAATATGGATATGTAATAAACATTGCGTTTTTTTCAATTTAGAATGTGGGTATGCGTGATTATTAGTTTTGCATGCTAGTTCTTCGAAAAAATGATTGAATGTGGTTTTCTTTCGATCTAGAATTCCAATTATTGGTAAAGTAGAACTTGATCTAGGAAAGTATGGTTTCAGAGGCTTTATGCATATAGAAACAGATCCAACAATGTTAGTCACATTAAATTTTCAGGAAGGCATGCCCACAAAATTCTTCCTCATGTGGAAGGCATAGTTATAACGTAAAGATAATAATAAGAAAAGAAATAAGCTACTTGCAAGCCTCCCACTTATGGCTGCCTATGCTTTTTGTCCTACTAAATTTTAGGAAATTTTGGGTTCCGAATAAATTAGCTATAGTTCATCCTGCCTTTTTTTTTTTCCTAGTCTGAACCATATTCTAAGCAAGTATTCACAGCTATCTTCTAAGCAAGAATTCACAGCTAGATCCCAATAAATCAGAATAATTAATTTAGCAACTTTTAAGAGGATTCTTTTAGGACGTTGGCGTTACGATTATTTAAAAATTTGTTATGATTATTCATAAATTTTGAATCTTAGAATTGTTAAATAAAACATTAGACTTAAAAATCTAAAATGATATATATTTATTTGTAAACTTGATATGATTATTTGTGAACTATCACGGTGTCCGAACAACACCATTAATAGAATGGCCACAGATCAATTACAAGGACTAGTTGGGAGGTGATGGACCCACAATAAGTTTCAAATTTGCTCTTTCTATGCTCACATGAAGATACGGCCAAAGTTGAAAAGTTAAAATACATAGAATGAAATGCTAAAGACAAATAATGTGTGGACGTATGTATAGAACGATCCCCTCTCCACTACTTGACTTAGTGATGTAAACTCTTGTGAAAAGGAAGATGCAAAATTAAAGGCAATCATAGATCTTGAGAAACTTTTTTCTGGCTTGTGGGGTCCAAATATATATATATAAATGTATATATATGCACGAGTTTGTGGTGAAAAAGAAAGTTTACAAGTTGTTTAGATTCATTTATGGATTAAAGCAGGCATCCCATTCATGAAATCAAAGAGTTGATCAAGCGATCAATATTTTCGGTTTTGAGCAGAATGTTGATAAACCTTGTATTTATAAATGTGTAAAGGATGTCAAAGTAATCTTTTTGATTCTTTATGTTGATGATATACTACTTATTGGGAATGATGTAGGGAATTTGTCATCAGTTAAACTTTGGTTGTCTCAGCAGTTTGATATGAAGGACTTGGGAGAAACTAATTATGTTCTAAAAATTCGTCTCTTTAGAGATTAAAAGAACAAAATGATAGCTTTGTCCCAAGTTTCATTCATATATAAAATAATTAAAAAGTTTGCAATGCAAAAGGCAAAGAAAGGTACACAACCTTCTATTACCGGTTTGACTCTTTCATTAGATGACTGTTGTAGATGTTTCTACAGTCAAAATTTTAACAGAAATGTTAGTATAGAAAACGTAATAATCGATCATTTGGGTCCTTGGACATCGTAATGAAACTTATAAAGCAACGTAAGAACAGAAATATTCATGTCAGTAAATGAATATGAAACAGATAATCAAATCAGAAAAATGAATAGAAAATCAATCAACATCAAGATGTAGAGAGGTTTGCCAAATGATATGCTACTTCCTCTGTGAGTGAGTGATTTCACTATATATGAGTGTTTTGTAAATACAAGAATATGCTTCTGGGAATAATTTGATAGAATAACAGTATGTATATTTCGGACTAGGAAGAGAATATTTCCAAAAGTTCGATCCCCTCTGAAGGGGGGGTCTTCCTCTATTTATAGAGGAAGTCTTGTGGGTCTGAACCCATAACCGCTGATGATAGTTTCAGATATTGTCCTAAGGGACACGTGTAAGTACGCCATTGGTGGTTTAGATTAAACGGTTATCAGAGTGAATCTTAATCTCGGACAATGGGCTTGGCGATTACTAATGTAATGTCATTGTTGACATTGGGTTCGACGATTATGAGAGATACTTTATAATCTGTCGAACACGAGCGACGAGCGATAGTTAGAACACAAGCCTTTCTCCTTGTGATCCATCGTTCGTGGACTATATAAAGATCACGTTTGATCTGTTCGTTCGATGTTCGAGTATGAATGATCGTTATTCATATCGTAATGAATTAGAATCGCAAACTGGGTCCGGCCCATTTTATACGAACGATCATCGTTCGAAATTGAATGGTGGATTGGGTCTGGCCCAATTGTATGGTCGAGCATTGCTTATGATAAAGCAATATCATAAGTTGGGTCTGGCTCAAAAGTAGGGAGTTCATCGTTCGTTAGACAAACTATTAGAAGCTAACGTTATAAAGGGAAGACGAAGTCTAACCCCAACAACTGTCACAACACATCAGAAGAAAGAGAGCATATGAATAAGATCCATTACGCATCAACTATGGGTAGTCTTATATACGCTATACTTTGTACTCGCCCAGATATTTGTTATGTAATGGGTATAGTGAGTCGATATCAGTCGAACTCCAGTACCAAGCATTGACAAGCCGTGAAGCATATATTCAAGAATCTTAAAAGAATGAGGAACTATATATTGGTATATTCTTGAGAGGACTTAACACTCATAGGATATACGGATTCAGACTTCCAAACTTATAGGGATTCGAGGAAATATCTTTACTGTTTTAATCAAGTTTCATTAAGTGGGGGAGGTATATTTTTGTGTAGTGTGACTTTGAGCTTCGTAGTTTGTCCTGTATTAGCAACTAACCCCATTGTCAATGATTAATGATCAAAGTTAGGAAACTATAGTTATAATGCCTATCAAACTACGAATTTTATTAGATTTATATGCTTTATGGGAGAGATTTAGTAGGGTTATTAATCATTTTTAAATCAAAAAAGTGATATTATATGATATTAACAAAATATCGTTACATATCACTTCATACACACCGTGTAACTTAAATTGTGGTTGAAACTAATGACCTTTAGGGTGATTAATATTTTATAAATACTTTGGAGTTCGTTTAAGGGAATTTTATGATGAGAACGTTCAACTGTAGAAACTAATTATGTCAATTTCATAAAATATGAGAGGTATAATTTAAATCTGGTGACAGAAATCAATAGTTATGCACATAATCTCCCTTATTACAGTATCACTTTGTTAGCAAATGGATTCACCGAATGGGCACTGAACCAGACTTGTCCTCTTCAGCTTCTTGTAATTTTCTTCCCCATCCTTATCATACACACACACACACACACACACATATATATATATATATATAAATATATATAAATATATTACTAAGTGAAGTGAAAACACGTGTGAAGAGGAAGAATATAAAGATAAAAAGTCTCCACTAAACCTACACAATACCATGAATTCATGATCACGTCAACGACACTAGTAGAGTTACTTTTCAGAAATCACTGTGGGGCTCCTACGGATAGATATGGGGATTGAAAAAAAAAAAAAAAAAAGTCAATGGGAGTTTTAATTCTCTCTTTCCAAATGCAACATTCATGTGTGCAATGTGTATAATCATGCATGTAATGTAATAGCACCCGGTGGGGTCAGTTTAAAATATATAGCAGGTGAGAAGGAGAGTTGGGATAAGAACTCTCAAATTTAAAATTTATTTATTTATTTATTTTGAAATTGAGTAAAAGTTTTAAATTCTACATATTTTGATAGAGTCAGATGTGATATTATAATTAGGTTATATATACAATTACAAATTTAAAAATGTTTTTATTTCTTCATAAATGAAAATCATAAACTCCATCCTGTTTTTATTAGGATTGAAATGCTATTTTATTACTTTCTTGCCCTCCACTATCCAACAAAAAGAAGGGAAGAAGGAGAAGATATATGGTGAAGATACATCATTTTCAACAATGCAATCATGAAATATAAAGCATCTTTTTTTTTTTTTTTTTTTGTTCTTTTCTTCTGACTAATGACAAGTAATTCCCTGAAATTATTTGATCTTGCTTCTCCAGTTGAATTATTGTGACTGAGAAGACATCTTCATAGTTTATCGGCAACCAATTTTCTAAGGTGTTGGTTTGCATTCAGACTATCTCTCTAGAAAAACTCGTACGAGAAAAAAAAAAAAAAAAGGTACAAAATTCTTTTTTTTCCCCCCTAGTTTTTGGAAGACTTTAGTAATTAATAAGATCATTCTAGAACCAGATACTATTTACTTTAATTAAAATTATATTAAAATAAAATATATATACAGAATAAATAGTTTTTAATATATATCTAACTGATGAAAATAAAATCTTATCGATAATATATAGTACAAAACTCGGATATGGATAAATAATTAGAAATGGAAAATACTTGCTTTTAGTCGTGATTATCTCTAGCAAAGTTGGAGTTAGCAAGCAAATTAAGAGCCCTATACTGCTCAAGTGTAATTTTGAAAACCAACAAAGTTGCAAGCCAATGACGTGACTGTTCATTCAAATTCAATAATCTTTATCAGTATTGAAAAAGAGCGAATACCAACTTTCATCCTGCCCTTCCTATCGGCCACGTGTCGCTTCTTTCTTTTTTTCCTTTTTTTTTTCGTTGTTTTTTTTTTTTTCCTTCTTTCTTCCGGTCTCTTCTATTTTCTCTCTCACCCCTGTTTCTCCTGTTCTTCGTATCGTTTTTTTTTTTTTTTTTTTCTTGCTCTCTTGCTTCTTGTTATTTACTCTCTCGATCCTCCTAGACGTTTTTCTTTCAACTATAAAATACTAGAAATGCTTCAGTATTTGAAGCTTTTGTGTGTGTGTGTGTGTTTTTATGTTCTTCTTTAACATTAAGCAAATCGGAATGTACATAATGATTTAATCTTTAAATTCTTTATTGGCTTTCTGTTGCAATACTGCATTGTCTGAATTGAATTGGCTTCGCTTCTCTTGTAGGGAGAAGGCGAGGTGGCGTCTGTCTGGGCCCTAAGTAACGATGTTGATTTGAGTATACAAGAAATGAAGTTTCGATTCGGTGAGTATAAGAAGACACATATGAGGAGGCTGAATCTGAAACATACGCTTAAACAGACGATGAAGTCGAAACCGACGCAACAAAAACAGAATTTTCTTTTTGTTGGGTGGAGAATTTGTCTAGAACAACATAATCAAGAGAAGCAGAGCGAACAAAATTAGTTTTGGAGTGAATTCGAGCACCTAAAGTTGGCACTGATTGAGCTGTAGATTATGTATGAGCTTACTGATTCAAAGCTCTCAATCGATAGGCCATACATGTAGAATGCAATTTTTACAGTATAAATTCATTGAAGTAAGTTATAAATTTATGTGTAGTCAAATTTCTGCGTCAGTTTCACTTAGGGGAAAGCTTTTTATTGTAGTTATTTTAATTCTATATAATTATCAATAATTATTTCCTTATTTTTTGTTAGTATTTTATTATCTTCAATCTTCTCCTTAATTTTCTGTACCATGTATTCATTATATGAGAGTAACCACCCGAGATTAAAAAAAAAAAAAATGTATGAGAGTACTTATATTTTATGTTATTTTAAGTTTTAATTTATTTTATTAAAAAAACTATTCTCAATAAAATTCAAATCATCATGGATGTGTCACTATAATATGAGATAAATCATGTAATAGAAATTGTATGATGAAAATTGAATTCATTATATAGTTCCAATTTCTATTGGTTATAAAAGCCATTGAAGCTTAGAGAAATTCTTCATCTTGCAGGAAAAAAAAATTTTAAACCACTGATAGTTACCTTTTAAAGAATCGAACACGTGCGGAGCACGTCAATTCAACTAGTAGAGATAGAAAATTCAATACTCAGGCTTTGTTTGGTTAGTAAGTTCAAACTTACCATTTCAAATTTTTTTTTGTCTTTTTCTCAAAAAATTTTTGTCCTTTTTCCAAAAAGTTTTTGTCTTTTCTGAAAATTCAAAAAATTTACTATTGAAACTTAAAAATTTCAACTCAAACTCATTCACCAAACGGACCCTCACTTTACGAAAACTTTCATACGGTTTGACAAGTCTTTTGCTTGGTCCTCGTCTTAAAATTCTTTTCAAAGATACTTTTTTCATCTTCGAAACCATATTTATTGTGTGTGTATATATATATATACATATACGTGTATATGTATTCTTATGCTCAGATATCCGTGTATATGTATGACACGTGGGGTTAATTTGTTTCCAAATAACACACTCAATACAACATGTCAAACATATGTTAAAAACTTAAAAGAAAAAGAAAAACCAAAGACGAGTCATCTAAAATACTATGTAAGCAAATAATATGCAAATCTAATGAAACAGAAATCGATTAAATCAATAAGAGCTTTTATATTAAAGTCAATAATTTGCAAACAATAAGTACACTACTATATAATTATCATCTATGTTTCTATCACGTCAAAGTACGTAGTGAAAATAATTAACAAGTCTCATTTAGTAATTAGTGTGCGTAATTTTCCTCAGTTTGTTTGTCGTATGAAATAATCAGAAATTGAGTCTCCGAGAATTGTGTTGTGTCTCTTGTAGGCTGGGCTCAATCTGATTAGCCCATTAGAGAAAAACAATTGGGCTGTGAAATAGAAAGTCTGGCCCAAGTATTTAATTGAGAAAATTATGACAACAACCTAAAATAGGGAAAATTACGCAAATAGCCAATTTTTTTTATTCATTGATCAACATGATATAAATTCTATTTTCTTAACCAATATAACACAAATTTTAATCTTACTTTTACGTTTGTGTCATATTGATCTTATGTTAAATTGAGAAAATTAGGCTGGATGACATTTTTTAATCACTTAGTCCATTAGATGACCCAACTTTTTTTTATTTAGAAAAATAATCATTTCTTATTTTTCATATTTGGTCAACCTATGATTGACTAGGAAAATTAATAATTCACTAATCGTCAATTAGTAATTGACTATGAAATTTGACAATTTACGTTATGGTTAATCAGTGATTGACCGTAAACCGATCACTAATTGATCATTTAAGAAAGTTAGTTAATTATTTTAGGGAAAAAAAAGGGATGTTTTAACTAATTTTTAAAAAATTTAGTCATTTATTAAAAAACTTCTTACAAAAAGACTATTTAGCTATAAATCTTATTTTTGTATCATATTAGTACAAGGATCTTTAAGTTTGTGTCATTCAAATACAATGATCACAAATATGTTTTTTTTTAACCCTTTCTTAATGATTATTTAGATTCTTGACCTTTTATTTTTATCTAATTGGAGATTAAAAAATTAAAATTATGATATCTATGACTATGATATAATTCAAAGATGTGTTTTTTAAAAAACGAAAATCCTACAAATCACCAGAAAGAATGCCTCCTGTCTTAGGGTGTCAACTTCTCTTGGAGTCAAACAACCACTTCTTTACCTTCCCCGCTATACAAAAATCAAAATTACTAAAATAAACTTCATTAGTGTAACATATCAGAATTAGACGAAAGGTTCATTTTATGTCTACGTACGTCTGGATAGTGTATGGCTTTATACTCTTGATATCTAGTGCTAAATATATGGCAGGAAAATTGCGCATTATCCTTTAAACTTAAGTGCACATATATATATACACACATAAGGAATGGTTGTTATCCGGCACCCTTTTTATATGATATTTGTAATTTTTTTTGTTGATACATTATATCAATTAGATAATTTTAATATAATATTTTTCAATTAATATAATGTGATAAGATTTTAAATAAAAAGTTATTATTTTATAAAGTTCTAAATAAAAAGTTATATATAAATAAAGTATTGTAATAAGTTTCTATACAAAAAAGTTACAAGATATCAGATACAATAACTTTTCTATATGTACACATGTAACGGCCTAAGGAAGAAAGTTTTGCCCCGTAAAATGTAGAACAATAGGACTTGTTGTAGCCTTCTCAACAGCAATGATGAATGCCTTATCCTCATCGTCATCTTTTTTCATTCTCCTTGTGACGCAATTCTCTTTTTCTTTTTCTCCTCAGCATTTCTCAATTATTACAAATTAGACATTTTACATTAAAAATTATAATATTATATATAAACTAGACCTACATGTGAATCAAGAGACAAGAGTTTTAACTCTCGATTTAAAATAATAAATCATGTTAAAAATTTATTAAAATCAATATCATATTAAACCCTTTATTTTAGCTATTCGTAGCCTTTTTCCCTGATTTTTTTTTTTCTGCAACATAAAAATAGCATTGTCATTTGGCTATATATGTACAACTATACAGTAATTCTATTTCTACTTCTATCACAAGATGCAAGGTTTAAATTTATTCCTAAATTTAAAAAAAACCCGTATATAGATCTCATTTCTAAATAAAAAAAAAAAAAACCATATATACATAATCTTTGGACACGTATATAAAACAATCGAAATATTTTTATTTGAAAGATAATTAGTGGACATTAAAATATTAATTAAAACATCCGTTCAAGTTTAATGATCAAAAAACAATAGATTGATGTTAATCAATCAATAACCGAACATTTCATTAAAAACAATCATTTTCTTAATTTAATAAAATCAAATATATTTTAGAGATAGGTGTTTTAGATACAAAATCATATTTTTTAGATTTATATCTAACTCTATGGAATGATAAAGAGATCAATTTTATTTCCTAAATTAAAAAATATATATAGGATAATTATTATTAAAGGAAGAAGAAGAAGAAGAAGAAGAAGAAGCGTTGTCGTGTATATTTCTTTGCCTACAACATGTAGCAAAAGCCCTTGTACAAGTGCCGCGAAACATCCTCCAGTTTATAGCCAAAAACAGCCTCATGCAAAAAACAGAAAGCAAGCCTCCTTCGACGCGGCAAAACATTGACTCTCCCCAACAAACCATTAAAAATAATAATAATAATAATAATTAAAAAAAAAAATTGTTGGCGCCTTTTTGTCGTTTTCCTACAAACCGTGTGCTCGCCACCCGCTGAAATTCACGTCAAGCCCACTACAAAACCCACACCGGCTCTCTCCATCTCTCAAATCTCAATTGCAGATAACTTCAATTCCGATTACGAACCACCAAAAATGTGCAGGTCAACAGATTACAACGGCTTACCAATCGGCCGGAGCCGAGACCGGCTAAAGATCCGCTCCTTCGTCGTCGGCTTCTCCGGTCTAGACGCCGCCGGAAAACCGTTCCCTCACTCGCTCACCCTCGTTTACCTCCCGAGGATAAACGACAGCGCGCTCGAGGTCTCCGGGTCGAAGATCCGACCCGATACCCCCGCCTTCGTCTCGCTCCACCGTGGCGGCGGCTGCGGCGGAAGAGGAGGAGGAGAGATTTCGTTCGGGAGCAAGGAGCGGGTCGTGGTGAGCGAGGGCGTGAGGTTCGAGGTGTATCTGAGGGAGGAGAAGGTGCTGAAGGGGAATTTCAGGAGGGACGAGGACGACGACTGGAGGTTGGACTGCGGTTGCGCAATGGAGAAGGAGATCGACGCCCTGACGGCAGCGGCGGCGGTGGCGGCGGAAGTTAGGGTTTCGGCGGAGGGAGGCGTGGCGGCGATGAGAGAGAGTGTGGCGATGGCGGTGGGGAGGAGGCGGCGGCGGTGGTGCGGGCGGGGGTTGGAGGAGATTCCGGAGGAGAGGGAGGTGGAGAGTGAAGATGATCAGGTTGATCGGACGGCGGTGTGCGATTGCGACTGTGAGGGGAGTGGATCGGACGGTTGGGTGGGTGGTGATGGTGATGGAATGGACGGCGGAGATGAGGAGGGGATTGGGATGGATATGGATATGGAGGGAGTTGGGTGGGCCGTGGATGTGGGGATTTGGGTCATGTGTTTGGGTGTGGGCTTTTTGGTTTCCAAAGCCTCTTCCAAGTCCTTGAGACGGAGAAGAATCTTATGATCTTTCTCCTCTCTCTCTCTCTTTTTTTTTTTTAATTTTTTTTTCCAATAATTCATTTCTTAATTATTCTTCCTTGTAAATTGTAGAGAGAAATGGCAAGTGCATGAAATTTTGTCACTATTTTTTTTAAAATATTATATAACATAAAATTGACTTGAAGCAAATTTGAGAAGCTAATGCTACATTTTTTTTAAAAAAATTTTATGTCACTCTTTTAAAATTCCATCCTCACATAGAATAGATCGACGGGAACGTGAGAATACTATCTATCTATTTATTTTTATTGGCAAAGAAGATTATACTCTTTATCTCCAAGAAGGAACACAAGACTTTACCCTCCTAAAAATTGAAATTCTTGAAAATTTTTAATTTTGTGCCTTCTCAATTTGTGAAGGAGGCCAAAAGCCCAATCTTGAAATTTTTCTTGGCAAACCCATCAATTTTATGAGAGAGAGAAAATTTGTGATCGTGTGTGTTGAGTCGGGACTTGTAGATCTCAATCAAAGTAAAGAAAAAGAAAAGGACCTAATTGAAAGTTGGAGAACCGATGGGGGCAATAATGACCTAATCAAGCTTTTTATGAATATCTTGTGTTGGAGAAAGCTACATGAGCGCTAATTCACGTTCATAGCCACTTTTTTGAACAACTTTGTTTGCAAAATATCAAATTTGTTGGAACTTAAAAAGTAGTTTTTGGATCCAACTTTTTGCTTCCTCTTAATCAGGGCTTTTCTTTCAAAACTTTTCCCTTCTGGATATAACTAACTCTTCTTCCTTCACTCTTACCCTAACTTTGATTTCCTTTTTTTTTTTTTTTCCTTTTCTTTTCTTTTCTTTTTCCCCTTCAAGATTGCTTTTTGTCTTCTTGCTTAATTACATGGCTTCTTTGAGTGCAACCGTGGAGCACATGTTGTGTTTGTTGATGGATTATATTGGTTTCACCAACGGTCTTATCCAAATTGTATTCAAATCTTTAGAATGCAAAAGAAGTTAATATATATATTCCCTTTTTTCTTTTATTGTGTAATTACCTTCTATTTATTATGTGAAAATTTTATGGTAAGATTTGAAAAGAAACTGATAGTTTTATATTTTGAATAGTCAGATCTGTATTTGAATTTGTCAGTTGTACATGTTGTTTATTTTGACATGATGAATGACAATGTCATTTATATGTGAGTAGCAGCATGTGCCCTCACTCATAATTTAAAATTTTAGATTTTGCTCTTACTGTATTTATTAGTAATATAGATTTTCGTCCCTATTTAATAATAATATTATCTATAATTCTTTCATAGTGTCCCTATTGGAAACATTTACAAACTTCAACACTGAATATGATTTTGACCAAATTAACATTTAGAAATTCTTTTTATACATAGTTAACACACAAATAATTTTTCACAGGACAGATTAACCATAATGAACTTCAAAAAAAAAAAAAGAATTAAGTAGACTCATAAATAAACCCTATTAAATTACAACTTCTTAATAATTATTGATTAGAAGAAAATTTACAAACATCACACAAGTTTCTGATTTTTCATCATTATGAGAATCGTCAAGTGACTATCAGTTATTAACAATTAAAAAGTTTCATAATTACTAGATATACGTATATCCTACCGAACAAAGTTCCCTTATTCTGATATTTACATTTTTGCACAGCTAGTAAGAATATTGTGCAAAACAATCCTTAAAAAAACTAATAAAACAAGATGTCAAAATATAGTCTTATCCAAATTATGGCAACTTGAGCGTTGCCCCAATGTCTACTGACCCACAAAAGTCACAAAGCACTAATAATGACAAGACACAAAGAAGAGGGCACTGGGTCGACAAAAAGGCCAGAAAAAAACCCCTCAATACTAACGGTTTGAACTTCTATGTCTTCTTATTTATATTTCATTTATATATATTATTTTAATAATATTATAATATATCAATTAAAATTATATATTTAATCATAATATCATATTAAGTAAATTAAATATTATATTAATAACACATATCATAATATGAACGCAAGTAAGTGGATGAAATTTCCCTTTAACTAGAGATTTACCGAAATACATTATTTTAACTGAAATGTAAGGAAGGACGTACGGGTGGGTCCCAGACCTTCCCCCTTGTGATGCCGTCCACGTGTCAACATCCCGAGACCCACGCACCACTCGGACACGTCAGCACGCCTTTCTCACTCTGTCTCTGTCCTCTCTCTCTCTCTCATCCCAAGAGGCCAGCCAGAGCTCTTCTTTCCTCTCATGGCGGTCAACGAGCCGATATAATAAAATCAATTGAAAGCCGCTCTCTCTGCGTCAAAACAAGGCCCAACTTCAATCCTGTACTGTCAGAGCAGAGCGGAGCAGAAGACGAAGAAGACAGTTCTCAGTGGTGGCGTCGTCTGGTTTTCCGAGGCGGTGAAAAAGCATGGGGAGAACCGGAGGAGGTAATCCGAGGACATACTCGGCGAAACCCAGCGACTACAAGCTTCTCGAAGAGGTTGGATATGGCGCCAGCGCCACCGTTTACCGAGCGATCTATCTTCCTTTCAATGAAGTCGTCGCCATCAAGTGCTTGGATCTCGATCGCTGCAATAGCAATCTGGTTTTGCCTAATTTCTTCTGTTTTTCTTTTATTTTTCTTTATTTTATTATTATTATCATTTTTTTTTTTTTAGGAATTTGAGATGTGCTTGATTTGGTTAGCTTTCAGTAGAAATGGATTGTGTTTTTGGCTTGGGATCGACTCTTTTGACTTCGATTCGCTTTCGCCTGGAGCCGATCTGTGGTTTCTACAATTTTGTTGCTGATTTAGTGTTTGATTTGTGAAGCGAATTTATTGTGTAATTGGTTGAGATCATAAAGCTGGGGTTGATTTTTCTCCGTGTTTTTAATTAGCTAAGTTCTCTGTGTTTCAGAACTCAGATCCTCAGTTTCTTCGTTGAGGAACCATGAAGAAACAGTATATCATAGCGAGTAAAAATTACTAATAAATCAGTGTGTATATATGTAATTCGTTTTGTGTGAGTTTCTTTTTCTGGGTACTTGGGGGAATACTGAGATGATTAGCTTTAGGAGGAGAAGGGACTTAGCATGGACCACATGATCAGGATTGATTGGAATAATAATAATCTGTTACTCTCTAGACTGTAAAAAGTTGCATTATAATCACCTTATCAGATGGGTTTTTTTTATTTTTTATTTTTAATTTTTATTTTGTCCGCTTTATATATGTGTGTGTGTGTGTGTGTGTGTATTGGAAGTGACTAATCTTAAGTGAGTTTATATGGTTGAAATTAATGCTGGGCACTAAAGATTAGTATTATTCTGTTGCTTAGTTTACTTTTTCCTTTTGTTACCAAGTCGCATGATTTAAGCCATCCTTTAAAAGTATAGAGCAATTTTGAATCCTGTCAAAGTTTTGTCAAGTAGTCGAGTTTGTGATTGGTTGAGATTCATTCAAATTTTAATGCTTGGTGGTGAGAGAGTGCGTTGCAGTCAAGCAATACCATTAAGTATGAGAGGTTTTGTGGATGGTGAAAATGGCACTAGAAAATTGAATTTGGAGATCTCTGGTGCTATTGTTGACAACCCATGTACTCGGTGGTCTTTAGCGTGCAAATTTATTACTTTTTATTATATTTTCACAAGTTTCATATCCTAGGTTTCAAGGAGGTGTGGGTGGTGGAGCAAGAGAGCTAGGTAGGATAGCTTAAATGTTTAAGAGTTTGGAATTTTACCATCATATGAGATCACTTACACACTCGAAGAGACTAGTGGAAGAATTTCTTTTTTAAAAACTGAATGCAGATTTTAGCGATTGGAACTTCATTGTATTTATTGTATAGATGACTTTTAGAGCTTTCATAATTTAAGAGGAACATGATAAAGAATGTGAATTCCAGTTTGCAACAACTTTAGAGTGATCATATATTTTGGTACTTTTCTTGATGTGTATGTACATTTATTTATTTTGCAGGATGATGTAAGGAGGGAGGCTCAAACAATGAGCTTGATAGATCATCCAAACGTTGTGAGGGCGTACTGTTCTTTTGTTGTTGAGCGGAACCTTTGGGTGGTTATGCCATTCATGGCAGAGGGTTCTTGTTTGCACCTTATGAAGATTGCATATCCAGATGGATTTGAGGAGGCAGCTATTGGTTCTATTCTTAAAGAAACCCTTAAGGCTTTGGATTACCTTCATCAGCAAGGACATATTCATCGGGATGTAAAGGTCAGAGAGTGGAATTTTCTCAATGCGACCTTTTAAAACATATACGGATGGCATTCAAATTTTTTATTTTTTTATTTTGTTTATATATTTTGGATGCAGGCTGGAAACATACTACTAGATACCAATGGGTTTGTAAAGCTTGCTGACTTTGGTGTTTCAGCTTGCATGTTTGATACAGGTGATAGACAACGTTCAAGAAATACATTTGTAGGGACTCCATGCTGGTATGATTTCTGTCATTGTACTTGTGGTACTATGTCTCTTTTCTCGATTCATGTGTTTAACATTTGAACTTGTCTTTGCCGTCCAGGATGGCACCAGAGGTATTGCAACCAGGAAGTGGATACAATTCCAAGTAAGTTCATCTGGTAGCTTGAAATCAGAATTGAATTGTTGGAGTTTTCCGCCAAAGCACACTCTTGCAAGCACTTGTAAACTTGTATAATGGCTTTCCATTTTGGCAACCCATGTTATAGTTGCAAACACATCATTTCCTGTGTTGTCCTCACTCAAGGGTGAACAAAACTGATTTGGTTGTGCTTAACTACTAATGGTGATGATATTTATGTTCCTGATAATTGTTGAATGTCTTGTTTGCGTAAGCACCCAACTTTGGGCCCTGATTTTTCTAGGGATTGGTTTTGTATTATTAAATTGAAGAAAGGTCACAGTGACAATTTAATGACATGTGATGCATTATCCTTGTACAGGGCAGATATTTGGTCATTTGGTATAACGGCACTAGAGTTGGCTCATGGTCATGCACCTTTTTCAAAATATCCTCCTATGAAGGTATTTTCTTATTTACTTTTATTATGTGGGTTTTAACTAGGGTGGATTTTTAAATGCAGCTTGAACCAAATGAGGCTTTGCACTTCATTGAAACCTGTAACACAGCTAGTTTCTTGACTCGTAGGTTCTACTGATGACAATTCAGAATGCTCCTCCTGGACTTGATTATGATCGTGACAAAAGGTTCTCTAAGGTATGGTAATTCTTTCTGGAAAGAGCGTACACTGATATGCTTCCTGATTTTGTATCAAAGGCCCAAAGTACATTTTTTTTGTTTTTCCTTTTTATGAACTCTCTTATAGAATGCACTCTAATTTGAGGATTTCCAGTTGTGACCAGTCTTTTAAAGAAATGGTGGCTATGTGCCTGGTGAAAGATCAAACAAAGAGGCCAACGGCAGAGAAATTGTTGAAACATTCCTTTTTCAAAAATGCAAAGCCTCCCGAGCTTTCTGTGAAGAAACTGTTTGCTGAGTTGCCACCTCTTTGGAATCGTGTGAAGGCCCTTCAGGTGGCTGTCATACTTTGTAATATGATTTCTAATTTAACTTGTGTTTTTGTTTTTAATTTATGGTTTTGCGAAAATCTTGCAGCTTAAAGATGCGGCACAACTAGCACTTAAGAGGATGCCTTCAGCAGAACAAGAGGCATTATCGCAGGTTCTGTACATTCCTTGAATGCTCTCATAATAGGTGGCTAAAACTTCACTGATCATAATTCAAGTTTTTATTTTTATTTTTTATTGCACTAGATTACATTTATTGAGAATTCTTTCTTGCATATGTATTGTCCTTATAACTGCTTCCGTCTAAGGTGTTCTAAGGGCCTAAATGAAACATAGGAAGGCACTGCATAAGATCTTATCTTTAATAAATACTTATTCATCATTATGGAGTTTCTATCACTGATTCAGCCTTCTATTTAATAAACAGCACCCTGTTTTCTTTTGTATGATTAAGTTCCAGGAATGACTATTCATTGGTAAGGTTGATTTTCACGTCAATATTTGTTGGGGGATAATTGTCGACTCAAAATTGAATGCAATGATAAATAACTTGTGACTTAAGAGCATGTTGCATTCAGCGGCAGGAAATTTATTATCTTATATTTTTGTCCTGACTTTCCCTTGTCAGAGTGAGTATCAGCGAGGAGTCAGTGCCTGGAACTTTGATTTAGAGGATCTAAAAGCTCAAGCATCCTTGGTATGTCTAGTTTTTATTTGCGAGTTATGACCAAATTATAGTATTTCAATTGGTTAACGTCAAGAATATCCTTCATCTTTATGCAAGGTACGTGATGATGATGACGATTTGCAAGAGATGCATGAAGAAGATGAAAAATTGAGATCAATATTTCTTGAAAAGGTTTTCATCGTGTTTTTCTTCTCATGAGATAATTTCAAATGCAGAACAAGTAAACTAATTTACTTCTGTTTACTTTGGAATTCTCGAACTTCCAACATACAATTTCTTCAATCAGGATGCACCTCATTCCCAATCCATCCAGGGGAAGTTGAATTCAAACAGCGAAAAACTCTGTGAAGGGCAATCAAGTGGTGATAAACTACTGCAGGGTGAATGTTTGAACAACAAAGGCAAGATTCTGGAATGTGATGTACAGGAATCTGGTTTCCAAGAGAAAACAGGCTTGAAGAAAAACGGATCACTCACTGAGGCAACAACATCGACAATAGAAAAAGAGATGGTTATGCCAAGGACTAGAACACCTGTGAAAGTTCGCCAAACTTATAGTGGTCCGCTCATGCCTGGTGCTGTACTTACTCATTCAGCATCAGAGAGGGGACGCCTGTCTGAAAGGTTTATTATGGTTCATTACTTATTTGTCTTACATTTAGGTCTAGTTGTAATGATGTTAAGTAGCTTATGCAAATCTAGTGTTTTATTGGCCAAACATGCTTGTTCGTTCATAATCACATTGCATAAACTTGTGCTGGTCCGTTGTGAAGAAATAGAACCTAATTAGAACAAGTAGTATTGTAGGAATTAAGGCAAACATGGTTGATAGTCCCAGCATAGGTTTTATCACGAGACTAGGTTTGTATCTAGACCCATAGTGGCTAATTTTAACTTCTGCTAATCATCAGGACTCGATGAGTTGTAGCTTTAACATGGCTGCCAAACTTTGATGTAGACCTAAATTGACTAGTCTCTAAACTAGTATTCCCGATCTGTCCTGGAGGCTTGAAATATGTCCGGCCTGGTTTCATACTAAGTCGCTTTTCTTTTAATTTCAGATTTTGATTTCGTGCCCCTATGAGTCTTTATATCTGTCTGGTATATCTTATTCTTTCTTGCCTCTATGTTTGCAACGTTCTAATTTTATTTACGCGAAGTTAGATACCTCATCTTCCTTTTATTGGTTATGCTCTCATTTCTCTCATTAGATTAACAGCTGTTATTTTGTTAATTACTAGGAGTGAGAATGATAAACCCTCAACTGAGAAAGTTATTAGTGAAGTACGAAGAACACCAAGCTTTAGTGGCCCATTGATGCTTCCGAATCGAGCTTCGGCTAACAGTTTGTCAGCTCCAATAAAGTCTTCTGGAGGTGAGCAACTTGTTCAATATATCCTTCGAAGTTCATTTCACCAATGCTATGCTACTCTGGCTCCTGCAATTATTTATTGGCTTAGAAAGCTTTGCATCTTCTCCTCTTATAGGATTTCGGGATTCTTTGGACGATAAATCAAAAGCCAACCTCGTGCAGATTAAAGGGCGATTCTCAGTAACATCAGAAAATTTAGATCTTGTAAAGGTTAGTCTTGACTTCTTGTGGTGTATTTTCTCTATTGATTCAGTTTCACTAACTTAAAATTTTGCCCTAGGATATTCCATTAAGTACAGTTCAACGTCGTTCTTCACAGGTAGGTGGCTTGATGGTTTTAAATCTTTTGTGCGCAATTATGCTTTGATTTCTGGTCCTGACTTTTTGATCTGTCAATTTATTAGGGTTCACCGCTGAGAAAGTCTGCCAGTGTTGGTGATTGGATATTTGATTCCAAGCAACTGGTTTGTATGCTAACTTCTTGCTCACAATACTTGAATAATACAATATGATTTGGAAGTTGTGTACGGGCTTTGTTTCCTTCACAGCAAAATATGGTAAAAATATAGTTGTATATAATGGAATGCTGAGCATAGGCATTAGCATGAATATTTACATGCAGACTAAATGTTGTATGAACTATCACTAATTTGGTGTTATTGTATTTGAAGTTAACACCTTATATGTATCAACTTTCTATGTTTTCAGCCTGTCAGTCAGTCTCCCAAAGAGCTCAATAATAGCATAATACCAGCTTCGCTTCTCATGCCTCATCTTCAGAATCTTTTCCAGCAGACGTCAATTCAACAGGTAAAATGGTAGACTTCAAGTACATTGGAATGATGATCGACTTAGTTGAACAACTAATACCTCTAAAACTGCGGATTGCGCTTATTCTTGATTTCATCAATGCCAGGATCTTATCATGAATTTGTTAAGTAGCTTGCAATCAACTGAGGTGGTAGATGGTGAGTGGACGATCTCTCATTTAATAATGGTTGATGTGGTTGTATTAGTAAAGCGTATTTAACAATAAGGCTGTTCGATTTTGTTTCAGCTGCTGCTCAAAATGGGAAGTTGCCTCCACTGCCTCGCAGTCCAGAAAACAATGGAAGTGTAAGTTTGTTTTTATTGATACCTTGTGATGAACAGAATCATCTTCTGTAAAGAGGAACTCAGATTCGTGCTTCACAAGAGATTGATCGCTTTAATGGGAATAATTAACCATTTTCATGCCATGCGTCATGCACATAAAATTTCCTCACCAGAATTTTATGGGTGTACTGTGCACAAGTCTAAACCATTTACACCAAGAGAATTTTTTTTTTTAATTGTTTGTCCTTCGGTTGAAAACTCCTTGGTGTCTATAAACTATGTTGAATTGTCCAGCCGAATGTTGACCCAGGTGATATTCTGGTATCATGGTAGCTTTATTCCATTGTGGTACACGTAATATTCTCTACCTTGACAAGTCACAATTTAATTCATGAAATAACCTAATATGTGAACTCGTCTTTACGGCAATACTTGTTTCTGTGCACTCAGTTCTGTACTCATTTCTGTGCGCTCAGTTATGCACTCGGATGGATTGATGCATAGAAAGTTTTGATTTATATACTTTCCCTTATTGTCTATGTTATTCAACAGGCTGAAACAGCAGCTTCTGAAAGGGAACGTTTACTGCTCATGAGGATCTCAGAGCTTCAAGCTAGGTTCGTGATAGTCGATTCATTTTAAATTATTGCGATGCTACTTTGTTCATTTGGAAATCAAATCTCATGTTCTTCTCCAAAATAATGCAGGATGAATTCTTTGACCGATGAACTGACTGCTGAAAAGTTGAAATACATACAAGTGAGTTTGCTAAAACAAATTAACAAAAAATAAATAAATCTCATTACCTAGTTTATTTAAACTGACTGTTCAATAATTTCATACTCTGAGCTTGGTTTTCTACGCACGTCATGATTACACATAGTTTGAATTGATAAGCTGGTCATTTCTAAACAGTTGCAGCAGCAGCTAATCGCCGTTTCGAGCCAGGACGAAAATGGAGACAGAGGAGAAGGGGTGTCCGAAAACTGAAAAATGTGAAGAGTGTAAAGTTAAACCAAGCGTGTACATCCGGGCAAGATCTATGAATCAGGCAGAATTGTTTATCCATCCATTATCTTCGCTTTATGGGGACTGCTAGCGGCTGTTTATACAAGTAGACGTAATGCGAAAAAGGATGGCCATTAATATTTTCTGGTCTCTTCTGCGACATTGTCTTTGTAAGTTCTCGAGAAGATTTGCAGCTGCCTCAGGTGGAATATAAGCCAAAAAAATTACGGCCCGTCGTCCCCTTGCAGTGTTGTTGCAACTGCGGCCGAAGGTAAAAAAGGAAAAAAAATAAAAAGTTGCTTGTACTGTGCAGTGTTAGCCATAAGAAGGGAAAGAAAAGGTAGCTATTATATTGGTTTATATATATATTATATATGTGCATCAATGTCCAAACATAGCATGGGTCTATTATTTTTGGCAAAATGGGATTTCATGAGTTTGTATATGTTGGCGGTAGAACATAATGATACTTAATTCATTTCCAAAACTCTGTAAATTCTGCTGGTTCTTAGCAATATCTGGATTCTGTAATTTTGCTCCTCAATCATCTATTTTATGCAGGAATTATTTATTTTAAGTTGTAGCCATTCAAAATTCAAATGGTGCTGTTCAGATTATTTCTTGAGCTCCAATAAACCATGAAATATTTCTTAGTAGTTTCTAGTACAAGTGTTAAAGAATTTGTTTATTAAATTTTGCTAAAAAGTTATACCAACTTCATTTGCAGTTAATTTAATTTATTTTTTTCTTTATCTTTCTTTGCCGGTTCCCAGTCACTTATGGTGCACAATTGCTAGAGTCCATGGAGTCATAAAAAATTGAAACTACAATAAAGTAAAGGGAAATTTATTCAAGTATTTTCTGTATTTTAAGTTTATTGAGAATATCATCTAATTCGAATTTCATCAAATATATACATTTTAAGTATGTGTCAAATTCTTTCCTTCAATTTTGTGAAGAATTATGACAAAAAGGCCTTCTAAACGAAAAGAAAATTTCTGTATATTTCTTTAAAAAAAAAAAAAACCCCCCGGAACAAAGAAAAGCTTTTTATTGATAAAACTATTTTTTCTTCGTTTTTGCCCTTTTTTTTTTTAAGATTCTTTTCCTTTTTTTTTTTTAAGTGCATTTTCATCATTACATGGTTAAAATTTTATATTGATCGTTTCGTTCTATGAATTTGAAGCACATTTAAACATTTTCTAATTAGGTTCAAAATGGATGTGAATAAAGTCAATATAAGTATAATTATATAGATATATATATATATATATCTATATCTCCCAAAAAAATAAAAAACGGGACATAAGTTCAGAGACTGGAACATGAAAAACTTAAACAACAACTACTAGGAAAAGAAACAAAACCAAGACCTCGATACAACAAATTTAAAACGACAATTTTCTTGAAAAACGACATAAACTTAATTTTATTTGATATTTTAATTTAACTCTAATTAAATTAAATTTTTTATTTTTATTTTTATTTTTTTTTTAAATTAATAAAATTATAACTAATATTTAAAAAATCAATCGATTCTAAATTTTATTTACCACGGACTAAACAAACAGACAAGTCAACCAAACTCTTTATGGTAGAGCAAAAGAAACACGTGAAAGGCACTTTTAGCTCACCAGTCACCTGCATCACTTCGCGGAAGACGACAATGGCGAGTCCTCTTCCCCAAACGCACGAAACTCGAGGAACACGACGATGACTGAAACTGTCAGTGTCCTCCATCCTTAGCTCACCGGTCACCTTCACCCACTTCCAATGTCGGACTCTTAGGGTTTCAGACCACACTCCTAAGACCGCCAATGATTCCCTTATCTCTCAATCCAATCCATTTCTCTTCCTCTCTCAAACCTCGCATCTTCTTCCGACCAAATCTCTCCTCCTCCAAATCCCCGCCGATTCGGAACCTCGGACTCCTCGAGCTTCAATTTCGGAGGAAAATCAATGGCGTCGGCGTTTGCCGAGCGGACCTCTCGCACGACGCCCCGTTCGCCGCCGCAATCGGCGCTTGTATGCTGTCCTCGCTGGTTCTGCCGGTGGCCGGAGCTCGCGACGAGGATGGTGAGGATTCGGCTATGGATTCCACCGACGCGAGGTTTGGGGTCATGGGAATCATCAGCTTCATTCCTTACTTCAATTGGCTGGTAATCTCTACAAAAATCCAGTCTTTTTTTACCTCTTTTGTTGCAATAATATGTTCATTCATTTTGTTGGTCAACGATTGAATCAGAGCTGGGTTTTTGCGTGGCTTGATACTGGGAACAGGCGATATGTTGTGTATTCGCTGGTTTACTTGGTTCCTTACATCAGGTATTAAAACTGTCTACTTTAAGCTCCATTTTTTGGAATCTAATACAAGGAAAGGATTTAGTATATAGTTATCTTTATAGTTGTAAATGATTTTTATTAAAATGATTCTGGACAATCCAAACGATATTCCCTTTTTAAGTCTCTGCAATGTTTTGCTATGATCAGCGGTGGAACCAACTTATTGTATAAAGGATAAAGTTTTCAGAGACTTATATAAGGATAATTTTAAGTGGGGCAAAATAAGAAAATTGTAAAATTTCTAAGGTAAAAAAAAAATACTCACTCGGTTATGGGTGGTTCCGCCCGTGCTAATGATTTAAAATGGTTTACACTCGTCTATGTAGTTCATCCTTTTGGATTTTGATGCAAGTGCATAACTATATATAGTGGAGTGTAGCTAGATAAATGATTTTGCGTTGATGAATTAGGTCAAATCTGTCATTGTCACCCGAGGAGAGCTGGCTGCCTATTGCTAGCATCATTTTGTGCATTATTCACGTTCAGGTACAAGTTTTTTTTTTCAACTTTTCTTTCTACCCTGATCAGCATTTGGTGTTTACCCTACATTTCAATTTGTGCCTTAGATTTCTTTTCATAACTTCTTTGTAAATGTCAAGTGCGGTTCTTTTGGTAAGGTATACTACTAGAGAGTTGCTTATATCATCTCTAAAAGAA
The DNA here is from genome assembly GCA_038430175.1 of Ficus hirta. NCBI lineage: Eukaryota > Viridiplantae > Streptophyta > Magnoliopsida > Rosales > Moraceae > Ficus > Ficus hirta. The sequence goes on from CM076586.1 coordinate 15,222,186, forward strand.
TGTAACTCAGGGCTATTTAAGAATGTCATATTAGCAAGCTTCAGGTTATACTAAAACTTTTGGTTTAAGTTTGAAGCTACTTTGTGTATTTACTTGTGTCGTGTGCGTGTTTTTGAGGGTTGGCTACTTGTACGATGATGTAGTCTTATTAACTCTTTGCTATCTACAGCTGGAAACAAGTATTAGAAACGGAGACATTCAGGGCTTTCGGTTGTTCAGTGAGGCTTCAAAGCGTGTTTCATCAGCATCTAGAAGGAAGGATTCACCAAAGAAAAACGAGAAAATGAATCTGCCATCTGCTGATGAGCAGTCACGGAACAAGATTCGAGGGTGGGGAGTTCCTAAAGAGCCTTTACATGACAATGAACACCCGAATGATGATTGGGATGAAGACGAGAGAAGGAAACACTAGAACGTCTAGCTTGCATGGTAGGAAAAATGAACTCTAAACACAGGACACTGTGATTTGAATGAAAAATGTAGTTTGCCGCTTCTGTTAGTCCCCAATGCATATCAACAGAGCATGATTGCAAGCTATTGCATTCCTAATCAGACTTAGAATTATATTTTCTGTACAACAGATGTATTGACATACATAACGATGGAATAAATTTGGTTTGGATTTTTCATGGCAGCATATCACTTGTTCTGCATGACTAATTTTCTGATGACGGGGTTTAGTACCCTACCCTCGAGCCCCGAGGCCCGGACCTTGCATTCCGATATGACATCCATCTCGTTACAAATAAAAAAATTTTACTATCCCGTCGGACTAGAACCCAAGACTCAATACATAGAAAACAACTCATGCATCCACTAACACCAATTGAACCAGTCTCAATTGGCATCCGTCTCTTGACATGTACTTTTAACAATTATTGTCAAAAAAGAAAAGTTTTGAATCTGACGATCACATCATGAGCATATCAAATAAAGAAAAATATAGGTAAAAAAAAAAAGGATTTCTTTTTTTCTTATCCTATTAGAGAATTCTCCTTTTTTTTTTTGTTGGGGGGGGGGGGGGGGTTGGGGGGGGGGTGGTGTGTTGTCTTTTATGGAGGAAGCATTGGCCCTAAACCAAAGAAAAAGTGAAAAATGAGAAGTTATTACACACTACCAATGTGTACCACCAAATTGGTTGGCAAATAGACTTCAATTAGGAAGAATAATTGTATGATCTTTTCAACATTAGCACCACATCACGTATCTTTGGCTCTCGCAATTGATCTTTTGATAGGGAAAGGACTCAAAAGGCCCATCTTAAAACAATAGTCCAGACCAACAGCAGCAGAAACAAAAACAAAAAGATCCTGGGACACATGAATTGCGCCATCGAAAGCATGGGACAAGATGCTTTCTGTATTTAGTTCCAAAGGTTGTCCACCACTCAGCGTAGCAAGACCTGCATTGCCATTTAAAATACCATCAGATTTTAGTCAGGCTCTGTTTGTTTTACGTACTTTTATGCTTTGATGTGATTTTGTCCAGATTTAACATTTAGAAACATACAATATCGGTAGAGAAAGCTCCCTCTTTTACCAAAAGGGAACTTCATTAATACCTTTGACAACGCCAAAAGCTGCACAAGCTCCTGTCTTAAGATGAACATCATCCAAGTCTCTTCTAATAGCGTACCTAAAGGTGACCCCGAATAACGCGCAGCTCGCAAAGGTGATTGCAAGAGGGAGTATCAGCTGTGAAGTGGTCGACACTTGAGTGAAGGAGATTGGCAATCCGGCAATGGTGCCAACAAGAGCGGAGATAGAAGCTGCTTTTATAGACTCCAATCTCTCTTCGTCCTTGTCGATTTCTTCATTTCCTTTTTCTGCATAAAACCCTTCTTCACTTTGAGAGAGCGAGCGTTCAGCTTCTTCAACCATTGCTCTCGCCTCTGCTATCTCCTTCTGACATTCTTCAATCTATGAGTAAGCACCACCGGTTATTCTTAGCAAAAGCAAATATAAAATTGCCCCAACAACACAACAAAGAAACAAAAGAACTTATAGTTGTCAATGTCTTTGTAGTTGAGCCCTACATATTTCAACCAACAGCACTTTCAAAGTAGCTCGTCTTAAATCAACCAGACAAGAGATGCAATTTCCGAAAGACTTAAAATTCTAGCTTCCCAATCTTTCCAACCATACATTGATCATACATGTAAATGCAAGCAATGTCAGGAGTGCACCACCAAAATCGTTGATCGCAAAATCTGATACAAATTGCCCCAACAACACGACAAAGAATCAAACCAATGTGCGGTTATCGATCCAATTAAGCAATTCTGTTAATGAAAAGCTCCATCGAAACCGTTAGCAACCATTTTGATAGTAACCAAACTAGGCCAGACGATCGATCATCTGGCAGGTGATAAGACTGCTCATTCTCGTCAATAACGTATTGGATTCGAGTCCGTCCCACCATGACGGACCGGAAATATATATATATATATATATATAAACACTTCGTGAGATATCTAAAGACTATGCAGACATGCACTTTATCCCTGAGATTATTTAGTTTTGGCACCCTCTAAAGAAATTGAAACAGGCTCTTGAGGACAAAACGACAAGCTTTCCAATCCTTAAAAAAACCAAAAACATGTCCGAAAAACGTATAATATCATGTACCCACAAACTAAAATCATCTCAACTTCATAGATTCAGTCAAAAACATCAATCAAAGTACTCAATTAACAAAACCCAGAAACCAAACAAAACAGAAGCTAACTTTAATACCTCGGAAGCTCTTTTCTCGAGCTGGTTGACATACTCCCTCATTTGCTTTGCCTCAATTTCCTGTCTCTCAATCTCGGCGAGCTCTCTCTTGGCCTTCTCAACTCTCAGCGACGCCTTCTGCAACCCATCAAGCAAAGCCCTGTTCTCTTCTCTGTTGAGCAGCTCCTGCACTTGCTCGCCCACGACGTCGTTTAGCGCGTCCTTGAGATTGAAGCTCTGCTCTGGTGGACTGCCGTTGTTGTTGCTGTTGTTGTTGTTGTTGTTGTTACTGCTCTTCAGCAAAGTGAGGGAAGAAGCTCTGCGGGAGATTTTGGGAATGCATTTTGGTACGAGGATGTTGTTGAAGAGGTTGTTGGGGGAGAAAGTGGTGTTGGGTTTTGGAGAGGGAGGGAAAGTGGGTCTGATCATGGAGCTTGCTGGCATGGTGTTTCTTAACTCCAATGGAGCTTTTGGAGGATCTTCTTCTTATCCTCTTCTTTCTATATCATTTCTACTCGGATAATTTAAGGGTAACCAAACGTAACAACGGGCAAAGCAACAAGGAGATGATTAATTAATTAATTAATTAATTATTTATTTTTCTACTTTTCTTGTCTTTTTCATCTAAATCGTAAATCATTTCTAATTTTTGGTTAATTATTAATTATTCAAATTGAATTTGTTTATTCGATAAAGAGTGTTTTTTTTTTTAATATCTTTGATTTTTAACAAAAAATTTATTATACCTAAAAAGAATGGGCTTTTTTTATTTAAAGAATTTTAAAGAGTGGACGTTTTTTTAATGTCAAATAAATTTCTAATAAATGAACGTCAAATAAATTATTAAAAAAACATTACAATCGATATTTCTTTTCTGTAATTTTAGTATTTATTTTGTAATAATTGAGATGGTTCTCTTATTATTTTGGTTTATTTTTAGTCCGTCAGATTTAGGTCTTGATGAATTAAAAATTCCATTAATTATGAATTTATGTGGAGATATTTGTGATCTTAAAGCTATATGTTACATGCTCTTAATGGATCAAAAACTTCCATCGGTTATAATGATTAAAAAAAAAAACATGTTCAAATTGATGTGTCAATAAATTTTTCTGATATCGAGTATTGTCTTACATCTACTTTCCTGTGTTTTATCAAAATTTTTGATGAAATTGATTATTAAATATTTTATAATGTATATTCTATGATCATTCACATTATTTTAATATTCCTAAAAACTTTTAATTGAATGAAATTTTATCTTAAAAAAAGCCGATGAAAAATAAAAAAAGTTGTGAGTAGGGCAAAGGGTTTATGACTGTTGGAAATTCAGGCCAAGAAAACAAACGACACACAGCAAAGGAATGCTGGCACGACTAAGTAGCAGAGGGTTTAACCAGACTCTACTCCCATTCGCCTTCCATACCCACCTCCGCTCCAACCTCGCTTCCTTCCTTCTCTCTCCCATGGCTGCTTCTCCCACCCCTCACCTTCCTTCTTTCTCCACCGGCTCTCCCTCTCCCTCTCCGGCTCTTCCGACGAAGCGCGTCGGCACTCACAACGGCAGCTTCCACTGCGACGAAGCCCTAGGCTGCTTCATGATCCGCCTCGCCGACAAGTTCTCCAACGCCGAAATTGTTCGGACTCGCGATCCCCAGGTTCACGCCCCTTTCTGATTTTCATTCTTCGTTTTCCGTTTGGTTTCCCAGAAAACGGCTGCAAAATGAAAATGACGGACTTTGGATTTCTTTGGTTTTGAGCTCATCGAAGATGCGCGTTTTCTCGAGCAGCTTCAAATTCTACGTTTAAGTTTCATTTTTTGAATCAAAACCTTTCAATTCCAGTAATCAAATGCTCAATTTTTGTATCGAAAACAAAACACGCCGTAATTTTGATTAAAAAAAAAAAGGATTCACATTTTTGTTTGTATGTTTGAGGATTTGCAGGTTTTGGAGGGTCTGGACGCGGTTCTTGATGTTGGAGGTGTGTATGATCCGAGTCAGGATCGGTATGATCATCACCAGAAAGGCTTTCAAGAGGTTTTCGGTTACGGTTTTACTACTAAGCTAAGTAGTGCAGGCCTTGTTTACAAGGTGATAACTAACTGCTAATTACTCTGCTTGAAAAATGGCCGAATTTTGGTGTTTAGTGTATGAATTTTGTTGTTGTTTACTTTTTGTTTGTAGCATTTTGGAAAGGAGATAATAGCTAAGGAGCTTCAAGTTGATGAAGGGCATCCGGATGTGCATAGGCTATTTTTAGCTATTTACAAAAGCTTTATGGAGGTACTACTAGATTCTTCTTTTCGCAATTTTACCGTCCCAAAAGAAGCTTGTTTACGTTCTGTAATGAATTTGGCAATGTATTGTCGGATTTACTTAGTTTGTTATCGTGTTATCAATTGAGGAGTAAAATTGGATTATATTTATAGAGATGCTAGTAAAGCAGCTCCTTGATTAAGCCTATTAGTTTGGTCGGAGGAATCTGCTTCTCCTGTAGTCGTCTGTTATTGTATCAGAAGTTAAGTAAGCAGAAGAAGAAGAAGCTTATGTGTAATGTTGAGGTTGCCCTTGCTCTTGTAGATGAACACTTTTGTTTTTTTTTTTTTTTTGTCAGGCAATCGATGCTGTTGATAATGGTATAAACCAGTATGATACAGATCAGCCTCCACGGTACGTCAATAATACACATCTGTCCTCAAGAGTGGGGAGATTTAATTTGGACTGGACTGATCCTGATCAATCATCTGAGAAGGAGAACGAGGCCTTTCAACGAGCAATGACTCTGGCTGGTACTGAGTTTTTAGACGTGAGTTTCTATATTGATTAAGAGATATGCCTTTCTTTCTTTCTTTCCTTTTTCCCCATTTTCTATCTCTTTTTGTAATTATCATTTTTTTTTCTCGGTGAACTGATGTCAAATGACATGTTGGCCAACATCGTTTTTCTTTTAATTTTGGGGCGCATACTGAAATTCATACAGGCTAGGGGTAAACTATTGTGGTTGATTGCGAAATATTAGTTGCAATTTTACCTTTTTAATGAACTTGACATTCATGCAGAGTGTTCGGTTTCACGCGAAATCATGGTTGCCGGCTAGATCTATTGTATTGGGGTGCCTTTCAGCAAGATGGGATATTGATCCTAGTGGAGAAATTTTGGTTTTGACTACATTTTGCCCTGTAAGTACGTTAAGATTATTTTCATTTTTGCCAATAAGTTCACCTTCGATCCTGCACTTGAACTGGTCAATGCCTTGGTTTACAACAGAATCCAACACGCTTCAGCTTACTGGAATAATGTATAATTCGTAGACATAGTTCCCATCGTACACTGTCTTTTTGTTGTTGAAGGATGCTAACTTGAATTACCCTTCAAGTCCCTAATCTCTATAAACTTTCATCACGTGACCTTGGCAAGCTGATATATGAAAATAGTATCAACGAAATCATGTACATTATGTACTTGAAACTTATTTATACTGGTATTTTGCCCTTTTTGACTCATCTTTGCGATGTCCTACAGTGGAAGCTTCACTTATTTGAGCTTGAGGAGGAGCTGAAGATTGACCCGCCAATCAAATATGTCATTTATCAGGTACTTTTAGATGGTGCTTTTTCATTTGAATGTATGCCTTTTTTTTTTTTTTTAACCAAAACCTTTTACTTCTAACTTACAGTTGGAATGAATGCCAAATGTGTTTTGAGAGAGTTTTGGCATTAGGAAACTTGTTATGTTTAGTGCATCCCTAATGTAGTGCTAAATTACTGTGTAATGTCAAATTTTGATGTGTGAAAAACTACTCTCAACTGCATTTTTATTTTTGGCGCTAATATTTGGCATTTGTTTGCTATCGATTATGTCCTGACCTTTTCATTTTGTAATTATGACATTGTCAACTTAAATTATTTAAAAATTAAAAGTTTATTTTTACAAGTTTCAAAGCTTAATAATAATTATGATAAAAAATATATATCACATTCGAAATAACATATTGGAACAGAAAATAGAACAACACGTGTCATCATTTTCAGGTTTTTTTTTTTTTTTTTTTTGGTGTGTGTGTGCCGTTTGTGTTTGCATTGAAGATGGCCTGTGTTAAAATAGGTCCTTTTGAGGGTGAAAACTCCTCGCATTTGGAGCTTTCCCCTCTAATGTTTCTTCTATGTCTCCATTAAACTAACAGCTCGAACAACACATGCAGGATGAGAGGAGCAAATCTTGGCGAGTGCAAGCTGTAGCCGTATCTCCTGATAGGTTTGAGAGCCGTAAAGCTCTTGCTGTGCAGTGGCGGGGTCTTAGAGATGAAGAACTCTCAAAGGAGTCGGGAATCCCTGGCTGTGTTTTCGTCCACATGAGCGGCTTTATCGGCGGAAATCACACTTACGAGGGTGCTCTGGCCATGGCTAGAGCTAGTTTGAAGCTTTGACAACGCTATTGACTCGAATTGTTCCTCCCCATTTGATCAGTTATAATTTTTTTTTTCCCAATTAAAGAGTTTATTATTTACCCCTCAGATTTTAACCGCTTTTTTTAGAAATTATGTAGTCAAATTTTACTCACATGTTTGGATTCAAATTTTCCCATACCAGGGTATTACAATTCTTCCATATATTTGAAGATTGAAAAAGAAAAAAAGTAATATGTGAATGTGGATTGCTTTGTGCAGCCTTTTAATGAGATTAAACATGAATGATAACGAGATTAATTAAACAATTAATTAGGAATAATGAAAATACAAGTCAGCAAATTGTTTACTAAACTTTGTTAAATTAGTGATTGTAGAAATTGCTTTGTGTTAATTTTACGTGACTCTATTATAATTTCATAAAGTCGATAGTTTTATTACTCACATCGTAAATTCAAAAACTTAAAAAAAGTTATTAAATAATGTGCTTTGTGGTGGATAATTTTATATGACTATATAAGTAATATTTGGATTTGCTTCGTGCAGTTCCTGAGATTCAGAGCTAGGTCTTCCACGTGACAATGGCGTGTGTTTGTTCATAGAGAGTGTTCAAAAATCACTCCACTTTTTACTATTTCCATTCTCTCTCCCGTTTCTCTCTCTAGATTTACCATTTCTTTCGATACTCCCAATTCCCTTACCACACACAACCATGGCCGCCACATTCACCTGTTCCCCCGCCGTCGCTGTCGCTGTCGCCGCCGCAACTCGGTCGAAGTCCGCCGTCTCTCTCACTCTCTCTCCCAACTCTCTTCCTCTTCCCGGTCGAATCCCCAAGCCATTTTCACTCAAAACGCTAAACCCTAAACCCAGATTGGCCCCCAAATCCTCAGCCACCGCCTCCGATCACTTTCGCACCGGCGACGTCACCACCTCCGGTTCTCTATCCTCCGCCACGTCTTCTCAAACCCTTAAATACCGCCTCCGCAGCGGCGAAACCCTCTACGGCATCTTCCTCCTCAGCTTCTCCCCAACCCTCGCCGAGATCGCCGGCATCGCTGGCTACGACTTCGCCGTCATCGACATGGAGCACGGCCCCGGCGGGATCTCCGACGCGCTGGACTGCCTCCGCGCCCTTGCCGCCGCCAGAACCCCGGCGATCCTCCGCTTGCCGGAATCCTCCGCAGCCTGGGCCAAAAAAGCCCTAGATCTCGGCCCACAGGGAATCATGTTCCCGATGATCGACTCCCCCAAGGACGCCAAGAAAGCCGTCTCGTATTGTCGATTCCCGCCGGCGGGAATCCGAGGGTCCGCGCACACCGTCGTCAGAGCCTCCGATTACGGCATCGACGAAGGATATCTAAGCAACTACGAGGAGGAGCTGCTGATAATGTGTCAGGTTGAAACGGTGGAGGGAGCGAAGAGAGCGAAGGAGATCGCCGCCGTCGACGGCGTGGATTGCATTCAAATGGGACCGTTGGATCTGAGCGCCAGCATGGGGTACCTGTGGGACCCGGGGCACAAGAAGGTGAGGGAGTTGATGAGGACGGTGGAGAGAAGCGTCCTGGCAACCACCGCCGCTGACGGCGGCGCGTTCTTGTCCGGATTCGCTATGCCGCACGACCGGCCGGAGGTCATGAAGGCGCGTGGGTACCACATGGTGTCCGGCGCCGTTGACGTCGGGCTGTTCAGGAGCGCCGCTGTGGAGGACGTGAGGAGGTTCAAGATGAGCCTGATTGACGACGATGATGAGGAGGAGGAGCACGATAAGGATGCTGATGAGAAGTACTGGAGCGAATGAGACGACCAAATTTTGTTTGCTTTTATTTTTATTTTTTTGCGTGTTTTTAGTAAAATGTAATGGGTGGGCAAAGTTTTTGGCGTGGGGGGTGAGAAGATGATGAATAAAGGGGAAAAGAAAAGGAAAAAAAATAAAATAGAGGTCAATTTGCCGGTAGTTAAAGAAATATAGGAGAGGGAAATTTTTTTTTTTTTTTTTTTTTTTCATGAATCATGATTTTGCTTATCTAACATTTTGCAGTTGATATAATCCAATGATAATTTTAGATTTAATTTAATTAAAATATTAAAAATGTAGAATTTAAATTTCTTAACCCTTAAGTTCAGAAAAAGAAAAAAAAAAATTTGCATGCCAATGTCCCAACCAAGCATAAACTTTTTCGAGTAATGTTGTAGCTAGTTGTGGTTTGTAGGAAGAAAAATATAGAAGAAATAGTAAAAATTCTGCAAAGGGAAAACGAGCATTACTATGTACTTTGGTATAAAACCAGTGATGTGCCCCAACAGGCTTGTCAAAATCTTATTTTGTTTGGCAAATTAATAGTCATAAGCAGCCAAATTTTAGTCAATTACTTGGTGAGTAAAACCTAATTGTATTGAAGTGGACTTGAAGAGGTCTTTATTTATTTATTTATTTATTTTTATTTTTTATGTGGACTTGAAGAGTGGACGGCTAGTCGGCAATATATAAAATTTTCTTCTCCGTTGTCGAATTAATGCAGAACGTGTACCGTCGGTGTCCGTGTGGTATTCAAAACTCGCCTATTGAAAAGCAGTATATCTTCTTCTGAGTCAAAAGTAATAATACTAATTATCTATAAAAAAAAAAGAGTAATAATATTAGGGACATTAATTTTAATTTAATTTAATTTGTAAAAGTATCAACTTTTATATGTTGTATTTTCAAAAACCTTATATATGTTGTAATTTTGAAAAAGAATTTTTAGGTGAAAGTTCATATTTCTTTAACAGCACAAGGAAAAAAAGGAAGCAACAAACATCCTCTTGAAAAATGCAGTTCTAGTGGATGAAAATAGAAAGACAAGCTCAAATTACAAATCAATCTTTTTCACCCGAAAATACTAAAAAATAAATAGAGGCACAGGGTTATGATTTATAAATTATAACTTCTAATAAGGCCAAAAAAAAAAAACACAGATATAAAAGGGTAATGTAACGGAGACCCAAAGATAAATTAACGTAAAACAATTAAGAAAGAGATTAGTTTTGGGATTTTCTCAAAAACAGAAAATTTATTAAAAAGGGTCGAAAAAGAAAAATACAGGGCCCACCAAAAATAGTGTACTGTAAGAACACGGAAATTTGGAAATTAACGTAAAACAATTAAGAAAGAGATTAGTTGGGATTTACCCAAAAACAGAAAATTTATTAAAAAGGGTCGAAAAAGAAAAATACAAGACCCACTAAAAATGGTGTACCGTCAAGAAACACGGAAAATTGGAATCCCCGGGAAAATGCTTTTTCTGTACGAATGCCCCCTCAACTTTTCAGATTTGACAATTTAGTCCTTATACTTTTTTCTTTGGCAATTGACCCCTTCAATTTAGATTTCTTAGCACAATAAGTCATGTTAATAACACCGTTAAAAAATTTTGGATGGAATGTCAGTGTGCTACTCACATGCACTATTTATCAGCATAAAATTGGAAATTAGAAAAAATATGAAGTTTTTAGGTTTAAGATAGGAAGTTCGCTGTGAGGTCAAAAATGGTGACGTAGGGGAGAGAGAGCGATGTCGGGATTTGATAGTGGAGGCGGGAACTCCGACTCCGATTTCATGATCCGACATTGGTGGGGTCTCTCTATGAGCTCAGCCAAGCCTTAAGCCTCCTTGGCTTTAAAGTCGATCACTCTGTTAAGCCTTAAGCCTTAAACCTTAACTCCGTTTTCAAGTGGGCCTATTATGCCAAGAATTCTAAATTGAAGGGGCCAATTGTCAAAAAAAAATTTAAGGACTAAATTATCAAATTTAAAAAATTAAGGGGGTATTCGTACAAAAAAAGTCTAACTAAAAAAACCAAACCCACGAGGGGTCGTTTTATCTTTTTTTTTTTTTTAATTAATTAATTTCTCCGGCTCTTCGAATTTCGGTGGGTTTTTCTCATATTCCACCAACCAACGACGACGCGTTTTCCCTTAAAAACGCCGTCGTTTGGCCCTTCCCATTCAAGCTTCTTAAGCCCATCCTCTCTCTTCTCTCTCTCTCTCTCTCTCTCTCTTGTCCGAGCAGATCGAGGGAGAAAGGAAGGAAAACAAAAATGGAGGTTTTGTACTTCGTTCTGTTCGGAGCCTTGGCGGCGGTGGTGGCAGCCTTGGAGCTAAGTAAAAGCGGCAAGGATCGAATCAGCACATCCCCTGCCTTCAATGCCTTCAAGAACAATTACCTCCTCGTTTACTCCATCATGATGGGTACTCCCTTTACGCTTTCTTCCTCTTCTTCTTTGATCTCCCGCTTTTCAATCGTAGGGTTTCCATTACAATCGTTTTCTTTTGAAATTTCTTTTGATTTTTGATTCCCTATAGCAATGGCGGGCGAGTTATTCGTTTTGTATGTTTGGATCTAGTCTAGCTTCGAATTTATCGCGGTTTTACTTCCCTTTTTTTTTTCTCCTATTTCTTTTTCCTTCCTCTGGTGCCGTTTGGATGCCGAGAACATGAAAGGATCGGATTTGTTTATTGGCTCGGTTAAGGTGGTGTTGGAAAGTATCGTTCTTTTCAGATGTCTTTCCTTTAGTACTGATTTGTGAAATTAATGCATCATAATTGATTGGGTCTGTACTCTGGTTTTGACATTTTTGGTTGAAATGAAGTTAGATATAGTACATTTATATTACAGTCAAAGAATGTAAATTGTGAATTATATTCTGTGTGTTTTGTCTCTTCTGAATCTGATTAAGTTGGTTGCGGCGATAGCCGGGGACTGGTTGCAGGGCCCATATGTTTACTATCTCTACAGTCAGTACGGCTTTGGGAAAGGGGAAATTGGACAGCTCTTTATTGCCGGGTTTGGTTCGTCTATGGTTTTTGGGACGATTGTTGGATCGCTTGCTGACAAACAGTAAGGTCTTCGTCTGTGAGTTCGTTCTGATTCCTTTCACTGATCAAATTGCTGATGTTTTGATGAATGATGTGCCAATGTTCAGGGGTCGGAAGAGGGCATGTGTTACTTACTGTATTACTTACATTTTAAGCTGCATCACCAAGCATTCTTCGGATTACAAAGTTTTGATGCTGGGACGTGTTTTGGGAGGCATTGCCACTTCTTTAATATGTTCGTCGTTTGAGTCTTGGCTTGTTGCAGAACACAATAAGGTATTTACGTTATTAGTCTTCTAATTTGTTACAACTGTGAGAATCATATTCCCCAGAGAACAAAACGAGTGATAATGAATGGTCTGAGATCATGATCTATGTCTGCCCCCGGATATATAAATCATATTCCACACCCTGATATTTTTTTGAGATGCTTTATGTTTTCTTTTTGAGAATGAAAATATATCTTTTTCTCTTATTTAGATTTGTTCGTTTTATTTTAATTAAAAAAATTAAAATTATAATAAAAGTGGGTTTATGAGAGAGTTAAATGTGGTATTATATAAAAGTATTTGTAAAATGATAGATTTACTATGTTTATATTAAGAAACATTTATTAGGTGGGGATATTTATCAATATTATGGGTGCAAATATAACCACTCATATTTCATTGGGCAGACAATTTGGATTTTAAGAAATAAAACAGTTTTATTAAATTCATAAATATTCGTGGGCTTAGTGGCTTGACTGAAAAAAAAAATTTCGGCCCCCCCTGCCAAAAAATCCTGGCTCCGTCACTGAGTGTGGTATTACCACTAGGCTATGCCTGCAACCACTCGAATATATTATTTAGAGTCTACTACAATGGACTATTTCACAATCTGTACCTCCCAGGAGCCAAAGCCCTATCTGTTATTACTTTCCAACTATTTTGTCAAAGAGTAACTTCATTAAGTTCAATTGTTTCTTTCATTGTTTTAAGAGGATTTTGTCGGATTTTCCCTCTGAAATTAACAAATGGTCTTTTGGGTTAATTTTCTCTTGAATTCTGTAGTCTTTATAACCTGTTGTTCACCCTGCTTGTTGCAGAGAGGATTTGACCAGAAATGGCTTTCCTTAATATTCTCTAAGGCAATATTTATCGGCAATGGTCTAATTGCCATCGTTTCTGGGTTGGTTGGGAATCTTCTGGTACATACTCTAGAATTTGGCCCTGTTGCTCCATTTGATGCTGCTGGGTGCTTTCTAGCAATTGGAATGGCCATAATATTGGCATCATGGAGTGAAAATTATGGAGACCCATCAGAAAACAAGAGCTTGTTTGCCCAGTTCAAAGGTGCCACCATGGCCATTGCTTCCGGTACTTCACTAGCCTTATTCTTCTTATTCTTTGTGGATTTTGCTTCATTCAAAAGTAAAATTCTAGTGATTAGGTGTCGGTGTGTCTCTGTCTTTTAATCTTGATATTAAAACAAGTTCTTAAATTGTCTTTTAATGTGGGAGCAGATGAAAAAATTGCATTGCTGGGTGCCATACAATCCCTATTTGAAGGTTCGATGTATATTGTCGTTTTCCTTTGGACTCCTGCTTTGAGCCCAAATGATGAGGAAATTCCGCATGGTTTCATTTTTGCAACATTCATGCTGGCCTCGATGCTTGGAACCTCTATTGCATCTCGATTGATGGCTCGCTCATCCCTCAAAGTTGAAAGCTACATGGAGATTGTATTTGTAATCTCTGCAGCATCCCTCCTGCTTCCTATTGCAATAAACGTATGTGATGATACATCATTCATCAATCTCCATCTCTTATGTAAATTTGCGTTTTCTTTTTTATTACGTTTACCGTGATAATAGGGTTAAGTTTTATGAAATTTATCTATATATATTTCAGTTCCTAGTAGTACCTTCCAGTGTGAAAGGTGGAAGCATTTCCCTTTCTGGGTGGATTCAACTTGTTGGCTTCTGCACGTTTGAGGCCTGTGTGGGAGTTTTCTGGCCTTCTATCATGAAAATGAGGTCCCAATACATTCCTGAGGAAGCAAGAAGCACCATAATGAACTTCTTTCGCATTCCTCTCAACCTCTTTGTGTGCATCGTATTATACAATGTGAGTGCTTTAGTTTCTCAGAACTTATTTTGCAAATTTGATAAACTGCTCTCTGTATTTGGTATTTCATTTCTTTCTCGCATACATGCTTAAAAAAGTTGGTTTCTTCCATTCCCCTTTGAAGGTCGACGCTGCGCCGATCACCATAATGCTTGGCATGTGCTCGATTTTCCTCTCTATAGCTGCTGTGTTGCAAAGGCGGCTCATGATAATTGGAGAGGGTCACAGATTAAGTAAGTTCATACATAACCCTCTAAACAAAGAATAATGAATACACATATTTTTCTGGACGAGCTTTATTTTGATTGTGAATTACCTACACACACATTCTTACAAACATATACATGTGGTTTAAACGATAGTATAGTCTTTTTCTGCTTTTTTCTTGTGATCATTGATTTTATGTTCGTACATTGCATCACAGAAACCGAAGACTGGACTCCACTAGACAAGTACAAAGAAGAAGAGCCATTAAATCCCTAATTGATGCAAGAAGGATCTTTGGAGTTGGAATTTTTTGACGATAGGCTCGGCTACTCTGTCCTCAATACGGATTGCTCGAACTGCATTTGCAGGCTGTTTGGCTTTTTTGGGTTGGTGCAGACTTCGTAGGTGCACAAAAGGACTTCTCGGGGCAATCAGTTGGTGGCCGTAACATTAACAAACTATAGCAAGAGTTACTGTAATTAGGTGGTGTCTTCTGCAATCACGATTAACAAACAAGCTGGTGTCGGGTAGATCTTCTCGTATTTTTGAAATTGGAAATTTTGCTTAAGCCATTATACAAACAGTGTTCTTTGGCCTTTATCATTCTTTACCACATTCTTTACCACGTTCCCTTTTTTTCTCTTTTTTTTTCTTTTTTTTGATTCTACAGTTCTCATATTTGTTACCCTTTGGGAAATATATCACAGATTACATTATTGTATCAGATGATGAGTTAACCCTCACGTCTCCTAAAATCTTAAAAGCACCATCATATTCATTTGAAAGAAACTGAGCAATTAAAACTCAGCTCATGTATATTGTCATGATTTTGTTTTCTGTGGAATGTGATATTAGTTATTCTTTTTAGAAGAATATACGAGGCTAGTGTACAACATTTGAAATGTCGGTTTCTACTTCTATTTATGTTTGTTTTATTTATTTATTAATTTACTATGGCCCATCTATTCGAGGCCTTGAGTTCAAAACGTGATCCGGATTCTTGGAAGCATTATGTTATGGCTTAGTTTAAGGTTTATTTAAATTTGAATCGTTAGTAGATCGTATTAGCTGCCTTTTTTATTATTAATAGTCAATGTTTACTATTTTCGAGTTTCAATGAGATACTCTTAAGAATTCTCTCAACCAATTGTTGGTATTTAGGTTTATGCATGTTTTCATAATACAGGAAATCTCTCTCCTATTTGTGGTCCTTTCCATTGGTCACTCTTTTTCTAAACTGTTAGAATTAACTTTTTAGCGGTTTAATTTGTGAGTGTCCACTTAGACTTAGTGCCTCAGAAACATTAGTTCTAAAGTTGGATTCTCATTGAGTGCTAATAACTTCTTGGGGCCACACCTGCAGGCCAAAGGTTCGAGATTTACCTGATTTATGTGGAGGGGGTGCTTTACATGGGTCCCGTGGAATAATCGGGGCAAATTCTCGGACACCATGGTTTTTAAAAAAAATTGTGTTAACATTAAAAATTTTTGGCGTTATAAGTAGAATTACTTTCAGTTGAAGATCACATACCGTTGAAAAGTTGATCAAATAGTGACAACATCATTATCTGTCGGTATGCTAAAAAGACAGGTCCAGGAAAAAAGTTAATGCACAAGTTAAGGACCCTTTGGTCTTATAGCATGGGAAGGGTAGTTTGGGAGTGCTTTGAACGGGGTTGTGGGTTTGATACTTTATAATTGTAATTTTTATTAATTATGTATAGGATTGCATGTATTATGACACATGTAAATTTTTTTTTAAATGTAAAATTAGGTGGTTGTTTTTTCTTATGTTCTTGTGTTTCAATCGAACGATAACTGGAAAAGGATTTAATAGTCTAATTTATGAGTGTCTTTTTTTTTTAAAAAAAATACAATTTAATATGTAGAACTGTTTTCAGTCATAATTTAGACCGTTTAAAAGTTGATCAAATGACTAAAATAATAGTATTTAGCAGCATGATAAATATAAAAAGTTTCGACTATAATTTGTTCCTATAAATTATATGCATATATTTTGGACCATTTGCTGCTCTAATTGCATGGGAGGGACGGTCGGGGAGAGCTTTGGGTGGGGGTTATGTGTTCGGTTCTCTATAGTTGTAATTTTAATTTGTCATTTATAGGATTGCATGTATTATGACGCATGCAATTTTTCAAAGAAAAAAAAAAAGTAAAATTAATTTTTTTTTTTTTTTATAAATTTTTTTCCAACTGAGCAATAATTGGAAAAGGATATTACCAGACGTGTGGATAAAATATCGAATGTATCACAAGAAATGTTTGAAAAAAAAAAATAGTATATTGTTAGAAGAAAAAAAACATATGCATTACTTCTATTCTCAGACATTGCAAATTCCGAATCTGGAATTTTAATAATTAATATTGAGAAACAAACATCTTTTAATACTATATCTTGTTTTTTTTAACCTAAATCTTTGGATTGTTTTTAAAGAAGAAAAGTAATTATTTAATTTTCAATATTTAATGGTGTTAAGATAATTAGATAAAGGTTCTCCTAAAAATAAGGGGCCATAACCTAAGGGGAGCCGTAGGCACTTGTCTTAATGACCTTACCGTTGAGCCGCGGACTTATAAAAACCAAATTAATATGTATCTCCCAAAAATCCCATAACTCTCAAACAATCACAATCACAATCACAATCACAATCACAATCACAATCGCAATCGCAAAAATGTCAAACAAAAACGCCATCCCGGTGCTTCTCATTGTAACGCTGGTCGTTGCGGCGGCATTCGTTAAAACGGGCGTGGCGCTCTCCGAATGCGCCAAGCCGTGCATGCCTGTGTGCTTGAATGAGAAAGGCGCGACCACTCCAGTGTGTGAGACTGCCTGTGAGGATTATTGCAAACAAGCTTCAGGCTCAGACCCAAGCCAAGGTCCAGTAGGTAAACTTTTTAAAATAATCACTCACCACTATTTTTCTTTTTGGATTATTGAAAAAAAAAATGTAATTAAAAAAATGTGGATTATTGTTTTTTTTTTTTTTTCTTGTATTTACTTATATATTAGAAAGTGAAAAGGATTATTTTTTTTTTTAAGTATTTACCATCTCTAAATTAATCTACTTATATACTTATACTAACTAGTTTCTATTTTTTCAGGTATCATGGGCGTTGAATCATCTCCGTGATTTTCATGAGTTATTTTGTCTTATTTCTTCAAGCTGTTTGGTTAACAATGTTCTTGTTGTTTTTTAGCAATAAATGGTTTCACTTAACTTCTCTTTGGATAGAAATAGAATTTTTCCACCCTTGATTGTATCTTTATAATATTTCGATCTCTCTCCAAAAAAACAAAAAAAAAAAAAAAATTTTCAATTTTATTACTAAAATGTTATTAAAATGTCCTTAATATTCACTTAGATCATGTAAATTTACTAAGGACATATAAATAAATTTAATTTTTGAATCTTCTTGCATTCTGGTTTATATTGCGTGTGTTCACTATATTCGCATTGCTGATTTTAGAAATTAACGCATGATTAGACCCGTTTTTCCAGCTTTCCATTACTATCATTCACGATGAACGAAAATGATAGAACGATAGCAACCAAATATCAACGTGAATGTGAAGGAGAGAGGTAAAACTTAAATATATATATTTAAAAAAAAAAAAAAAGGCTGAAAACGAGCATCCATTTTAAAATTACAAAATATTCACTTTTGATTGTAAATGTAAAATTGGAGCGTGATTAAATGAGGATAAAATCTTGAAAAAATAGTACAGGAAAAAAAAAAATCTTGTCTGTAATGTCATCAGAAAGAGTAAAACATGCTTAAAAGTCTCTGTTTTTTTTTTTTAAGAGTAAAACCACTCGAAATGGACGTGGCAATACAGCATGGAAATGTTAGTTTAACAATCCACCACAAAAGTTTATGCTATTAGAAAGTGTGTCAATAATAGTTTAATATTGTAACAGGCGAAGACAAAACAACTTCGTTAGATTTCGGTGTAAAGACCATTGGGAAGGACTTGTGTTGTACTATAGTTAGCTAGGCTAGATTCTACAATTTTATAAGGAAGAATGGTGGAACTTCGGGTGAAAGTATTACTGTCTTGGGAGATTCATTTTCAGCCGGACTTCAATAATTGGAAGACAAATTGATTGTTAACAAACGGTTCTAAGTGGCTATGAACCACGGCGCAATGACTTGCCTCGGTGATGTTGCTCATGGCGGCTGCCTTGGTGCGGCGCAGTTGAGCGGTAAAGATCATCCTCTCGGTTGGTCTTGGTCGATCTCTATCAACTCTCGGATTTTTTGTCGTCGATTGGCACCGCGATTTCGTTGTAAATGGCAATGTAGAGTCCCAAATTCCGGTTGGACATGGTACAAACTTGGTTGCTAGAGCCAATTTGAACGACAGAGGAGGTGGACAAATTGACATTCAATTAAGTAGTCAACAACATCAACTCCAACATCTAAAACTTACAGCTTTGGCTGGTCTCATTGTTACACTAAAAAACGTTTTCCATTTTTAGAGTGATTTTTTTTTCTTCTTTATAGTTTCCTTGTTATATAGTCTGATTTGGTGATTTTTGTTCACTTTAGCTAATTGGACCAAGCCTTGTTTTTGTTGTTCAATCAAGCCTTTTATCGTAATTCTATGTGAAAATATTATTTTTATTGTGCCTTTATCCAAGTCTTTTACCTTGTTTGCTTTTAGGTAAAGATCAACAGCAGGACTTAAAAAAGGATAATAAAATCGAAAACTCATGACAGAACTAAAAACGACAACTAACAAATGAAAACGACTGTAGAAGTTGAAAAGGACAAAAAGGAGAGAGGTGAAACTAGTAACAAAAGTATTAAAACGACATAAAACAGCAAATCGTGAACTTCGCACGAGATAATAAGCATTAAAAAGACAGAAAATGAGGAAGACGATGACAAAAGAACAAACGGAAAGGAAGCCATAAAAAAATAAGGGAAAACGACAATAAAATAGAAAACGACAGCAGAAAAGGCAAGCGACCAAGAAGCGACAACCAAAGAGGCAATGGACAAAAAGACTATCATGAATAACGACAACGAAATAGACAAATAAGAAATGGAAAGGAAACTCAAATACTAGTTGTTTGCTCTTCCAAATTACCCAAGGTATTTTAATCTCAAATGCATGGGATTAGTCCTGCATGGAAACATTAAAATGATCATCTGATAGTTTGAGGTTCGTTATTTTAAACTTGTATACTATGTGACAGACTTATTCAATGCCACATGTGTGTATATATATATATGTGTATGTGTGTATATATATATATATATTCATCACTAACATAAATGAATGCCACTGCTACTTTAGCAATTTAACACTCATGTAATGACACTAGTTCGTTTAGATCAATGGTTCAAACTGATCAATGGTTCAAACTCATTTTTCAAACATCTTAATATTTATTTTCTATATTGTTTCTCTCATAAAAATTTAAAGGTCATTTTGTATGGACATCCTTTCTGAATTTCTCGAATTTGATGATTTATTATATATATATATATATATATATTTTTTTTTTTTCTTGACAATCAATCCTATGAACTTATAATTTTTGTTAGGTTACTCATTTTTTAACACAAGTTCATTCAACTTTAAACGGTATTTTCTTATGACTTGCACGTGATAGGCCAAGAAGGGCATTATTGATCGTTTTTTTTTTTTTTACTTAATTAAAATATGAATTCATTTTTAAAATTTAGGTTCAAATTTGAGTTATTATTAAAGTAGCTTTAAGTTTTCAAAAGAATTTGTATTGAAATTAAATAAAAGCAACCAACAATGGCTTCTTCAACTATCAAGTGCACATCAGGTTGAAAAAAGCGTTCAAATTTTAACGGATGTGAGTAAAAAGGACTGACAATATCAAAAATTATAAATTTAGGAGTTGATTATCAAGAAGAAAAGTTTAGGATTAAATTGTCAAATTCAAAAAATTCAAGAGATGTATTTATAAAAAATAAAACTTAAATTTACCGTTTGAGAAGTGCGTTTAAATGCTGACATTCGTAGGTATGTCTACTCTCAAAATATATTGCAGATGTTGATTACAAGAAGACTACACATGTGAGAGGATAGCCAATGTTTTGTTCCTTCATGTCTTCTCCACATGAGATGTTTGATTAAATTTGAATCCATTTTCCCAAATTTTATTGAAAGATATAACATCCACACTCTTTCTCTTTCCACTTTCTATTCCAACCTTGCATACCCATTTAGAGTTGCACTGGTCCATGTGCTATTATTACTCATATGATTGACTCATTTCCCAATTTTAACCCTCTAAAGCCCACTCCATATCTCTCAATAATATAAAAAGAATTATTTTGGAATATGCTATAGCCACGCCAAGCCTCCCCTAGCCTCACACGGATCTATACAATTACAAGCCATTTTGTTTAATTCTTTTTAACAATACTAAAGAACACCGGTGTGTTAAACACCTTTTACTAATAAAAATTGGATTCCAATTTTTGTTACCAGTAATGTTTAACGCAAGTGATATTCTAAGTATTTTTCTAATTCTTTCGTACTCATTTCCAATTTGGTTGGACTTTGATCACATTAAACCGATATTAAATTGTCACTCAAAAAATGGGATATAAAGGTATATTAGCTTTTCTCTTGTATTTTTATTCCATCAATCCATACTTTTAATTCCTTAAACAATAATAAAAAAACATCTGTTAAACATCATCTACTAATAAAATATGGATCATATGACGAGTGACTGTCAAATAAGATTCATCTCTTATTACTAGCGGTAATTAACACCGACAATATCCCGTGTATTTTTCTAATTCTTTTGGACCTTTCCAATTTGGTTCCACTTTGACTTATTTAAACCGACAAAAATATTGCCACACAAAGAAGGGGGTATTAAGGTAAATTAACCCTTGTCATGTACTTTTATTCCACCAATCTGTCTTTAGAACCTCAAAGCCAACAAGATTTGTCCCCCTCCGGTGCCCATTGGCTTCTAAAAAAACACCTCCAAATTTGAGGAAAAACAGAAGCAAAAACTAGAGGGGGGGAGGGGGGGTGACAAAGCAAAGCATAAGCAAAGCAAAAGAGAGATGGCCAATCTTGGAACTCATTGTCCTAGACATTGCTTCTTGTTGGCTGTTTTGTTACTCTCATTATCAGTTCGAACCAAAGTCCTCTCTTACCAGTTCAAAGTTGGAGATTTAAATGCTTGGGGAATACCCTCTTCATCAAATCCACAAATCTACGCCAAATGGTCTAAATACCACACTTTCGGAATCGGAGATTCTCTCTGTAAATCTCTCTCTCTCTCTTTCCCATTTCTCTTCTTTCAATATGATATTTACTTCAAATTTTATTTATTTATTTATTTATTGTTGGCAGTGTTTTTGTATCCACCAAGCCAAGATTCAGTGATCCAAGTCACGGCAGAGTCCTACAACAGCTGCAACCTGAAAGATCCAATCTTGTACATGAACAACGGGAATTCTCTCTTCAACATCACTGCAGAGGGTGAATACTTCTTCACAAGCGGAAAACCGGGTCACTGCGAACAGAGACAGAGGCTCCACATTCTTGCAGGGAACGTCACCGCCACTGCATTTGCTCCCTCTGATGGTCCTAGTGCATTGTCCGACAGTTCTGCGCCGTCTTATCCGACCGTCTTCGGCACCATCCCTGCACCGCCTTCTTCTTCGCCGTCGTCTCGTCTTTCCGTGTCCATCGTGTCTACTATTGGATTTGTGGTATGTGCATTAATAGGTGGAACCATGTGACGAACATAAGAAGAAACAAATTCTTGGTTTATATTGAAGTATCAATTTTTGTATTTCTTTTTTTTTTATATTAATGGAATGATATCAATTTTTGTAATTCTTTTTTTTTTTTTAATTAATGGAATGATATATTTCATGTCTGATTTGAATTGTTAAAAGATCTCTCTCTCTCTCTCTCTTTTTTTTTTTTTTTTTCTGTTTTATAAAAAGATGATACAAATTTCCTTGTCAAAAAACACAGCCCGATGATTAAGGTGAAAACAAATAAATAATTGAATTGCCAGCTGGGTTTTGGGTTTTGCATGTTGAACCTGACAGTGGCTCATCTAAGTGGGTCACAGATTGTGGTGTGGTATCACAGATCAAAACATGAAAATGTCCCAATTGTATCTGCAGGAGCCAACTGTGAGCTGCAAAAGAATTACCAGGAAACGGAGGGAACGGTCAAACAAGCCATGTTTGATTGTCCCTTTAAAATTAAAAATTAAAAAATAATAATAATAATAATAATAATAACGAAAAGGAAAAGAAAAGAAGGCCCTGTTTTCTTTCAAAGAGGAGAGAGAGATTTAAGCCGACAGAAGTAGTTTTCCCATTGCCTCGAATACATTCTACATACACCTTTGGTAAAAGGTTTGCATCAAAAGGAGGAAAAGTTTTATGTTTTATGTTTTTTAAATGTGTATGAGGGAGGGACAAGTGATTTAGAACCGGCAAAACTTGTTTTCTAACGAGCAAAAAGGAGAAATATTAAAGCTATAACTTTTCAACATTTGAAAATTACATTTTTAAAAGAACCTTTGATGTCAGAATAAATTTAATTTTTTTAATAAGTAATAAAAATGTTAAATTTATAGTATGCATTTTCTAACTTAAATTCTAATATAAATTTTAGAGTCTATTCACGAATTCCTGCAAAAGGTTGAAATCTCTTCTAATATATCAAATAAACACTACCAGAAATAAGTTTTAGACCCATGAAGCTAAAAACAACTTCTCGGAAAACAGCTGTGAAAATCAACATCTTCAGCATGCTTTACCATAATGGTCTTTTTTTAATAACCTAAAAATGGTACATATTGCAAGTGAGAGGGAGAGAGTAGTGGAACAAGAGATACACATCTGTAAAAAATCAAAATCTTTGACCATAATATGGTACATATTTGCCTCAACCAGACGGCAGAGAACATCAACAACTGTTATGCTTTTTTTTTTTTTTTTCTCCTTTTTCAGGTAAATTTTCCCCTAAAGAATAAATACAGGTAAGAACTTCCAACAAAATTGCTGATGATCGAGAGCCCCCTTTTAAGCTCTGGTACTGACCATCAAAAAGGGGACGAGGTGTATTTTTCCCGATACGGAAAACGCACTGAGACTGTCAGCGTATGATTGCACTATTACAATGGATTTGGTGGTTTATCATTAAGCTCATGGTGTCTGGTGGTTTATTTAGGTCACAATGTCAACATCGACACCAATTGGCTTCTCTTCTGAAGCAGTGTAGGGCGCCCCCGGAGCTGAAGGCTCTGTAAATTGTGCAGATGCGGGCTTAGGTTCTGCTGTGGAAAACAGATTCCTCATTTGAGCACCACCAGAGTCTATTTCCATAGCAGAAGCCCTGGGAGGGGAAGAAGGCTGAACTTCCACCTCTGGGTAAGCAGCCTTAAACCGTGCCCTCAGGCCTTCATCAACTAGCCGAACTCCGTTCAATTGATTGCCGAGTGACATCCACCTGATGACAAAAATCACAAAGAGATGACCAATAGAAGCCAAAGAAATGCTGAAGTATCACATGCTACTGATTTATGAGAAAAAAGTACCACAAAAAAATGTAGAGAATATATGGCTTCCTTTTAGAGGACAAGCAATTATGCTCATCGGCAATGAGTGCCGATACCCACCCCATTAAATTACTACAATTGCTGAAACCACAAGGGCATACTGGATTCATACAGGCCTCACAAGTTGATAAATATTTCTCCCAAAGTTACACGATTTTATTGTTATGAAGGAAAAAGAAAAATTGTAAGAACTTGCAAGAGAAAACGAAAACAACGTAAAACTCCATTGTTTTTGTTTTCTCTTGACCGAGAGGTAAGAAAGATACCCTGCATGAGTGTTGTGCATTCGGGCAAATAATTCCAGCTTTCTTGTCCTTGGACTTATTCTCTCCAGCATTGGGTACATCTACATGAATACATTGATCCAACTTAACATTAAACATTTGGTAAACCTGGATTCAAACTCTTTGTTTTGTTTTATAAACACTGACAAAGGAACTTGTTTGGAATATAAGATGTATGTCCTACTAACCTCATCCGGCTTACGGCTGGTCTCTCTAACCTCAGCAACAATTACATCAGTATCAATATTCCTGTTAACCTCCGGGTTCCCCTTTATTCCCACAAGGCAATGCTCTTTGCTATGATTTAGCCAATGGCCCGTCCTCCCCGTTCTAATTATTCTCTGAAGCTGATTAGTCTTCACCCAAATGATCTCCTCGACACGTTTGTATCCCCAGAGTTCTAAACTGCAAGAAGCATGCATGTAAAATTGTGAGATTTAACTCTATGCAGGATTTATGCTCAGCAGATGGCCAAAAGTAACTCGTACCATTCACGTCCAAGCTCCATTGCACGTCCTGTGACCCAAAGAAAAATCAGACCATCAGTCTGCAATGCAGGAACATTAAGATTGCGCATTTCATCATCAGCCATCGTCCCATAAGGCAATTCCATATGGATATCCCATGGTGGATCAGCCATTATAACTCCAAACTGCCCTAAAATGTCCATTCTGAAGTTGCGAATATCACAATTGATCCATTGTGGTTCACCAAGTTCCACTTCTGAACAATATTCTGCACGCTGAGGCTTTAGCGGTTTGGAAGGAGGAAGAGTGGCAGAACCCATTATCATGGGTGAAACATCTGGCGTTGGATCGAGTTCATAATGCACATACTTGCATGTCTATCAAAGGAAGAAGATTATTACTTCATGTACAAGTTGCACTTTAGTGTACTTCTAATTGATATATAATCTGGTATAATTTGATTACAACAAGAGTAAAACAGATATACCTTCATGTGCCGGCAAGTGTCTAAGAAAGAACAATCCCCCAAGTTGATGTCAGTATGTGGGGCAATTATTCGCCGAAAATGAACCTAAAAGAAAATTTAAGAAAAATCATACGAAGCAAGCACTGTGATCCCAGAAACACTCATACTAGGAGGGCAGGAATTAGAACTGTACCAAAGCCACGCAAACTATACTACCTAGTTACTAACCTTCTCACATGCCATAAAAGAACCTGATTGCCGCCGGCAGTCTTCTTTTGTTAGGGATGAACAGTACTCTTTCAATTGGGAACCCCCTTTGGTTTTAAACTGGAAACAAAAAAATAAAATAAAACAAGAAAGTTAGTTTACAATCGGTCGCCAATATATAATGGGCGAAACTAACATAAAAAACTAGAAAAATAAGGAACTGCAAAAGAGCATTGCTAGAGACTAAGCTTCAGTTTCAGGAGAGGCAAATCATTCCAGCAAAAAATAATAATAATAATAATAAATTAATTAAATTAAATTTAAAAAAAAAAAAAAAAAAAAACCACCAACAACTCCATTACAGAAAAATTCTGAAAGCTTACTCGCTTATCATACCCGACACATGTCATATCGTTACTCACAAAATTCATATATGAAAGTTTGATTGGAAAATTAAAGAACTCTAAGCATAACTAAATAAATTCTGAAATCTATCCCCAGTTACCTTCTCATTGTCTAGAAAAGAAAACACTTAATCAGTTATTTGGTAATCTTGACTATCAGGGTGACAATTAAATCAGTCAGCTTATATAATGGAACAAAAATGCTTCCCAATTAAATTGGAGTTTCTTTACAGCCAGTATCACCTAAACTAATCTTCATTAGCAATTCAAGTTTTACACACAACAATTGCATTAAAATTGTCAGACAAACCACAGACCTTTGCAGCCACGGCAGTTTCCTTTGCGGTCGGCCGGTGAATGAGGTCCAAAAGCTCCTCTCCGGTCTTCGACTTCTGCATTTCCCTAAAAGACTTCTTATTCAACAACGCCTCAAGGTCCTTCATATCATCATCCTCATTTCTGGGCTTTTGAGCCATTATTGCATTAGAACCTCCTCCAATGGCGGCGGCATTCGGCCCCAATGGAGGCCGGTGAAACGGAGGAACGGCGAGCCCTCTGGGGATCCCCATCAACCCCATTCCCCTAGGACCGCCCCTCGGAAACATCGGTCCCATCCACATATCAGGCATTGGCCTAATTGGCCCTGCCATTCCAAACACTCCGCCATTAACATCACTCCCACCCATTTGATTCTGACTCTGATTCCCAGTCCCATTCCCGTCCCCCGAATTCGACTCCAGTTGCCCCGCGCTCTCCGGCAACTCCCTCACGAGCCGGGTCCGGTCAATCCCCAAAACCATTACCCTAGACTTCCCACTCACCACAAACTCCTCCAACTCAACCCCGCCATTCTCCTCGGCCATCGACCTCAGCGCCATCTCCACCGCCAGAATCGCCCCGGACTCACCGCCAAGCTCCCGCAGTGCCGCTTTCTCCGCGGCCGTCACGTTCTGGTCATTCTCGAGCTTCCTCAGCACTGTCGACGAATCAATCGGAGAAAAAGGAACTCTTTCGAGCAGACAAACCGCGACCATGGAGCGGACCACCGAAAGCGGACTTCCACTCTCGTCAATGGGGCTGAACTTACCAAGGTTAGGGTTAGGGTTAGTGTTAGGGTTAGAACTGCTCGGAGAGGGCTTTGGGTTTAGGGAGCGAGGTTCCGGGGGCGAAGGCTCGGCGGCGGGCGGCTGGAGGACGGGCTTCTTGGGGCGGAATTTGGGGTCGGGAAGAGGAGGAGTGGGGGTGAAAGCGCGACTTTCGAAGGAGGAGACGATTTGGAGAGAGAGATCAATGGAGGAGACGATGGTGGGGTGGATTAGGGCTTGCAGAGAAGAGAGAAGCTCGAGGTGGGCGGTGTGTTGGGAGTGAATTCGAGCTTCGAGACGCTGACGCTTCTCTTTAATGGCGGCCATGGAGGTTTCTTCGTTGCCATCTGATTGAGTTTCCATTTTTTGTTTTTTTTGTTTTTTGTGGGGTTCCGATCTCTGTCTGTCTGTTGTGGTCTTTAGCTCCGATCAAATCTATCTGTTTTATTGAAACTGGAGTTTAACGCTGAACTCTGAGGAAAGCCCCCAACTGTTTTCTTTTCCCCCTTTTCTTTGCATGGATGCTCCTTGAAATTTTTTAGGTTTGACAAATCAGTCTCCGAATCCAAAATCTTGATAATTCACTACTCAATTTTCAAAACCATTCGCATTAATATATATATATATATATATATATATATATATTTGAGTACATTAATAGTTCTTTTGATCGTGTTCACTAAATTATAAACAGTTTTTGACGTGTGATTCTCATCGTACTTTTGTCACTCATTCACTGTCCATACGTTATGCACATGTTAATTTGTGTAAAAATAAAATTAGTGGAGTTATCAAAAGGAGCATTAATACAATAAATTTTGAAATTTCAAGAGTATGATTAATTATACTATTATTTTTATTGAAGGACTGATTTACTAATTATGAAAAATTCAGGAACGGTGTTTAAAAAAAATCAATCTTTTTAATAGACACGAACTATTTTCTTGAGTTTATCCAAGTCATATTTTTGTAGTGAGGGTGTACGTAGATTAAATACACAGATTAGATCTCAATTCGAAGTCCAATTCATAATATCTAGATTAGATAAAATCATAATCAATTACCAATTCGTTACATCATCAATAAATATTTTATAAGCATCGGTTTCTGTTACTCAAAAAGAAGAAAAAAAATCAGATTAAGCGTATTCAATCCATAGCCTCTAAAAATTAGAAAACATACTAAAACATAAAACAGTTTAATAAAACACAATTTGTTAGAAGCACAATCAAACTAAAAGTCTTCAACACTAAAACCATATTATTAAATTACTATCCGTTACGACAAACAAATATCAATTATAAACTCAAAATAAAGTGTTCATACTTTATATAAATTTAAATACTCATCTATATGTATGGTTTTAAGTCATAAATATCATGAATTGAAAAATTCTAAATCCGCAATCCAATCCATAACATTTATATTAGAACAATCTAAATACATTATCAATTCGTTAGTCCCCTAATCCAATTTAATGAGAAGATTGGACTGGATTAAATAGATTGAGTGTATTCACGAATTTGGTGAATATCCTTCTTTTTAGTACTTAAATACTAATATAATTAATAATATTAATCATACTTGGAGTAACCTTAAAAAAATACCCTTACAAAAATAATAAAAAAATTAATTTGAAATTTAACCCTCGATGAATTAAGTCCTCCCACTTAATCCTCCACGGTTCAAACTATAACAACTCCAAATTTATATTTAATAAAAATAAAAATAAAAACCACCAAACTTATAACAAGTTACAATTTTAGTGTTCCCATCCTTAAAATGTTAATCAACGATTTTAATCACGTAACTGATAGATTTTTTTTTTTTTTTTTTCACTTTACAATTTTATTCACATGGAGTCGTGTATATCAAAATCGTTAAATATATATATATATATACCCGTTACCAATTAGTCATTACATCTCTTCATATTATAAGCCCATTCATTACATGAAATTTTCAGCAACGTAAATAAACAAGACATTGCTAAAACTTTACTTCATTGGATGTCCAGAACTGAGAAAGAATTCAAATTCAAGGTTTTTGCCCATGCAAAGTGAGACATTTTCTTGACTGTTCTCAACATTTTTTTAAAAAAATCTTTTTTGCTATTTACATTGTGGTTTTGACCTAATCCCCAACACAAACAACAAAATACTTTTTTTGCCTTTAATTCGAGGTGTAAGCTGGGCAACCTTCAACAACAACACCCTTGGCTGTTGGGCAAGACGCCAAGGGACAACCATCAAGGTCATTTCCCCACCAATTGAGGCTAATGTCTTCAATTCCCAAGCTAAAATACAATAGCACCCCCATGAAGGCAAGGCCCGCGTCAAGCGCACCCGAGAGAACATAGTTGTGGCGGCGCCACCAATCTGGCTTGTAACGGTACACAACGAAGCCCGAGAGGAACCCCACAAGAACCCAAGTTGAGTAATTGACCGCGGTCGCGGGTGGCATCATTCCTGTGGCACCTATCAACACGGGCATGTTGATGAGCCTAATCCACTCTTGACTCGGGAAGGCTCTGGCTGCTAACCACACTAACATGGGGGCAATGGCCCCGGCAAGGAAGAACCAATTGACGGCCGAGTAAGTCCCCAAGTCGCCGAAGATTCTGCGCGGACCAATCAAGCCCCAAATGACAGATGCATCATAGAACACAGTGTCACTTGGACAAGTCCAAAGGGATGATGTGTCTTCACATATGTTTGGGATGGTTTCCATTAGCCACCATGCAGTGCCTAAGTAAACAAAGGCAGCTATAAGAGTCCCAACCACCTGAAGAAAAAGGAAGACTAACATGAAAATTTTTATCACAAATATCATAAATATGCGTGTCAAATTTTTGTTAAAATATATAAAACTGAAATCACTAACGGAGTCAGATTTTGAACTCAATGAGGGCACAACTAAAGAAAAAAATTACAAATTGATAACATAAAAACCAAGTAAATTTTCCAACACTTTTTCTTTGACTGAGTTCTTAATATTCCATACCTCTGTACAATAACTTCATTTGTCACTAGTTAAAAAAATACAGAAGTGAGAAGTCAACATGAGTAAAGAGATAATTATTGTAGTTAGTGGTGAAGGTCACAAAAAAATTAATTGAGAATCCAGATGGCAGTTAATGAAGGCATAAATAGTTTTTAAAATGTTATAATTTAAGAACTACAAAATAGATTATATATATTTTTTAACTTTTTCTTAGTGGGGACAAGTATCACCACTAGGATCTATTCGCTTCCGTCTATGATTGAAATTACTGTTTTGTCCCGGTTTTTATCTAACTAATAAGTTATGCTTTAGTTTCATGTTGTGTCACAAAAATATTTTTTCGTGATCTCTTGTGATCTTATGTAGGGGAAGATTGGGAAGAAAGCAAGGAAACAAACCTGTGCCATGAACATTGTTCTTGGGGGGATCTTCATGTAGTGACCAAGCTTGAAATCTTGAAGAAAAGTGATGGCTTGTGTCATGCTTATGTATCCATAAACTTTGAAGCACATGTTGGCCACAGGGTATCCGGGGTAGATATACCCAATAATGTACTCCGTCATGATGTTCAATCCCGGAGTCTGTTGACGAAAAAGAAAAAAAAAAGATAGATCGGGTCAAATGTTGTGCATTTTATGAAGAAAACTTATCAATGTGTATCCATTCATGTTCATGATATGTATCAACGCTCTTTTGCAAAAATACGAAAACTTCCAAATGCTAATTTATGGACACGTGTAAGAAGATCGTTGAATTTGTTCGTAAGAAAATTTACTTGATTTGTAATGGCCGTAATGATGCCGATGGGAAGGGTGAAGATGAAGGCAAGGGCACAAGCCAATAAGACACCCCACCAAGGCAACTGAAGCTGGTCGTTGTAGTACTGGCAAGCAAATAAAGTAGCTGCAATGTTCGCCACTAGGATGATTACAAACCACCACTCCGGCACTTGTTTATACTTCGCCATGAGTTTCGTGTGTATATCCATCGTTTTCTCGTTAAAGCTCGATTTGCTTTGTTCCCATACTTCCCTGAAATTTTAGATGCAAAGATGATCTTCAATACGCTGCCTAATCCAAGTCCGAACCAATACGTGATCATCACAATTTTTCTATCTTTGCCATTGGCGTAGCAAAAGAGTATCATTATCAGTGTCATCATGTCCCCTATTCTCATCATCTATAGAAGAAATCTTATAACTCATTAATAGAAATGGAAATGACCTGACTCAATTTTATTTGAAAGATGAACCCAGTTTCATACAGACTATCAGAAGTCTGACGCTACACAGCACATTGACCGAGCAAGCGAAATAAAACTGGTAAATGTAATATGCATTGGGAATATATAAAAGGTTACCTTCCATGAAACAAAGCAACATGTACAATTGTAGCCGTGAGTGCTGCAAAACCAACTCCATAAGTCATTGCAAAAAAAGTGCTTAGGTAAAGCGGCCCTTCTCGTTCAAAGGCAGCAATGTCTAGATGGAAATTGGAATCAACAATTGAAGTGATGTTGTACACTTGGCCGCTTGATGTGAATAGCGAGTCCGAAAATATCGGAAAGGTTTTGGCCTTGTAAACATTGAGCCAATAGCAAATAGGAGTCAAAACATACATGACGAAAAAAAATCCCACGGCTACATTGGCAGTGGCAAACCATGGGCTTGCAAGCGGGCTTCCGAGGTAGGATGAGATGGTGGACCAGTCGAACCCGAAAGCGCCGATTCCGAGCCCGTATAGGCCGGAACCGAGCTGTTGGGCCAAGACGGAGTTCGGGAACAGCCAGCATATCCAAGAGAAGGAAGTGAGCATTTCAAAGAGGTAGCCAGGGAAAACATAGTAGGCAAAGCTGCAGAGGAAGGCAATCACAAAGAATTGAGTGCGTGTAATGCCACCCTTGGGCCGTTCTTCCCTCTCATGTAGGGCCCTGAAAATGAGAACAATTGGATCAGCTTTAGGCTCAATTGAGAAAGTTATGCATAAGCCCAGGCCCAATTTAGTCTCCTACTGACAACAGGTCCCCACAATTAGATGATTTATTCCGTCGTTCTTACACATTTATAATTTCGAGGGAGATGAAAAAGGATCCTTTTCTTTGAGGAACCCACAAGAAAGAGAATCCTATAAAGTTCAAATATTACGGGGAGACAGAGTAAAATAGTTTTTTTTTTTTTAAATAGTATAATAATATTTTTTAAAAATAATAGTAAATTATAACATAAAATTTTAATATAATAATAAATAATATAATTAAATTTATGATTCATAATATTAAAAAAAAATCATCATTCCTCCTCTCTCTGTCTAACATGAAATTATACACATAAATTTATTGTTAAAAGTTAATTACAAATATGATTTTTTTTTTTTACAAAATCTAAGGAAATATAAGGATTTATCATAAATATATGCTATAATTTATCATTTTTTAAAAAACATATTATAAACTTCAAAGGTACATATAAAATATGTTATTTACTATAATTTCCTATTATTATGATTATAGATTTCAAGCAAAAAATAAATAAAAAGGAGGAAGAAGCATTTTGATTCTAGATTTTCTCACCAACAAAAAAAAAAAAAAAAGGAAGAAGAAGAAGAAGAAGGAAGAAGAAAAAAGAAAGAAAGTGGTTAACTTTTAGGGGTAGTATTGTGGAACTAAAAGTGAAAAGTAGTTAATGCTAATTTAGTTTTAAATTTTTCATAGTTATGGTTTTGTAAACTACAAGTCAAGAATATTGATTAATCTTTGTCCGAATTTAAAGGTGAGATGTCATGAGTTTTTCATCTTAAATATAAGAGTGGTCCTATTTAATCCAATGGGATCAAGTAGATCTTTTTTGCGAATAAATCTCACCTTGTTGATCAATAAGGTGGAGTGTGTAATCCGATTGACCCACTTTATGCTAAATTTTTTAAAGGTGATATCTAAGACTCTCATTTATTCATTCATGAAGTAGGGGATGAAAACGTTAAGGTATTGATAGTGCTGTTTAATATTGATCCTGTCTAATATTATCTACTTATAATATCAGGTATTATTATATCCAAATCCAAGCAATGACTCTAGAAAAGGGACCTGATCACTAAATTAATAAACAGTAAATGAGGATTTTATACCTCAATTATTATACGACCAACATATTTCGCAGAATTATTCGATTTTTAACGATTTTACTTTGTTTATTTTATTTGTTGTACTCTCTTTCATGATCTTCTTGTCAAGTCTCTTACTTGCATCTTTTAAAAGTTCCTCTTTCGCAATTTGACCTCCTATTTGTCCACGATTTTTATCTTTTTAATAAATTTGTTTGCATTAGGCTTTATCTTCTCTTTGATTTGAATGAAAAACACCATAAGCATAACGTTTAAAGTAATTAGTAATTGAGGAAAAGTATAAAGAAAAGAGAAGTGAAAAATTTGAGTCCATTTTTCAAGTAATTTGATTCATGCATGAAAAAAATGTTATTCCTCCACTAAAAATGCATGCTTAAAATTCTAACCTTAAAAGGTTAATATGAAGCAAAAATTTGATTGAAAAAGGAGGAAAAAATTCGTTAAAAAATGGGGGGGGGGGGGGGGGGGAGAGAGAGAGAGAGAAAGTGAGAATAGAAGAGAGAGAGAGAGAGAGCGGTGTTAAAAACTTGGGTCCACTCCCTTGAAAAAGAAAATTATTCGTCTCCAACTTTTTTTTATTATTTTTTTAAATCTTCTCCAACTTTGCACAATATAAAATTTGTCTTCCCCTTGTGATTCACATTATAAGTACGTGCAACTTGTAACGTGGGCAAAAATATATCTTAATTTCCTTCACAAAAAATATATAGATATATATATATATATATATATATCTTACCATTTTTCATGTGAAGAGACAAGAAGAAGACAACTGTTTTATGCGTATAAAACAGGTTTGACCTTAATCTTCATGAGATCTACTTACCACGCACATCATAACATGAGCACGTTTAACGTGACACGCTACTTAATCCCAAATCAAACATGCATTAAATGACAACCAAATTATAACAATAATAATTAAGCAGAATTTTTAATATGATTCTCATACTCGAAGCAGTTAATTGCCATCATCTCCATCGAATAATGGCCACCCAAAACTCACTGGATTTCACATTTTCTTTAAACTAATACTATTTGATTCGTATATCTCATTATTATTTTTTTAATAACATCACATCAAATCAACAGCTGATAAGTTCTTTTACTTTATATTAATTAAAATCACATGTTTCACACGTGTGAAGCGCATACATATTAAAATTATTGAATAGATATTTTATAAATATAAATGTTAAAGTTTTCAATGATATTTTATGGTAAAAAATAAGAGAATTAAAAAAAAAAGACACTTAGAAAAGTTATTAAAAAAAACAAGAGAAATTAAGAAAAACAAAACAAAACAGAACAAAACAAAAAAAAAAAAAAGGAAAGACACCATCACAAAAAGACAAAATAACTTAACCAAATTTTTGAATAGTGTTTTAAGACAACTTCACTCTTATAATATAGTTATAGATAACATGATTTTTTTTTAATTTTAATTAAATTTAGTTAACGTGACATGATAGTGAAAGGACATAAAAAACGACAGAAAGAATAAAACATAGGAATCTAAATAATATTTATTCGTGAAGCTAAGACTCTGTTTGGCATTTAATTTTAACTCCAACTAAACTATATTTTTTTATCTCAATTTTTGTTTTTTTTTTAAAGTCAATAAAATTTATAATTAGTTTTTGAAAAGTCAACCAACTCCAACTTAAAAATTTTATCTCCAACCGGTGAACCAAAGGCAAGCTAAGTTTATAACTACTATTCATATTAACTGAAAAAAAATATCACCTTTAGCTTATTCACCAAAAAAAAATACCACTTTTAACTGATATAAATTAAAAACAATGAGAGAAATTTTAAATAAAAAAAAATTTACCTGAAGAGTGAAACTTGAACCAGATTGGCTGGCCACCACATGGCGGCCGGCTCCACCAGATACCTTCTGAAAATCCCAGCCCATCCGAACCCCAACACCTACCATTCAAACCTAATCAATATTAACCCTAAAAAAACCAAAAACAAAAATAATTTCCAAAAATAACATCCTCTAAACAAAGAAAAACTAATTATAATTACTAATATTAATACATACCTGAGTTGTTAACACAACAATCAACGACACAAAGAACGTCATGTGTTTCCGGTAAAAGATCTTGACCACCGTGACCACGTGGATGGCGTAGACGGTGCCGGCGCCGGAGTTGGCGAATATGGTAATAAGCACGTGCTCTTTCACGTTGAAGGGACCGGGGTTGAGGGTGAACTCCCAGCGGGTTCCACGGAGGAACACCCGGTCGGTGATCTTGGCCGCCATCAGCCGCCCTAGCGGGACGACGGCGATCTGTGCCGATATGGCGGTGATCGACAGTGGCTCCGTTCGGTACCAGAAGAACTGATTCAGAAAGGAGAGGAGAGCACAGGATAGGGTTCCGAGGAACCACATTCGGAAAGTGAGCACCGGGAGGGTAGGGTCGTCCGTCGTCGGCACCGTCAGCGCCACCTGCTCCACCGGCGAGTTCTCCTCCTCCGCCGTCCCCGAGTGTTGAGATGACGTCGAAGGGTTGGCGGAGAAGTCTCCGACATCTTCCATGACCTTCTTACCATCCTTATTAGATACTGCACACACATCAGTTCATATCAGAATCAGTACTTATTACAAAGAAGATCAATGCAAGCGCACCTAATATACAGAATTTGGTGAAAATATGATGGTTTTAAGAGGATTACTCAGAGGAGTTCTTATTTCGCGAGAGGAGGAGTCTTGTCCCTCCATGGCGAGCTAAGTGAGTAAAAGAGAGAGGAAAAAAAATGTAGAAATTATTAAGAGTTTTTTTTTATTTTTTTTGGTATTAATTTGTGAGGCGTGGGGAGATAATAATCTAGTTTAGATGGGGGATAATCAGATAGAATCTAATTAATTAGGAGAAGAAATTGGTGTGGATTAATGGCAAATTAAAAGATTAGCTGTACAAAATTTGTTTTCTTTGAGTAGCTAGACAAAATTTAATAATAAGGTGAGTTGTTGATGAGAACGTTGTGGCACTTTGCTAGGTTGTTGGCTTGCTTGCCTTATTAGCACATTCACGTGGTGTGAAATTATTGATTTTCTTTATAATTTATGGAGTAGTTTTTGATGCACGTTGTGAATGTGGTCTGTTTTTTGGACTTTGGAGGAGTAAAGTTGTTTATTATGTATTAAAAGAAAAAAAAAAGTTGTTCTTTTGGTGAAATTAAGCTGCTCTTTTATCAATTTAAAAAAAAACAAAACAAAACAAAACAAAACTGCTCTCCTTCTTTTTCTATTTTTTAAGGAACATTTTGATATTCGGTACTAGTAACTTTTTAAAGTAACATATAAATGATATTTTGACAATGATTTAAAATGTTTGAAGTAAATAACAGTAAATTTTTTTACTAAATTTTTATCATAATGTAAATATATTATTTACCTTGTTGTTTACTAAATTTTTTTAGTTACTTCAAATATTTTTAAAACATGTTAATTGTTTCATTATTTACGTAAAAATACTATTTCCTTCTTCTTTTGTTCTCTGTTATCATAATCATAATACAAAGCTATATATATATATATAGACATTTGACCGTATATTCTTTGTCAAAACTATGTAGTAAAATGAAAATTTCTTTAAGCTTAATATGCGGTTAGGTCTATGAAATTATTACAACAAATGAAAATTTGATAGTTGTATGAATTGTGCGCACAAACTATCTAGTCGTATCGTACGTTTTCTGATCAGACTTTTTCTTAACAATTTAGTTAAAATTACTACAACAGATCATGATAAAGTTGTTTAGGTTCCCTTTTTTTTTCTTTTTTTTTTTTTTTTTAGATCTAGAAAACCTATAAAGTTGTGTAATGAGAGAAATAAATTTTTGAACCTTGAAGGAAACATATCAAGAATTTAGATCTAACGTAAAAATCATGTAATTTTCAAAAGTAAATATTGCATTCAACTTAACGGTAAATCTAGACTCCGTACCTCAAATACTATGGTTGAGTTTTATTAAAAAAAATTATTAAAAAAAAAGGACAGTATTCTTCCAACCTAACTAGTTTGGCAGTTGTCAAGTGTAACTACTGGTCTCAAGATTAAGGTCAGTGAAATGTTCTCTCTCTCTCTCTCTCTCTCTCTCTCTCTACAGTGAAAGGATTCTGCCAAAGAAGAGGAATCAATTTTTATTGAATTCCAGAATCTATCTTGTGCCATTGGTATTCAGCCACGTTGCATGTGCCATTACCAACCAAACTCGACCTCAAAATTAAACAAGAAGTTCATTTTCCTTTTGTTAAAGGTGGAAAGTGGAAAGGATATTAAGCGTCCATTTGGAACCGGAGTTTTTCAATTAGTTTAATCTTTTTCTTTTGAAAATAAATTAATTTTATTATTTATATCTCTAAATTTTTCTTTTTCATTTTTAAAAAACTCAAATTTTAAAATTTTGTAACATTTTTATTTTAAGTTGAAATTAGATGATTTTTTTAATAAATTACAGAAAATTACGAGAGAAACGAAACAATGTCCATGTTATTATTTTTTTCGAAGACATCTCAAGTTTTTACTATTTATAACTCTAAAGAGTTCGTTTTCAACTAAACGTATATTTTTAAAACTGAACTCATTTTCAATCAAATACATTTCAAAAACGTTAATGAGTTGGTATTCCAAACGACTCATGGTTTCCACTATTGGACTAAATTAGGTAAGCTTATGAGTCCATGACCGCAATGAGATAAAACTACACGAAAGTAATCATAACTAGAGAATTCTTGTTTGAACGCTTCGAAATTATATTTTCTTTCTTCACTCCTTGAGAAAAGTTTTGGGATTTGTGACTCTCGATGGGCAAAGCATCAACATCGTTATCTTTTTGTGTAAAATGGATTTTGCATCAAATATCTCCTTAGTTTACATTGAATAATAATAATAATAATAAAAGAAAAAATAATTACCCCTTTAAGAAGGCCCCACCTGTGGACACTTCTTTTTTTTGGTTGGTTTGTTTTCAAAAGTGTAAAAAGTGATAAATTTTTTTTAGCAACATAGAAGATTCTAACCTCGCCACCTAATAAACTTATGAATTTATGTCTAGAATTGAATAATAAAGTCAGAGAATAATTGATTCATATCCATGTATATCGTAACAATAATTTCACATGTGACATTATTATAAGATGTCGTGTTTGGATTTCCCATTTCAAATTTAAAAATAAAAAGAAAAAAAAGAATAAAAGATCATAAATCAATAGCACAATGAAAGAAATGACACTAATTTATTAAAAAGAAAATGCAATAATGGTACAATAACGTCCAAACAAAATTAGTCATATTATAATATTCTTAGCAATAAATAAATTTGTTTTTCTTAAAAAAAAATTTCCCAGTAAATCATTAGTCATAATTCATAATGTATCTCTAAATGAGCATCGCTAGGAGGTTTTGTGGGTCCTGACTCCGCTACTCCAACTAGACCCGTATAGGCAGTATTGTTGTGAGTTGTGGAGGCAAGGACTCGGTTTTTTATGTTTTTCAAGCCCAAAAAATAAAAAATAATAATAATAAAAAAAGAAAGAAAGAAAAAAATAATAAAAAAATTGTAATGAGTTAAGATTTTTAAGTTTTAATGGTAGTTTGGTGAATGAGTTTGAGTTAAGATTTTTAAGTTTCAATAGTAATTTGTGTTGACTTTTTAGAAAAGACAAAAAACTTTTTCAGAAAAGACAAAAAATTTTTTCAGAAAAAAACAAAAAAAAGTACAGTTTAACTTGAGTTAAACTTATATACCAAACAGGTCAGGGTCCGTTTGGTGAATGAGTTTGAGTTGAAAATTTTAAATTTGAGTTAAAAATTTTTATTAACTTTTCAGAAAAAATAAAAACTTTTTCAGAAAAAAATAAAAACTGAGATGAAAATTTTGAGTTTGAGTTGAAGAGCCCTTATTTTTTATAACAAAATATGGACAGAATCAATGAAGGATAACTATGATACAACTTTTCTAACAAACTAAAAAGAAAAAGGAAGAACTATGATTAAAGCTTTTTATCCATCATCACCATGTGGACCTGATCCTGATCCGTCGATTTCTTCCTCTATTCACGCGTCATGATTTTTGTATAGCTTCTTTTGAATAATTATGTTATGTGATATTTTTAATTTAATATTTTTTTTTTGGCTTGAATTAATTTTATAAAATGATCATTTGTATTGAGGACAACGTTATCATGTCCATGTTTTTGATTGGACAAAAAAAAAAAAACCCCTTAAAGATATGAGAAAATCCTTCAAAACGGTACACTTGATAATACTATTAAAATCTGTATAAGAACAATATTTTTAAAAAAATTATAGTAAGAATTATACTTTTATTCTATCATAAATACTACCGTTTTAATTGTTGATTAGCTTTTTAACTATATAATCTATATTAAAAAATAATTATGTTTTTCCATTTTAAAATTTTAATTTAGATACTTACATCTCAAACCATCAAAAAGTCTAAGGATTAATTTGGTGTATGAGTTTGAGTTAAGATTTATAAGTTTAAATAGTAATTTTGGTTGATTTTTTCATAAAAGACAAAAAACTTTTGAGAAAAAAGACAAAAAATATGATGAAAAAAGTACAATTTAGCTTAAAATGAACTATCAAACAAACAAGCCCTAACTCAATAACTAAATTAACCGTACCTTACTTTGTACATCACGAGGTTCTCTGAATTTGTGATCACCTTGTTTCCACGTTAATATGGTGTTTTTGGATTACTAAGGGGGTGTTTGGTAATCAAGTCCAACTCAAACTAAAATATACTTTTTCATCTTAATTTTTATCTTTTTGTGAAAAGTCAATAAAATTTATAACTACTTTTTCAAAAATTAATACTATTCAAACTTAAAAATTTCAACTCAAATCAAACTCAACTCATTCACCAAACACCTCCTAATATTGCTCTTGTTATGGACCATTTTGGGATTTAAGCCCATTGTTGCACGAGAATGGGCTATAATAGTACTATCTGAAATATTGTCCCCTTTCGTGATTTTTATGGTCTTACAATGTCAAATAAAAAAATGATTTCATAATAAAAATATGAATCATGTCATAAAATTCTAAACAGAGATATTAAATGGATTATTCCTACAATTTCCTTTATGTATATTTTTCGTGTTAATTGAGTCCAAAAGAAACTTAAAAATATATATATATATATATATATTTCTACATATAACCTTTTAATTTAGGATTATTATCACTTTACCTTCTAGATTTTAAAAATTTCCACTTTACTCTTTTAATTTTGAAATAGTCTCATTTAATATATTCTGTTAAAATCTTTGTTAAAAATAAATAGAAAAAAAATGAAGTTAAATGCAATCATATAATCTTTTTCTGTCAGTTTTAAACATAAATTTTAATTAAAAAAATATATCAAGTTAGACTAAAGTTCAGGCATGTGAGAATTGAAATTGATCCTAAAAAAAAATTAAATTAAATCTTATCAGTATGACTCTATTTTGAATCATTAGATTCGTGGAAAATTCTATTAAATTCCCGGAAAATTGTTTTAGTTTTATGTGCTTTTGGACATACAACGTTGTCGCCAACTAAATTCTTAAGAAGCATTTCCACAAAAATGTTCATTTTTGAGTCTCCTTCTCAAAATATGTTTACAAAACAACTTATTTGCAAATTTGAACAATTTTGAATTTCAATGCATTAATTGTATAACAGATCAAAAAGTCATTATAAAGGGATAATAATTTTAGTAATTTTTGAATTTTTAATTTTAGATATACAAAATGGGTATTGAGAATAATGTGGATATTTTAGGAAAGAATATATATATTGTTTCTTAAAATAGGTTTAAGGGTTTTTTTTGTCAACATAACATGATTAGTGTTTTTTTTTTTTTTTCAATTTTGCAAATACATTTGTTTTTAGATTTTTTTTAAAAGCATGTCTCTAATTTGACTGTTTATGTAAATAGTCCAGCACTAGCCATTTACCCCATGAACTTTTTAACTTGTTACAAAATCTTCCATTTAATCAAATTTACATTAAATTGAACATTTGAATTTGAAAGATTTTACATTAAAGTTTGTTTTTAAGTTTGGTAATTTTTCATCGGAAATAAGGTTTTCCGTATTGATACGAGGTATATGTGAGTTTTTTATAACTAATTTAATCAAAAGTTAAGTTTACCAATTTTTTGTCAAAATTTTAGTTGTGCTCCAATTAATTCCAATCATGTCCTTATTTTATATATACAAAAAAAAAAAAAAAATCATTCTTACCCTTTTTCAATAATTGAAATTCAATAATTTGCTTCTCAAAAAAAAAAAAAAAAGGGGAACATAATATGATGCCTTGTTTAGTAAAAAAATATTTATCTCGACTAAAATGGAAGTAAGAGGACATGTAAAAAAAAAAAAAAAAAAAAAAGAACATAATATGATGCCTTGTTTAGTAAAAAATAATTATCTCGACTAAAATGGAAGAAAGAGGACATGTAAATATCATAACAAACATGGAAGCAGAAAAAGGAATCAAACGGTCAACGAGACAAACCCAAGCGATCAGAGAGGAAGATTGATGAAATTGATTGACTGACTGACAAATGGCTTCTATTTTGTCAGCTTCGCAAATAACCTTTGCCCAATTTTTAACAAAAGTTAAATTTGGGGTTGGAATTACGAAACATACCAAAATATTGGGTAAACTTTGTAATTTATAGGAAATGTTCTGTCATTTTTCCCAACAAACTTCTCCTCTATTTCCATCCAAAAAGACCAAAACCCACAAAATTCCGACACACCTCAACCGGTTCTGAGAACTGTGAACCCTAAACGCACTCTCTCTCTCTCTCTCTCTCTCTCTCTCTCTCTCTCTCTCTCTCTCATCATCTCACTTTCTCTCTCCTCTTGAGCCATCTGCTCGAACCCAATATGGCACACTGGCCAGGTAAATATTCATCTCTAGAAATTTTTGTCAATATGTTGGTAAATATCACCATTTATTTGCCATTTATTGATCTGTTCACCTAAAACTCTTGATCATAAAGAAAGAGTTTCATTTTTTTTCCAATTTTTTTTTTTCTGATATATACTAAAGATGGGTTTTTCTATTTATAGTGTTTCACTTCTAAACCCACTTTCAGCTTATGGGTTTTTCCTTATTTGCTGTCCGTGTAAAGTGTAAACATTTGATCTTGAGTCTTGTCTGGTTATTGAATGGGGTTGTTTTAGTTATTTTACTTTTTCTAACGGCGATCCTGTCCTTCTCAATATACATACACATTACACGCAAATATATATATATATATATATCTATTTATTTTCTTTTGGTAGCAAAATATATATATATATTTATATATGTATGTATGTGTATATATCTCTTTCCTTGTAATTAATGTCCTTTAATTATTGACATTATTGTTGTAAGTTGTGACCAACATTTTGCTACGTATTGAGGTCTGATGTTCTCTATGCAGATTATTGGGCCCAGAATTAGCTGATTGTCAATATCTCATTGTACAATATCTTGAAAAGGTGAGATCTTTTTTTTTCTTCTCCCTCTGCTCATAGTGTTTGAATTATGGTTTATCATTGGTGTTTGGTTATACTGAAATCATGCTTTGTATGTTCTTGCAAAAGGGGTCTTGGATTTTGGGTGGCTGCAAGATCTGGTCTGTGTTTGTTGTAGAGTGGTTTTAACACTTATGGCGGACTTGGTCGGGCCGAGGTTGTACAGTTGTTGCAACTGCAGAAACCACGTCGCCCTTCACGACGATGTCATTTCTAAAGCTTTTCAGGTAAAGAAAACAATATCGATGACTTCCTATACAGCTTCACAAATAGCTAACGGTGCTTAATTACTTGTTCGCAAACTGAAAGTGTAAATACCAAATTGCTATATGTTCTTTGAAAAACGAAGAAATCTTGAATTTTTGGTGCGAGGTTCTCTTGTTGGATCATGTTAGATGGAGAAACAAGTTCTTGAATTCAATTAGCTGAAGCACGTAGCTAAGTCGTTGTATTGTGCTTATTTATGTCCATGTCGGGTTTTTAGGTGCTATTTATGATCTTTCTATATCTTGTGTCGGGGGTCAAAACTGAGATAGAGTTGGGAGTGTGTTTTAAATTCTTTCTACGTGGGGTGATTTTGTTTTGGCTGTGTCTGATGCTGAAAGCAATAAATTGGTTCGACGATCTGCAGGGAAGAAATGGTCGAGCCTTTCTGTTCTCTCATGCGATGAACATCATGGTGGGGCCTAAAGAGGACAGGCAGCTCATGACGGGTCTCCACACAGTCGCTGATGTCTACTGCTGTGACTGCCGTGAAGTGCTCGGTTGGAAGTACGAAAGAGCCTACGAAGAAACTCAGAAGTACAAGGAAGGAAAGTTCATTCTCGAGAAATCCAAAATAGTCAAGGAAAACTGGTAGTGACGAGGGAGGTTTCCACTTTCCGGTTTATCTGTCAAAACAAGCTATCGGAGTATTGGTGGTGTAAGTGTAAAGCTCGCTTCAAAGTGTTGATAGTGTCTGTGGAAAATTCATGCCATCTGGAAATATAGAAAAGCTATTGTTCCTCATCTGCTTCGTTCTTGTGTATCTTGTGTGGATATTGTATTTTGGGATGATTTGTTTTGTCAATAAAATGTGAATAACTCTCTCAGTTCAGCTTGTTATGTTGATAATGCATTACTCACATTCTTCGGGATTGATATCTTCTGTCTAATTTTGATGTCCCAAATAGTATCTAACCAATTATATTTTGATATAACATTGAATGAAATTAGATTTTATGATATACAAAATCAGTTATGAAACATTTCAAACTTTTTAGAATGATGTGGCATAATATTATAGGTTAGACATTATTTAAAACATCAAAATTAGATAGAAGATTTGAATCTCATTCTTCGACACATCTTGCTTGCAATAGCCCTGTGAATAGCTTCATGTTTTGATTGAAGAAGTCGAAGGAATTTGAAGAAAACCCCTTTTGAGCATTCATATGCCGCAAATTTGAAAAACCCCTCTTCGTTACAATGTTTTATCTCACAAAAACTAAAAGGAAAAAAAAAAAAGATTTGAACCAAAAAGTTCCCATTACCAAACACGCCACTCATCTATGCAAAGACTAATTAAACTTACTTAATTCCCATGAGGCAATCAATAGAGATTTGAGTTTCTCGTGGATTTGTCAAATTTCAAGCTTTTTTATGGTAGTTTTAATACACTATCCATATTATATGTTCTTTGAAATAGTTCCTACATTAATCCAGTTTATTCATTGGATTTTTAGAAAAATGCTTTAAAACAAATCACATTAATAGATAAATGAACCCCCATCGATACATTCTATATTGTGGGTCTATCTATATTGTGAGACTCACC
Source organism: Ficus hirta (assembly GCA_038430175.1). NCBI lineage: Eukaryota > Viridiplantae > Streptophyta > Magnoliopsida > Rosales > Moraceae > Ficus > Ficus hirta. Next base: position 15,266,508 of record CM076586.1, read on the forward strand.
CACCCCTTTGATGTGATGTGCGGATTTTTATGTGCTCTTCCTTAAAAGCATAGTCATTACAATAAATATTTTTGAGAATTAATTAAGCAATAGTAAAACCAAATAAATTCATCAATGGCAAAGGAAAAAAAAATTGAGAAATTTCATTACAATAAACGGTCAAAAGGGGATTAATGTCATCAGAACAAATTGTAGAAAAAGGAACACCTAAAACAAATGGAATGAATCCAAAGAAAATCACGCAGCAACAACTATTTTTTTCTTCGTCATCCACCTCTTTTTCGCATTTTCTATCGCTTGTTCCCTCATCTTCATGAGTTCAAAACAGCATTGGAGATAATGTGAGTCGATTGCTTCGAGCTCCAACTTCAGCTCTTCGTCCTGATTTTTGTCTCCTAAAGATAAGGAGCGGATGCTTGACAGGCTAATATTTTTCCATTGATCAGAGCACGAATCATAATAGGAGAATCCAGAGTTTGCTGTCGTCTCATTGATCATGAGATTCTCGCAAAAATTAGCTTCATAGCTATTCTCCTTATCGCATCCATCAAGACCGTAAGATTCCAAAGCCTTGAAACTATCCGCATCCGAGTGAATTCTGATACCATACTCGGCTGATATATCTGAATCCGCTGAAGCTTTGTTTTGAGCTTCCAGTTCTGCCAGAACGCGTTGCTCATCAGCAGCTCCGGAAGGAGACGTGTCTAACACTGAATCCCAAGGACACCCAAGTAAAGTTTCATCGTTGAGTATAGAGGAATGTCCATTTGAGCTATTAGCTGCAGTTGAAAAGGTCACAGATGAGGTTTTCCAGCTGGGTACAAGCTTCAAAATCAAGTCGTCGATCAACTCAGCTATAACGGTAACATCTTCATTCGAGAGATCAAGTTGCTCAACCATCTCTCCAGCAATTGAGACAGCAGTATCAGACTCGAGATAGAATGAAAAATGGATATTCCTTATCCGACCTGTTAAACCACAAAAAGAGATTCACTTTACACTTCGAAAGGGAAAAAGAGAAAAGAGAGAATTTTCCACATCATATATCAACTTACCACAAGAATCTCTGATGCGCAAAGTTAATGATATTGTATTGTTATCGTCTTTTTCCCCATTTAACCTGAATTCATTATTCTCAGTGTATCTCCAGAGTTCTAGACTAGAAACGCTAGAAGTTACATCGGCAAGTTTTGCACACGAGTCAACAGAGAGGTTCTTGCTGTTAGAGTCAATGTCCATTGGACGACATTCAGGCTGTGAAGAGTCAACTGATTTGGGAATAAACTTTGGTATTTCTAGAGGTCCACGGTCAAGATCCCTGAGATTTTCCGTTGCAAGGAATGGATCATCCAGAAGTTCGATTGCAGACAATCTCATAGGTGCAGGAACTAGACACTTCTCTATGAACTGCTTGACTTCGGGATCAACCACTTTAGCAAGGGAAGCTGGCTTTACACCCTGTAACAAAAGCAGAGGAACCTTACATCAACCCTTTAGAATAAGTGTAGGTAGGAATAAAGTTTTACGTTTCTGGGCAATCTCAGCAACTTACAGAGGTGACCTTCTTAAAAATTTGAGCTGGGTTTCTGCATTCACTATATGGGTAATCACAAGTAACCATTTCTAATATGCACATGCCAAAAGAATATATGTCAACAAGTTCGTTGTATTCCTCCTCGTAAAGCTCTGGAGCCATAAATTCAGGGGTACCTGTGCAACAGAAAAGGATCAGAACTTTCAGTTGAAAATTTTTACCTAAATCATACACCTACAAGAAGAGTTAAAAGTATTACCAATAACACTACGAGCAGTAGGCTGCTGCATAACTATTGCCAGTCCAAGGTCCCCAATTTTAACTTCTCCAGTATTTCCATTAACAAATATATTGTCACATTTAAGATCTCTATGAATAATACGAGGATTGTGAGAATGAAGATAGTGCAATCCACGAAGAATCTGTCTAGCCCAGTTCTTGATGGCTTTCATGTCAACAGATTTATGCTTCTTACGATACCTATACCTCAATGCAAAGAAAAATGAAACAAATCAAGAGAGAATTCAAGGAAACAAAATTTGACAGAAAAAAGTAGCATAGCAACAAAACGTACCGCCTCAGACTGCCAGAAGTAAACAACTCCGTTATCAAGTTAATGGTCTTTTTTGTATCATCCACCCAGGAGTTGTAGAACTTTATAATATTTTCATGTTTCAATGACTTCAGCAGATGAACCTCAGAATATAATCTTTCCAGCTGGTCTGGTGACTGCAACAAATCCTCAATATTCACTTGGTTCCAAGCTACTTCTATTCCCTCAACTTCATCAAACGCCTTATATCTGACAATACAGCCAAGAAAAGTTAGTACAAAGGAAAATTCACCAATATATATATATATATATATTTGAAAACCACTAATTAACAAACTAGAGTTGAATAAAATAAACAACAAAGGTATGGAAGCATACACAGTCTTGAATGCTCCCCTCCCCAGAACTTCTTCATACTGAAGGCATAAACACAAAATAGAAGAAGATTAAATGAACCAAGTGGAAAATCATGAATGTTGGTGAAAGTATTTGCTAGTGCAAACATAAGAAGGCAACAACTCGTTATCATGCATTTGTGTTCTAGTTGTAAATAATCCATGAGGTGAAAACAAACCAACTAGGACTAAACCCAAATTCCATGAATCGAAATATACTCTGAATTTAACTAGGAAATGTTCCATATGCTCACAGTTCAAATTTATGGTAAAACATGGCAATTCTTCAAAAAGAATAACAAAATCTCTTATCACAAAATTTCCTATTGAAATATAAAAAAAAAACCCATTCCTCAATAAAATTAGCTCTACTTGGTTCCTAATATCATGACTGAAAATTCATAAATTTACTGGAAACAAAAGAACAAATTATTAAATTGGACAATTATAAAGGTACACTCTTTCGCTCCATATTTCCGACCCAAAAAAAAATCAGAGAACATAAAATTGAAAAGATCAACACAGTTCCGATACAATACCCGCAAATATCGTCCAGTTGGATCCCTCTCCACAACTCCACCATCGTCGGAATTAGAATTCATACCTGTACACGAATCCATGGCGAAAACGGCGACAAACAAATCCCCAAAAAAAGAATCCTCCAGCGAAAAAAAAAATCGAAAAGAAAAAAAAAAACCAAACCAAACGGCAGACCCTGTCAAATCAATTTGCTATTTAGGCGAGAAGGAAGCAGAAGAGAACGAGAACGAAGACACTGTTCAGAGAAGGCCTCGCAAGCGACGGAATAGGAATCGAACGCCGATCGGAATCGGAACCGGCATCCGATGAAATACACACCGAAAGACCCAAATCCCATGCCGGAATTTCGACCGGAAACGGAGCGGAAAACTCTCAAACCTATCCCAGACTTAGCCATGGCGATCTCTGCATCTTTTGGAGAAAGGAATCGATGTGAAGGAAGAGGAAACGAAAAAAGCCCCAAATTGCGAC